>CM061064.1:107670559-107997179 GCA_030762895.1 Sophora flavescens | reverse complement strand
TTCTATTGCTACTATGGAGCGATCTTTTTCAGCTATAAATATAGTCAAGACAACACTTCACAACAAGATGGAAGCTTAATATTTGACTGACGGGCTACTAGCTAGTATACATTGAAAAGAATATTTCTGAAAAGTGTAGTATAGATTGAACTATAGATGAATTTTCATGACATACAGAGAAGACATTCTTTGTTTTGATAGATTACTAATTTAATTAAAATTTTGTAACATATATTTATGATTATGAATATTTTATATGAAATTGGAGGATGTACTTAAATTTTTATAATTGACTCTCATCATCCACATCCGGTTCTGTCCCATACAAGTATACATATTGTCTGCATGAGGGTTCAAACTTATCGATGGCTTAATTTCATGGACGGTACAATTATAAATGGGTCGTAGATTTGTATCTTATTATAGATTTTATTTAAGTCATGAAATAATTCATATTCACGATTCTCTCTCTCTCGGTCTCTAAAAAAACAATTAGCTTAGATGCATAAATATACCTACCCATCAACCAACATAAAACATGTCCAACTATTTGGTAATTTGTAATTATTCGGTAAATACAGTTGTTTGGATAAATAATCAAAACTCAAATGTTTTATTTTTCCGTTATCTAAAGTCGAAGAACATTTTCATTTTGGTAAAGGAAAAAAAACCTTTTAATCCAATATTACATGAATCATGTCCTTTATACACAAACTCTAAAAATTATAAATATGTAAAAGATCCGGATCTACATGCTGGTTAATGATTGTCCCAGTTTAATGAACCAACCGAATGCGATGCACTTTTTACGGATATGAATCCAAAGAAATAATTAGTATAACTATAATTGAAGTAAGATCTATCCTAACTTCTCCATCTAATGTAATGAGTAAATGCCTGACACATATTTATGTTAAAGCAAATTTTTTATACTTTGGCATGACTGGCCTTGGAAAAAGGCAACCTCCCATCCCCTAAAACTTTATACTACCAATAAAAAATAACAAATGTCATATATAGACTTTAAGGAGTGACATACAATGTTGGATACACCGAGAAATTATGTCACAGCCAGTGGTAATATCCATAATACTAATGAAGATGACATAATTTCCACAATCTACATTATATAATCACTAGTGCAGAAAAGGGATTCCACGTCGGTTATTTATGGCTTTCCACATCAGTTTTCAAACTGATGTGGAAACGACCGATGTGGTTTATTGCCACTTTACACATCGGTTATAAAACCAATGTGTAAAGTATATTTTAAACAGCAGTTTTCTTTTTACCGATGTGGAAAATTAATTTGTCAATTGATAAGCGTTGGAAATAACTTTCTACATCGGTTTTCTACAATCGATGTGAATTTCCACATCGGTTTTAAAAATAACCGATGTGTAAAGTGAAATTTCACATCGGTTTTTTTAAAACCATGTTAAGAAATTACACCGGTAACCGATGTAAAATCTCATTTTTTTAATCTGTTATTTACATTTCAATCATTCCTTTCCCTGTTTAAGAATGCGGATCAATACCTAATAACATACTGTAAATTTTGGGTTAAACATAATGTAGTTATTGCACCAAACTAGTAGAAAATGATAACAAGCAGCCACATACAATTGGAAGACACAAATTTTTATAGTTCATTCGATGACAAGAAACAGCAAGGCATTAACCACACGTGATTTAGGCATCACATGAGTTAGATAACAAATGGGCAAGGCAAACTAATTGGTAAAGTAAGAGCACTTACTAATTCATAACCATCAATTCCAGGAACTTGTTTAAGCTAAAAAACCAGCAAAGCACCTCGATCAAACAAGAAACAACAACAGAACACCAAACCAGTTTTGACACAATAAGTTTTAACCATATCAAAAGCAAAACATACTTCATTCAATTTTCTTGGCACAAACAATCAGCTCTTACACATATGGTTAAAAATACTGACATTTCATCAAATGACTAGTGAGAACAGAATCAAAAAGCAAGAGGGCATCGGGCCTAATTAATTTCGAATGAATGAAAACAACACTTTATCAAGGCTACATCAAAACACGAGAGAAGAAGAATTGAACCATACCCGAGCACTAATACATATCATCACCAAAGGTACAATATAGCTAGTACATGATAAGTTTTTAAACTAACTACATATATACAAACTATGGTTGGTACACTTCAAGAAAGAAAGTTGCCCAACGCCTCTTTATGTTGTTGATGTCAGAATCAGATAATGGAGTTGGATTGTTGAATATCTGCAAGTTTAATTGGACAAAAGATTATATCTTTTAAGTAATAAACTAACATAAAACATATAACGAATCTATATTATTAATTCTAATTGTGTCAATTAACATTTACCTCCTGCCATCTTTCAGTGATCCCGGAGGAGATAATTTCCAACATCCACTGCATCACATAGTAGCCACATTCCCATGACCCATGTTGTATACGTGACTACGTACAAATGAAACCCAATTAGAATATGAGGAATTAAATAAAATAGAAATCAATTATTGTACCCACTGCATTTGATGCATTTGAACTAATAAATATCTTACGCTGGGAATAATCCATCTGATAGCCCGAGTACGCCTTTCACCATGCAACATGTGGGTTGCATTAGTAGAGCTATCATGACAAAAACATTAATTAAAGTATATCTAATAGATTTCAGATAATTAAAACAACTGCATTACTGATTATAAAGTATTTTAATGCTTACGTTTCGATGATCGTCTTCAGTTGATTCGCCGACTTATTTCCCAATGAGCAGAAGAAGACCACGACGTTCATTCTTGGGTACAAGAGCAACGATTGCCAATGCCGCTGTATTTGCGGAACGGTTAGTGACTAAGTCATATATAGTTATACTTAAATAACCGGTACTTACTTATTGAGATAAGGCGGAAGATAGAATTGATGATCGTCTCGGGCAAGTATATCACGTATGGTAGTGACCGGGTCTTCCGATGCTAGGAGAACATCACCCTGAATGAACATGGGGTCAATGAACCCATAAAGGGCGAGGTTACCCTGATCGACTAACATACGATGCAGATACCTAATATATTGGAAAAACATGTTAATTATCATAGTATTTAAAAATTAATTACGTACTTAACTTATAAATAAAATGTACTTACGTGCACCAAAACGATATGTGTGCAGTAACTGGCCATTTCTTTATTGAGTACCATCTCCATAAGTTCCTTCTTTGGTATATACAGTTCACTGCTGGCATCATGTTCCAACCTTACCAAAGGCTGCGTCATTCTCCATGGTGACAACCTTGTATAGCCGGAACTTTAAAAACATCACCATGGCCAGGTGCCCCCTTTGTCGATCCCCTAAACAACATAGATATATATTAGTAATCACGGATAATTAAGTTATTTAATTCGTTATTAACTAAATGGTCAAATGAATACCTTGGCAGGAGCAGACATCTCTGGTCTTCCTAGATCCGACCTTTTAGGCACAATATCATTTCCAACATCCTATAACGAATAAAAATAAAGCATTATCTTGAAACAATAATAAATTATTTCAACTATGAATATAGAAAAACACAACTAACCGAATACCTCAGATGCAATAAGAAAGTTGACCAGTCTTCTTGGCCAGATGATGAAGTTACAGGGGCCGACCCCTTGTTTGAACCTCCTCGTGGGCACGGGGACTCGAGCATCAGCATCTCGAATAATCTCAACAGACACCCTCAGCTGATCATCCGGTAATAACCGATGGTGTATGGTATTACCTAAGTTAGTATGTGCCCTACCCAATGCCACTAAGCGGTGATGATGATGATCATCAACATACAGCTCACACCTATCAGGGTCGTCATCATCATCGTCATCATCATCATCATCACCACCATCATCATTATTTTCAGGATGATGAGGAGGATCACATGAGCCCTTAGTGCTCACATGGACAGAAGGTTGGATAGAGGGTTGGACACCCCATTGTCATCTCTTTGGGACATAGAAGTCAATATTGCCATCTGCTGGTCAAACAGCTCGGCCATATCCTGTCGAAGCTCAGCTGCAATCTCCTGTTTTAGTCGAGCTCTATCTGCTTCAACATCCCTGTGGCATTGGTGTGAAGATGAACCATGGTATTGGCGAATGCCGACTCCCCATCCCACACCAATGACACGGCCCGGGTGGTCTGGTTTACCGATAGCAGTAGATAAGATATCATTGCGTCCTCTAGGAACAAAGGTTCCTTGGGTTAGCTGATCATACAAGGCATCCTATCACATAAAATATCAGGTCACATTACAATTCGGTAACAATCTTAAAATGACAATTACAACAAACTATACTTACAATCCTCTCAGCTACTTGGCGGGCCTCCTCGGATGTATATTGTCCCGTTTTTATTTGTCGGCCCCTCTTCCATGAACGATGGCGTGGGGGTGGAGGTGGATCAACAACCTCTGGAAGAGTTTCAGCATTAGGATCCGCCTGAGATGCTGCTTCCTGACGTGCTTTCTTTTCCTCTTCAACCATTTTCTGAACAAGCTTTTTATATCCCCCACGAGACATGACATGGGGGTAGACATTCTTGCTTTGGTTTTTCTGCCCCTTTTTCCTCTTCTCCTGTTATAAATAAAAGACAATTAAATTACATAAGTAAATGAAATTAATGCAATTACATAAATTTAGAGACAAATCAAATAAGTTAACCTGAAAGCTGGAATCATGTCGCTCTGAACAAAGCGATCCCACGTCGCCTTGTCAAGAAACGGATACACCTCAAGTGGGTTCTTTTTACTTTTTGGATTGAATATATAGTATCTGCCCAGGTCGGCCTTAAAAGTCCTCCAACGCTCTCCAGCATACTTCAGCAAACGCTTCTTCATAGCGTATGTATCTGGTATGTCAAAGGTCAACTACATTAAGACCAAAAGAATCAACGAATTACTGTATGATATTATTAAGATAAAAATAAAGTAGATACAGACAAACACAGGACGTAGAAGTATAGATACCAGAATACTCTCCCATATATGCTCCTTCACGTCCGCCGGTACATCTCTCCACCTATCAATGAGTATACTGGGCCTGTTCCTAGCAAGGGTCGCCACAAAACTGGTAAACTGATCTTCCATTGGCCCAATACGTTTGAGGTTATTATCAAAGTCTACTCTTATCCTTTGATTTGACCCACGGTTGGCAGTCAAATTCCTCATCCGTGTGGCACGTCTACCCTTTCTATCGGTAGACGGGGTCTCGACCGACCCATTGCATGAAGGAGGGATATCCTCATGATCAGCCATGTATACCTGTTTAAACACAAAACAAAAAAAAAAACTTGTTTGTATGTCAGGATAAATATCAAACATAACTTATAAATATCGATCAACGTACATAAACATAACTTATAAATATCAACGTAACCATATAATATGCCAAACTTGATGGTAATATCAAACTAAACTTACTTTGTGGTCAATTAGTAAAGTTCTCCCATAACCCTTCTTGGTGATCATTACGAGTAGCATGTACATCATCCACTTCATTTTCCTCATTGAAATTAGGCACACGTGTTGAGAAAGAAGTAGTATCATAAAGATCAAGAGTTGAATCGTGATTTCCCTCACTACCATTATACATGTTTTTCCCTGGAGAACCACTAACCACCTTTTGTTAGAAGGATCATGGATATAAAAGACTTGTTTTGCTTGGGATGCCATGATGAAAGGTTCCTCTTTATTACCTACCTTACTAAGGTCCACCAATTTGAATCCTAACTCATCGGTTTGCACACCATTATTCTTGTCGACCCACCGACATTTAAAAACAGTACTCTAAACTTCATGTAATCAACCTCCCATATCTCTTCAATGATTCCAAAGTATGAAACCGATGCCATAACAGGGTTTTTATCTTTCGAACTAGAGAAATGCATGGACTCAGCGATGACCATAACCCCCCATTGTTTTGCATAGTACTTTTGTCATCCTGGGACTTTGTATAGAAGGAAAACTTATTGATATCGTACCCACTCCAGCATATGACATCAAAGTTAGGCCCCTGTGCTAGCCATTTTAATGTATCGAAGCGATTACCATCCTTTGCAATTTTTTCTTTAAACCAGTTCAAGAAAGTCTTGTTATGCTTGTTCAAACACCATTTTTCATTCATTCTAGGGTAAGTTTCATTGATGATGCTTTTATGCTCACATAAGTATGGTTCAACCTCATCAGTGTTATTCAATATATACAAATGTGCTTGAAGTACTTCCTCCCGATCCATGCTCTTAACAGTGATACCTCGTGTACCCTTACCATCATATCTTCCTTCGTGGACGAGACTTCGGAAGCCCTACAGGTTCCGCTTCTGACATGTAGTCTGTACAAAACTCAATAGCTTCTTCTGCAACATACCTTTCAACAATAGATGCTTTGGGACGGTGTGGATTTTTCATATATCCTTTCAGGATCTTCATGTATCGCTCAACCGGGTACATCCACCTTAAATAAACGGACCGCACAATCTAATCTCCTCACTAGATGAACAATCAAATGAACCATGATGTCAAAAAATGAAGGTGGAAAATACATCTCCAATTGGCACAATACAATGGCTGCCTCATTTTCCAACTCATCCAAATTTTTAGTGTCAATGACCTTGCTACATATAGCATTGAAGAATAAGCATAACCTAGTAATGGCATGTCTGACTTTTTTAGGCAATATGTCACGAATGGCCACCGGTAGTAGTTGTTGCATCAAGACATGACAATCATGAGACTTTAAGCCAACTAATTTGAGATCTTTCATTGAGACAAGTCTTCTGATATTTGAAGAGTAACCCTGTGGCACTTTGACTCCCTGTAGACATTCACAGAAACTTTTTTTCTCTTTTTTTGATAAAGTATGACATCTTTGGGGCAAATAAGTCTTCTTATCCCCCACTTTAAGTGGAGCTAACCGCTCTCGTATACCCATCGCAACTAGATCCAGACGAGCATTCACACCATCCTTTGTCTTGCCTTGAATGTTGAGAAGTGTTCCGATTAAACTGTCACACACATTTTTCTCTATATGCATCACATCAATACAATGTCTTACATGAAGCTTGCACCAAGATGGAAGATCAAAGAAGATCGACCTCTTCTTCCATATTTTCTTCTCGGTAGCCTTCTTCTCGGGTCTTCCCATAGATAACATTAGTGTTGTTCACCCTTTCATAAACTTGCTCTCCAGTCAAGGCCACCGGAGCAATTTCATTCTCCGGAAGTCCATTGAAAGCTTTTCTCAATCTACGATAAGGATGATTACGTCGGAGAAATCTCCGATGCCCAAGGTAAACCGTCTTCCTTCCATGTTGCAGTTGATGGTAACATGTTCCTTCTTCACATATTGGACATGCTTTATGGCCCTTAACACTATACCCACACAGGTTCCCGTATGCTGGAAAGTCATTAATGGTGCAAAATAACATGGCACTCAATCTGAATGTCTCACGGCAATACCCGTCAATCACATCAACGCCTTCATCCCACAACACTCTCAAGTCTTCAATCAAGGGACTCAGATAAACATCAATATCATTTCCTGGCTGTTTAGGACCCGAAACCATCATACTTAACATAATGTATTTGCGCTTCATGCACAACCAAGGAGACAGGTTGTAAATTACAAGGAGAACAGGCCATGAACTATGAATACTACTTAAGTTTCCATATGGATTCATTCCATCGGTAGCAAGTCCAAGCCTGAGGTTTCTGGGCTCATTGCCGAAATCCGGAAACAAACTATCAATTCTCTTCCATTGCAAAGAATCGACCGGATGGCGAAGCTGTCCATCACACTTCCTCTCATCTGCATGCCATCTAATGTTTTTTGCGTCATTTACATTGGCAAACAATCGCTTGAACCGCGGAATCACAGGAAGATACCATAACACCTTCGTAGGAGGACCTTTGGTGACCACATCACAACTAGAATCATCATCCTTCACTTTGTAGCGTGATACCCCACACCTGGGGCACTCGTGCATCTCTTCAAACTCTTTCCTGTACAATATGCAATCATTGGGGCAAGCGTGTATTTTCTTATACTCCATACCCATCGGACACAATATCTTCTTCGCCTCATAGTTTCGAGATGGCAATGTGTTGCCTTCTAGAAGCATTTCTTTCAACAACTCAAGCAATTCGGTAAAGCTTTTATCGCTCCACCCATTTCTCGCCTTCACATTGAACAATCTTAACACCGCTGACAACCGTGTGAAATTAGTGCACCCCGGATACAAAGCCACTTGCGCATCACTGCACAAAGTATCATACACATGTGCGCGCTGAAAAGACTCTTGCCCAACATCACGGATCATGTCCTCTAGTCCATCATCCATTTCCACGTCATCAACTTCCTCTCTATCCGACACCCTCGGCCTGTCTAACGATTCACCATGACATATCCATGTTGTATAACTCTTGCAAATCCCCTCACAAATAAGATGATCACGTATCTCCTCTCGCCTTCTAGTCGTCTCTCATTCAAATAGTTAACACAAGGACAATAAAACCTTCCGTTACCACTATCGGGAGCATTTGTTTTTGCAAACCGTAGAAAATCTTCCACTCCATTCTCATACTCATCACTTGTCCGTCTAGCATTCATCCAACCGCGATCCATGACTAAATCAATACCTTCGTACTTAGTCAAACATATTCATCAACCACTTCTTATGACAGGGTATGGCCCTATCCCATTCGAGAAGAAACTTTTTCAACATTCGGTTAATAGTTAGTCCTTAACTCTCATGCTCATACTCGACAAAATTTCGGCAGCATTTCCCTGCGGTCTCCGACGTACACTACTTGAACGCGATGACATCCACCACGATAAAGTATGCACCCGGAGAACGAAAGGAAATTTATCAATCCGAACTTTCATCAAGTATATAACATTAGAATCAATGAATAACTATTTTAAATGAATTAAGAAAAAGTTTTTTCCCAAACTGTCCAACTTTGGACAATTCAAGATCCAATACAATGAGCGGTACATTAAGCACATACATGTACGCTCATTAGTATTGCATCTCAAACGGGAAACTAAGGCTTTACTAAATAATTAACATTAAGAAAAATAATAAAACACTCCAATCCCCAAGTACAATGCAAACAAATACCAAACGAGAAAAATGGAGAGAAGAAAGCTTACCGGGTGTGGGAAGAACACTCAATAGGAAACCGTAATGAATAATTAATGAATATTCTGCTTAATATTCTGCTCTGACCGAGTGTACCTATACAAAAAGTCATATTTTATGAACTGACTTTTCCATTTCTAAAACAGAAAATGCAGCTGGCTATTTAGCAATAATATGAAGAAAGTAAAATGCATCAAGACGAGGAAGATGAAGAAGAAGAAGGGAACACGTCTTTAACAGCTGGCTCATAGGGATAAACACTTTGTTAACAATGGGCCCAAAAAAATGCATTCTAGAGAAAACAAATTTGCAGCCAACAATTCTACTAACTCACAATGTTAACATCCCTTAATGGCTTAATTTAACTTTTGGTCTCAGTATAAAGGAGGAAACAATTAAAAGTGCAGTAGAACCAATGTCATTGCAATATAAACAATACAAAGTAAGCCTCACTTCTCTGTTTTCGTTGATTTCAGTAAAACCCATTTTTTTTATCACTTAAAAACACTAAAAACCTATAAGCATCTAATCAAAGTGGCACATGCATGCTGCAGGTTCATATTTGACACATCGTGACCAATCTCTTTGCTTTAACAAAAGGTTGCAAATTGGAAAGAAGCAAGTGAAATCATCATTTTTACAAGCATTTAACATGTTCTATTTATACTAGAAATATTCCATCAATCATCAGCACTAACAGAACCCATAAAGTTACTAAAACCCAGAAGAGAAATCAGAGAGCAGTGCATGGAAGATAACACTATAACCACTCAGGCTTTTCATCGAACATTTCATCTCCAAGAGTTTAAATACAACTAAATCCATTGAATCATTTAAAGCTGAATATTACTAAGTTGTCAACAACAGTGCAAACAAACAGCAGCAATAAAGGAAGATGGATGTTAGTTACCTCTTAAATGGTCTCCCTCTCTTGCACACTAATGGGGCAAGTGAGTGTGTGTGACCTGTTTTCTGGGAGGTGATAGCGGCGAAGAGGAGCTCTCTGTGAGGGGCAATGGAGGTGAGGAATGGGGTTTTCTGGGAGGGATAGTGAGCCGTGCGTTAGCAGAGAAAGAATGGGAGTGTTAGCGGAGGCAGAGGTAGGGTTGGAGACAAGGGAGGAGATGACGGAGGAGATGAACGCGCGTTAGCAGAGGGAGGGAGTGTTTTCTATTTTAGCTAGGGTTCATAAACTGAAGAATGGGTAGGGCGCGGAATAGAAGGAGGGAAAGAGAAAAATTGGGAATATTACACATCGGTTATTTGAAAAACCGATGTGTTAACAATGTTATACACATCGGTTATGGTAAAACCGATGTGTAAACATTAAACTTTTATCTTCTGATTTTTTTTTTTAATTTTATACATCGGTTAATAAAAACCGATGTGTAAAAGTAAGATTTTAATTTCTATTTTTTTTTCTTTATAATTTTCTACATCGGTTATTTAGAAACCGATGTGGTTAATCACTATTTTACACATCGGTTAATGAAGAACCGATGTAGAATGTTAAAAATTCTGACTTTAAATTTTTTTTATGTTAATTTTAAACATTGGTTAGAAATAACCGATGTGAAAACTTTTTAAACATCGGTTATTCTCTAAACCGATGTGTAATACTTTGGTTTTAATTTCAAAAATGCCACCGCCTCGTTTTACACATCGGTTTCTAATAAACCGATGTGTAAACTCCGATGTAGAATCCATTTTCTGCACTAGTGAATAGGTGGATTAAGATTCCCCCTCCCCCATCCATTTAATTTGCTTTGGTTTCTTTCCTTTGAATTCATTCTTTACTAGCATTTTAGGCTACTAGAGGTTACCCCATCTTAGACACTTTAATATATTTTGTTATTGGGAAAGCAAGGGCGAGACAACATACAATTAAAATGAGATTATGAATGTCTTACTTTAAAGTGATTATCTTCCCATTCCTATAACTATAAAAGTTATCATACCAAGTAAAAATCATTCTAAACGAATCTTTCTCCTACATTACGAAAACAAAATTTTCACTGAAACTATAAATACTTCAAGTAAAGCATGCTTTTCGAACAACTTCACACATTTTTAGCAGAGAATAAGTTGTATATGAGTAACCTATAGCTTCAACAAATTACGCACCTAGGCAGATAGGACATTAAATGTCCTTGAATACATCTGACAAGTCTACAGAGACGTATCTGTAAACAAACATGGATAAAAAGGTATTAGTTATTCATTGAACTTAATGTTCAATGCAAATAGAACATTGTCAAATGCCAAATCCTTAAATCCTTACTCTAGGTAAATGCATTATGCTAAAGGAGTGGTAATTTAACAGCTTGATTTTTTATTACGCCGTTTAACCAAGTAAAAGTATATTTATTTAATTTTTTATCTGAGACTTAGGAAATGATTTTGGAGGAAAAAAAATCATATCTAGAACCTACTCTACGGTATAAAGCTTTGGTTAAAATTTTGGTTTAAATCTCAGACGGAAACCGGTCTACGTTTTTTTTAATCGACAACATAATTTTATACCTGTGTAAAACCCTAATATGACACGAAAACTTAATTTTTTTCATTTTAAACGTTATTAATTCTATTTTTTCCAAAATTCTGATAATAAATAAAATATAATGTTTATTCGGACTAAAGTTGATGAAAGTTCGAACGGAAAACCGTCGTGTTTTCACTAACAAAGAAGATTTTTCGTGATCGTAAAACCTAATTTTGACCCGTGAACGAAATAATGTAGGTTTTTATCACGTTTTCAATGATATGTGCTATTTTGAAAATTTTGTAAAAAAATAAGATATTAGACGATTTCTATGATCTACTTATGATCTTTACTATCATCATCTAAGAGTATGTAATCAAAATCATTTTCCTTCCTTATTTTCTTGTTGAGGCCGAAACTAGGTATTTTTGGATAAAGGAAGTTTTGTTCAATTTTTAATTAAGTCATGATTTATATCAACTATCTAAAGTATGTAAGTTCGAAATCCCAAAACTTGAATCAAAAGAAGTTTTCTAACCTATTTTTATATTTGAGGCCGAAACCCTACCCTAAGTGGTTGGATGTTTTTTATTCCATATTTTCAACTCATAGCAATTTATTAGCATAGGTTAATTTTGTGAATATTGAGATGGAGAATGCATGTCACGACCGTGATGGTTGTCATGGACAGGCCGTGACATGTTCTGACCTGTAGAATTCTTGCATTTTATGTCTGTCACGACCGTGATGGCTATCACGGCCAGGACGTGACAGAGTCTAACTTTATGATATTGATTTTACTGTGATACGCTCGGTTGAGGTATTCCATCTGCATGTGACGTATTGTTTTCTCGTGTTTGAATGTTTTATGATATTAAGGATGTTTAATAAACATCACGGCCATGATGACTATCACGCCAAAGTCAGTAACATAATCGACTTTATTTTGATCGATATTGTGTTATGTATGATCTGCTTGATTGTTATTATTATGCTTAGTGGATTTTTAAGCAAAGATATATATGTTGTCTAAGAGATGATTGTTTTGGGTGTGAGGATAATGATGATTTAGAAGTGCCTAACCTAGATGATGCATGTTAAAGAAGTGTTATGGCATAGAATTTGTGTGTCAAGTTCTAATGGAAGGTTCGAGCACTAGGATATTGATAAAAACAAGTTGGTGAGATTCAAGTATAGGTGTTGTTGTCCACAACTGTGTATTGATAATATAATACACAAAGACAAAAGTGTATTGGTAATATAATACACAAGGACATTTGTGTATTGGTAATATAATACACATAAAACACATATGTGTATTGGTAATATAATACACCGTGTATTAGTACATATGTGTATTGGTAATATAATACACCGTGTATTGATAATATAATACACATAAAATCAAGAGTTCTCGTGAGACCACTTCCACCTTAGAAATAAGTGTGCAGCTATTGTAACAGCCTGATTTTAATTATGTTGTTCAACCAGTTAAAATATAATTCTGCTTTTAATCTGAAAGTTAGAAAGGGTTTTTGAATAAAATAAAATCATATTCATAGTCTACTTTATGGTAGAAGGTTATGGTAAAATTTTGGATTGAAAATTCAGACGAAACCTGGTCTTCGCTTTCACTGACAGTAAATGTTTACTGACAATAAAACCTGATTTTGACCCGTGAACGAAATGGTTAGTGTTTTTGTCGTGCTTCCAATGACTTTAGTAATTTTGGAAATTTTACGTTGAGGATTAAAATATAATATTTTATGCGGGTGAAATCATTGAAAAATACGATCAGAAACTTTAATCGGGTACACAACGGCGGTGATGGGGAGCTGAGATGACCAATTTGACTTGATGAAAAAGGAGTGACATGTTTATGTGAGTCAATTGTCACATCATAAAGTAACCATCATTACACTTTTTGAATATAATGTTTTTTTAATCTAAAAACCCATTAATGACTCACTTTACCAACCAAACAACCCCTAAGCAAAACTTACACCCCAAGCTCTTCTATCACTCTCCCCCCACACGGTTTTACACCCTCATTTTCCTATAAAAATACTTCATCATCTTCATTTCCTCACTTTCTTCTTCATAAACACACAAACTCCATTTTTGAAGCTTCAAGTGCTTTCAAGTGAAAACTTGCCAAGATCATCATCAATTCTTCTTCTACTTTCTCATCTTAGGTAACATAATCATCTCCTTTCTTTTCCAAGCTTTTGTTCTTCATTTTCATGGTTTTTCATTTCTAGATATAGAACTTCAAAAATTCATAGAAAATTGCAGAAAAATCCTAAAAATGTGAAACCAATTTCTATGACATAGTTATGTTTTCTACTCTAATTATCCAATAGCTTTTGATCAAAAACATTTTCTTTCCTATAGAGACATAGTTGGCCGAACCTAGAGAGGAAAATGGGTATGATGTTTTTGTGTCTTTTTTAAATCCTAACACTTGATTCATACTTTTAAATAACTTTATGATCTTAATCTAGAAGCTTAACTTCAACAAGGTTTTCTATACTAAATTCCATGTATGGGCCGAACCTATGTAAGAAAGAGGAGTTGATGTTTTCTTGTTGTTTTTGAAAGTTAATGCTTGATTTGAACTCTCTAATACTTGTATTGTCTAAATCCAAGAGCTTGAATTCAACAAAGTTTTCTAACCTATTTTTTTACAGAGGGCTGAAACCCAAACATAAAAGGGGTGAAAGGTTTTTGATTGATTTGTGAAATCTAATGATTGATTCATACTCTTTAATACTCTAAGATCATTGATATAAGAAATTGTGTTGTTTTGAAAACCCTAGCCTATTTTGTAATACAAGGCCGAAACCTACCCTAAGTGGTTGGATGATTTTTATTCCATATTTTCAAGTTATAGCAATTTATCTAAGTTACGTAGAACCTAAGTGATAAGTATCCAAAGGCTTATGTTGAGAAAAGAATCCTAACTCTAATTTGAATTAAATGGCCAAACCTATCCTAAAGAGAACATAGATGAGTTTGTTTGATTTATTGGTTATTATGTTGATTGGTTGAAGGTGGAGTTAGTAGTTTGTGGTGTGACAACGAGGAGCTTCGAGTATGGGAGTTCGGTGATAACCCAGGTGGGGGAAAGAACCAACCTATCGTTGGAATGGATAAGTAGTAGATTATATAATAATTGTGTAAGGCGACCAAAACGCTACTAGTAGTCGAGTAATTGACAAGACCAAAATCACATTGGAAACTTTTTCTGAAAAACCAATGGTGATTCAGGGATTGTAGGTTTATTGATATTAGGTTGATTTTATATTGTTTATGGTTGATTTGATTTTATTACCTTTATTGAATTGATTGTGTGCTATGTTGGTGATATGGGAATATTTTGATTGATATTGTATTATGCATGATCTGCCTGGTTTTTATTATTATGCTTAGTGAATTTTAAGCAAAGATATATATGTTGTCTAAAAGATGATTGTTTTCAGTGTGAGGATAATGATGATTTAGAAGTGCCTACCTAGATGATGTATGTTTAAGAAGTGTTATGGCATAGAATATGTGTCAAATTCTAATGGAAGGTTAAGGCACTAGGATGTTGTTAAAACGGGTTGGTGAGATTCAAGTATAGGTGTTGTTGTCCACAACCGTGTATTGGTAATATAATACACAAGGAAAAAGTGTATTGGTAATATAATACACAAAGACAAAAGTGTATTGGTAATCTAATACACAAGGACATCCGTGTATTGGTAATATAATACACCGTGTATTGGTAATATAATACACGTAAAACACTTCACGCGTATTGGTAATATAATACACCATGTAATTGGTAATATAATACACATAAAATCAAGAGTTCTCGTGATACCACGTCCACCTTAGGAAATAGGTGTGCAGCTATGGTGTCTTTGAGTAGTATGAGATTGGGGATAGAGGATGATATATTAAATTGAGGATGATCTGTTAGTTATGTGTGTTGTTTGTCTGTGACAATTACTTTATAATTTACTATGGCTCTTTTACGCTTTTTGATGATAGAATTGTTTCTTATCCCCTGTATATTTCAGTATGTTATTTTATCTTTGATGGGATCGTGCGTGAAGACCATGTTAATGAGCTGATCGAAGAGGTGTTGGATGGAACTCCTTATGAACCGGAAGCCGGAGGGTGAGCTATGACCCATGGTGATTAGGGTCTAGTTAGTTATGTCCAAAGGCATCTCGTGAGGCGTATTTTTATTATGTTTTTCGTTGTTTAACTTTTTGTCTAAGTATATGCCTGTGAGGGATCCTACTGATAGGATATCCTCAACAGTGTTTTGTAATATTGCTAATATACTTATATTGTGATATGCTATTATATATGAAGTTGTATACTTTATAAGTTAAGTTTTTATTTTTTTTACGTATTTTCACGATAAGCGTGCGATTAAGAAATTAATTAATAAGGATTTAATCTAACAACACAATAGGGCACAACGGGGTGTCTCAGCTATAGTGTTATTGCTTTGCATGAGATTGAGGGTAGAGGATGATAGAGTATTCTTTAGGATGATTTGTTAATCATGTATGTTAACTGTCTGTGACAATTACTGTATAATTTACTATTACTCTTTTCCGCTTTTTGATGATAGAACTACTTCTTATCCCCTGCATTCTTTATGTGTGTGGTATCTTATTTTATTATGGGATCGTACAAGAAGACCCTGTGGCTGAGCTGAATGAGGAGGAGTTGGATGTGTGACACCCTAAACTCGGTCATCACATGGTTACCCGTTTGTGGAAATAAAACTTAATTTGCTGGTTACTTTCGGAAAATAATGTTTTCTCAACGTTCATCTTTTATAAATATGGTGATAAATTTTTTTTTTCTTTTTAACCTCATAACAATAACAACTTAATCAAATCACACTTAACAACACAATGTATATAAATCTTACAACTATACTGCCTCATATATTTTCATACCTAAATCAACATCAGTTTTATCTTCAAAACATAATAGGACCTAAGCTGGTGGTAACTAACAGACACTACCGACAACTGGAGCAGTACAGCACGCTTCCAACTAGTCAGCCTTCTTCTTCGTGTAGGGATCATACCCCTTGTACGTCTCTGAGATGTGTTGTAAGGGTGAGACACCAATATACGGATTTATCACCATAACTAAATGCGCAACACAAAAGAAGGCACATACACATATACATATTTATAACAACATACTCATTCATATTATATCACATCGTTTATCAATGGGTTTCACACCCCAAACATCAACATTGAAAAACTATGCATGAACACTTCAAAACATCTTCTAACATTCATACCTAATCTCATGAGATATCTCCAACATCGTAATGAGTTGATCGACTTCGATGAAGTTACAGCACGCAGCCACGTACACGCGATCCTGCACACGTAGTTAACACAGAACACCAGGCAAGCATCCAGAACAGAAAACCCAGGCACGCAGCCAGAACAAAAAACCCAGGCACGCAGCCAGAACAGAACACCAGGCACGCAGCCAGAACAGGAAACCCAGGCACGCAGCGTAGCAGAAAACCCAGCACACAGCCGCAAACGAGTAACACTAGGCACGTCTGCCAATGCATGCAAAACACTTTTGTTTCATTCTTTTCTTTGTGTTCAATCTTTCTTTGCCGAAGCTCAAAATGGCTTACGACTCACATAGTTTTAAAACACTTTTTAAAACTTTCATCACAACACAGGACCTCACTGTCCATAAAACTTTTATCAAAACATAGGACCTCACTGTCCATAATACTTTTATCAAAACATAGGACCTCACAGTCCGAGTGCTCAATCACGACACCTCTCGACCGGTGCACCAGTCTTAGGTTCGTGGCACTAGAAACATCTTCAATGTTTCAACATGGTATACCTCATGTATACAATATAGGCCCTCAAAGTCCAAATGACCGAGTCCATCACAACACATAACATTAGTACCCCGACGTCTCGGTTACTAAGTTCCACACCACTTTTAACACTAAATCAGTTTTGCTTTCATAAATTTTTTTTCAAAATTGTAAATTCATTAATAAAATCTTTAAATAATCAAACTTTCACAAAGGTGAGTCACTTGAGGTTTTAACTTCCTTAAAATATGTACTACTGTTTCAAAATACTTGCCTTCTACGTTTTTTCCAAATCCGTCATCACACTTTTCCAAATCATTCATCAATTATCACTCAAGTCAAAACTTAACTTTTTCCACTGAAACAACTTTCTAAAATCGTCATTAACTTCTTTTCAACAATTAATTTTATAAAATAACTTTGTATAATATTGCAAACTTTCTTACATCAAAATTAGAAGTACTTAAACATTTTCACAATTCCGCTCTCATTGTGACTCAAGTTACTTTTACACTAATAAATCGTCAAAAATAATAACATTTATCAAAACTCATTATTTTTCCAAAATAATATTTTCCACCACTATTATATTCCAATGTTTCCCATAAAACCTGGAATATAATTTACACAGCCTATTAAAGCTTTTATCTGATTTATCGGATGTGCACTGACCACAGTCAGGCTTCTCAAACAACACTCACAAGCAACATTCAACAACAAACCACCAGACAGATCATGCATCATAGCAATATACTATACAACTGCAGATAATTAAATAAATTAAAAGCAGATCAAACACCGATACACAGATAAACAACACAACGTAAACAACGAAAACAAATAACCACAACCACATATAAATCATATAAATCACACTACACACAAATAGTTATAGAGAAAAATCCCTCGGTAAGCTCCCCTTACCTGTTGAAGACTCGAACTAAGGGTTTCAAATAATCTCCTGATTTGATCCGGTTTCCTCCGTCGGCTTTAGGTCAAACCAACTCGATCGATTCCTTCATAACGAATTGCAACCAAAATAAATTAAATCAAACAAAAACATACTTGACTCATGGAGATTAAGGTTCGGCCTCAACAACTTTTCTAGGTTAGGAAAGTTAAAATTTTTTTAACTTAAGGATTTATGATCCATAAGTAACTTAAACATGATTAAGCACTTAACCCAAGATTATGAACCAAGAACATGAACTAAAACTCATCTAGTTCCAAGAACTAGGGTTTCGGTCAAGGGCTGAGTTTGGAGTTAGAAATCTCTAAAATTTCTAAACTCTTGGATTTAATCAACATACAAAACCTAGAGTTAGATTCAAGTGTTACAAACAACTTTTGAATCATAAAACCAACAAGTATTCATACCTAGGGTTTCGTTTTTGATGAGATCAATAGGTTAAAGTTTGATTTTTGATCTTCTATATACTTGAATACAAGAACTATCAAGATATAAAAGAATTGAATCATGAATCAAGACATGAAAATGAAACAAAACCTAAGAACTCAAAGGTTAACCTAGGTTCGGCCATAACCAGAAATCAAGGAAAGAAATTTCTCATGATCTTGTGATTCTAGATGATGAAAATAGAGATGATTATAAGATCATAGCAATTGGTTTCATGTCAATAGGATTTTTCTAGAATTAGTTATGAATTTTTGAATCTAGCTCCATGAATTTTGAACAAATGAAGAACATATGGATTTAAGTCATAAATCTACCAAAGTAATGAAGATAAATGATTTAGATGACAAGATAATAAGTTATTACCTCTTGATGATCCAAGAAAACAAAGTTTGGATGATGTTCTTCAAGGTTTTCTTATGGTGTTCTTAAGAAACTTAAGGGAGAAGATGAACATAGTTAGGGTTTTAGAACAGTTTTAGTATTTTGGGTGGATCTCTCAACATACTTGTCCTTTTTGGATGATCTTTATGTCGTTGGAAATAAGAGAGAAAGATGAACAACTTTCATGTTGAAAGTTTTTCGAGATTCAAAATATAAACTGATCAGAATTGCTATGCAAAATCGGACGAGTTATGAACTCTTTCGAGCAAAGAACATGAAAATGGAAAAATGGCTTAAGGAAGAAGACAACCTATTTAAATGAAGAAGAAACCAACTTAATGAAGAAGAAACCAAAACTTAATGAAGAAGAAACCAATACTTGATGAAGAAGAAATCAATACTTGATGAAGAAGAAACCAATACTTGATGAAGAAGAAATCAATACTTGATGAAGAAGAATTGGGAGCCGTGGGTTTTGGGTAAGTTTTAGTCAACTTTTCCAATGGCATTTGCTTGCAATTGTCATATAAAGACAAGGGCAAAATGGTCATTTCATAGGAAAATTTCACTTTGTCATAAATGTGCCATTATGGCCATTATGACTCAGATAAGCTCGTCATAAATACTCGTCAAGTCGGTCAATCCAATATCTCTGCTACGTTGCCGACTCCTCGATTCATCTGGCGCAAGCTTTTCCTAGAGACATCTCGACGTATACGTCCGCAACAAATATAATATTTTAATTTTTTTACCAAAATTTTCAAAACTTCCAATGTCGTAGTAAATACGATAAAAACATTTTTCATCTCGTTCACGACTCAAAATTAGGTCTTCTGAGCAGTAAACTTTTACTGTCAGTGAAAACACAGAAAACGGTAGACCGGCTTTCGTCTGAATTTTCAACCAAAAACTTCCCCATAACCTTATAAAAATAAGTATAACAAGGAAATGACCTTGGTTTATCCAAAATCATTTTCTCTGTCTCGTATAAATATATATATTTATATATTTATTACCGATATTACGAAGCAGCGAAAATCGGGGTGTTACAGGATGGAACTCCTTATGAACCAGAGGTAGGAGGACAAGCTGTGATCCATGGTGATTAGAGTATAGATAGTATGGCGAGTGTTTCTAAGAAGTATTTTTATATGTTTCCGTTAAGTATGACTTTTAGTTAAGTTTATGCTTGTGAGGGATCCTATTGAGAGGATACCCTCAACAGTGTTTTGTAATATGTATAAGACATATGGCTATATTCACAATATATTTATGGTATAAAGTTTTAAGTAATTGAAGTTTGTATGCTCCTTAAGTTAAGTTTTTAATTTTTACGTGTTTTCACGTTAAGCGAGCGATTAAGGAATTAATTTAGAAAGCTTTAAACTAATAAAACACCGGGGCACAACGGGGTGTCTCATTTGGTATTAGAGCAGTTTGGTTCTAAAACGGATCGTGGGGTTCTCGTCCGATTAGAATCAAGGACCGTGAGGTTTAAGATGTTGTTATTGGCCGTGTCTAGTTGAATCCACATCGGATTTTGACTATGCTTAGAAGTTGCGTAGTGTGTCCGAACCCGACGCAAAAATTAATATTGGTATGGCATATGGTATTTGTATACTTGACTATGTAGTATTATATGTCATACTAATTGGAGCGGGTGATTTCTTTTAACGTAATCATGGCTTGTAGAAAAGCACGCCCAACTAATAGCGGTGACAACCCGCAAAGGATTATTGGAGTTGTCAATGGTAATGCCGACAATACCGATAATGGAGGAGGATCATCTTCGACTCCAAATACAATGGAAACCATAGCTCGCTGCTATGCTATTGCAAACCCAAAGAGAATCCGAGATACCTTGCAGATGAACAAAGAGCAAACTAGAAATAAAGAATCGAGAGAAGGGAGGTAACAGTCAAGATGCCGGATTGATTAATTTTATGAATGGAAAGCCACGTCAATTGAGGAGAGTATGGCCCAGAGAAGGCTGAATGGTGGATATAAGAGATTGAGAAGATATTTGCTACGATGTACTACGGCGAGGAGAAGAAAGTGACCTATGCTACCTTCATGTTAACTGAAGGAGCAGAATTCTGGTGGAAAGGAAAGAAAAGATTGTTGGAAGCCGAGGACAGAAACATTAACTATAATTTATTCACTGATTGATTTTTCGAAAAGTGTTTTCCGCGTCAAGTTCGACGTGAGAAGGAAAAAGAATTTACAAATCTCAAACAAGGCAATATGTCGGTAGGTGATTATGTGTAACGTTTTGAGGCGCTGATCAAGTTTTCAAAGTTCTATCAGAGAATTCCAATTGAGGACTCGGCAATGTAGAAGATTCGAGGAATGACTTAGAAATGATCTGCGGAAGGCGGTAGTGTCTCTTGACATTCAAGATTTCCCGAACTCGCCGACAAATGCAAAGGCCATTGAAAGTATAGATCCGAGGATGGTCATGTTGAATAGAAGCAACAAAGGACTGGAGGTCCTAATCGATCGATGTTCAGTGAGGAGAGTAGACAAGTGGTTCTTAGTGGAGACGGGAACCATATGCTAGACCAGTGACGGAACCCTCCACCAAAGACGAATGGCTAGAGCAGGTCAAAGAACCGCAAAACTTAGTTTGTTTCAGGATGCGGAGGACCGCATTATGCTAGAGATCAGTATGAATAGGCTTAGTTGTTTCAACTGTGGGAAACCAGGACATATGGCACGAGACCTGCAGACAACGGTTTATGCAACAACCGGCAGCCGCGGGAAGAGGAGCGGAAACAATAGAGGTGGAGCTGGAAGAGAAGTTCCGGCAGTGAAACCACAATTGGCCAGACCTCGTGACACCGGGAGAGTGTTTATCGTGAGGGGGAGCCAAACTCCCTCAATCTGCAGATCTCATAGAAGGTATGTACTTGATGACGGGTAGATTTTGTCTGCTTGTCTGCATAGCATGATGGACAAGAAGTTTATGGGAATAATTTGATTTCGTGGATAAGTCAGAGTGAGCAATTAGTTGTTGAAATGATAGTTATAGTTGAGGATTTGTAAACTTAAGGCGTACTAGTTGAATTTAGTAAGACCCTCATACTTTAAGTAAGGTTGATAAATTGTTGCAAAGTTGTTTTGAGGTGAGAAGTAGAATTAAGGAATGATCATGTTAAGTTTAAGGTGATGTGGAATAGTTGTTAGACAAGTTAAAATCGGATTTGAGGATAGTAGTTATAATTAGGCATGTTGTTCTTGTTTATATGGTGAGTTTAGGACTTCACCTTAAGCTTTGATGGGTATAAATTGGAATACAGGTTTGTTTGGGCAAACACATAAGTTAAGCTTAGTTTAGCACCCACAATTCAAAGGATAATAAAGAAAATGAGGTAATCTTTATATGGATGTAGGATCTTGAGATTAAGATACGATTACAAGATTATACCCAGTTTTGAGTCAAAAATTCCGAGGACCAAATTTTCTTCTAAGAGGGGTAGTAATGTATGACTTGATTTTTTATTACGCTGTTTAACCCGGTAAAAATATATTTATTTATAATTTTATCCGAGACTTAGGAAATGATTTTGGAGAAAACAAATTCATATCTCGAACCTACTCTACTGTAGAAAGCTTTGGTTAAAATTTGGGTTTAAAACTCAGCGAAAAACCGGTCTGCATTTTTTTAATTGAAGAGTGATAATTTTATACCGATAGAAAACCTAATTTGACCCGAAAACTGAAATTTGTAGATTTTTTATATTTTGTCCGTGAGGAATTCTTTTTTTCTAGATATTTAGTGACAATATCTAGATATTTATTAGAAAATATCTAGAAATTTATTTCAAAATATCTATATATTTATATTTAACATAACCATGGTTATTCATATGTTAATTAAATAACAACAAAACCCATTAATCCAATTCCTAAAAAACCAAACAAAGCCTAAGATCTACCCTATAAAACCCCCAAACAGTGGCCTTCCTCCCCCCTTCAGTCACTTCTTCATCTCTTCCATTTCTTATTCATTTTTCTTCAAAAATTCCATTGATCCAAGAGTCTGAATTTATGATATTGATTTTACTGTGATACGTTGGTTGAGGTATTCCATTTGCATGTGACGTATTGTTTTCGGTGTTTGAATTTTTTTATGATATTAAGGATGTTTGATGTCTGTCACAGCCGTGATGGCTATCACGGCCAGGTCATGACAGAATCTGACTTTATTTTGATTGATATTGTGTTATGCATGATCTGCCTGGTTTTTATTAGTATGCTTAGTGGATTTTTAAACAAAGATATATATGTTGCCAAAGAGATGATTATTTTGGGTGTGAGGATAATGATGATTTTTAAGTGCCTAACCTAGATGATGTATGTTAAAGAAGTGTTATGGCATAGAATATATGTGTCAAGTTCTAATGGATGGTTAAGGCACTAGGATGTTGTTAAACGGGTTGGTGAGATTCAAGTATAGGTGTTGTTGTCCACAACCGTGTATTGGTAATATAACACTCCGTGTATTGGTAATTTAATACACGTAAAACAAATCTGTGTATTGGTAATATAATACACCGTGCATTGGTAATATAATACACGTAAAATCAAGAGTTCTCGCGAGACCACTTCCACCTTAGAAATAGGTGTGCATCTATAGTGTTATTGCTTTGCATGAGATTGAGGGTAGAGTATGACAGATTATTGTTGAGGATGATTTGTTAATCATGTATGTTGACTATCCGTGATAATTAATGTATAATTTACTATTACTATTTTCCGCTTTTGATGATAGAACTGCTTCTTATCCCTTGTATTCTTTCTATTTTGGGGATCTTATTTTATTATGGGATTGTACAAGAAGACCCTATGGCTGAGCTGAATGAGGAGGAGTTGGATGGAACTCATTATGAACCAGAGGCAGGAGGTCGAGCTGTGATCCATGGTGATTAGAGTATAAATTGTATGGCCAGTGTGTCTAAGAAGTATTTTTATATGTTTCCGGTAAGTATGACTTTTAGTTAAGTTTATGCCTGTGGGGGATCCTATTGAGAGGATACCCTCAACAGTGTTTTGTAATATGTATAAGACATATGGCTATATTCACAATATAATTATGGTATGAAGTTTTAAGTAATTGAAGTTTGTATGCTCCTTAAGTTAAGTTTTTAATTTTTACGTCTTTTCGCATTAAGCAAGCGATTAAGGAATTAATTAAGAAAGCTTTAAACTAATAAAACACAAGGGCACAATGGGGTGTCTCAGTTAATCCTATGAGTAAATATAGTCCACCTAACTTAACCGATTCGATAAACAATTACTAGTCTAGAAATGAAGAAATGGATCATGGAAAAGAATGCTATGGAAATAATTTTCATAACATTTTGCTAACCTCTAAGATATGCATACTTGCATAAGAGTGTTTTAGATTCTATGCTTAGCAAGCTAGCAAGCTCATGAAAATGTCATTAAATTCTAATGTGAATAAATGACTAAGCCAAAAGTTCCTTAGCACCAAATTTGATGTAACTTCTAACGTAAGTAAAAATGCATCTCACATAACAAGTATGTGGCGATGGAAAATAAAATTTACATCGAAGAAGGTTTTACATTATTTTGTGTAAGTAAAGAAAATTATTTTAGATTCACGAAAATGCCTCTTTTTCACAAAGGGCCATGATGTAATCACATTACAAAATATAAGAATCATTGAAAACACTTCCACATTACATTTTTCTCAAAGTGGAGCAAAGTTCATTATTTGTGTTGTATGCTCGATCCCAAACTGTTATTATCTATAAGATATTTTCTATCTTATTTCTACTCTATTTCAAAAAAGGACTCAACAAAAATTGGCACAAAAAGATATATACCATCCCCAGTAACTTCAATCAAGTTTTGAGACCATGTAAAAGGATTCAATATGTATTTCACCATCGGTCCCAAAAAGTAGGGCTCAACCATTCAACACCAGAAAAAAAAACATAGAGGCAACTCATCACTTAATAAATTGGTGAAAACCACAACAAAACATTCCAATGACTCTGATATACGAGATACAAAAACATGTAACATAAATCAAAGCATGCAGACAAAGAATCGAAATCCACATTAAAAATTCAAGTAGTAACATAACGGGCTAAAAATGAACAAAGAAAAAAATGACAAATTATAAATTAAACGATAGCAGAAATATGAAACAATGATTCAGCTAAACGTACTCATTTTTGTCCTTGTTGTTCGAAGAATCGCTTAACCGGCTTCTATAAAAATGATAGAAATTCGTATGAAAATGGAGGAAGAAATTAACTGAAACATAAAAATTCATAAGAAAATGACACTCACCGACTTCAACTTCTTGTTGCTCATGGTTGTTTCCGTTGCTAGTGAGCAAATCCTCCTCTCGCAAACTCATTCGGTAAGTGAAGGGTTTGAAACTCTATGCAGCCAATAAAAGAGGCAGAGGCTGTGATTGTGGAGACAAATAACGACAACAGAGTATGATGTTGTCGGTTAAGAGAAAGAGAAAAGAGAAGCAGAAGCAAAGCATGCGAGTGAAGGACTTGATTTTTCAGAGGGTGGGATTTTATGTTCAGGGGTGGGACTGGAAATGGAGTGTTAGTGTAGGCAATGAACGTTATTCATGTGGAACGTTAGGTGATAGTTTCGTACATTGGGTGGTGAGATCTTACTTGATGAGTTGGCGATTTTGGCATTTATCGTGGTCTAGGTGTTAATCTCGTGAACCCTTATGCCCTTTCTTTTTGCATTTCATTTTTTATTAATTTATTTGGTTTGACTGGACTTGCAGGGTGATCTTCGTGATTCTTGTCTTCAAAGAGAAATAGGTTTATTGGCGTTTTCTGATGATGATGCGAGATATTTGAAACGTCTATAAAAATTTTGCAGGGTAAAGGTGGCTAACAATTTTTTGATATAGTTTAGAATAAAATTAACATAAATGCTAGAAAGTATGAAGGCAATTTCGTACGGCACATGTCCCCCCATGTGTTTCTCAATTTTGTATTCTTTTCTTCTTTTAATATATTTTATTATGCTGCAAATGATTGTTAGAGTTTGGGGTGCCAACCTAGTTGGGATTCCTCTCTCTCTATTGTGATGCTCTAGCATACTAATAGCTCTTTATCAAAAAAAAAAAAAACACCAATACGGCAATAGTTGTTTGGCTAAACATCATTCGTCAAAATTTGTGTAGAGATTGGTTTGCATGAAATACCATGACTATAAAATAAAAAGGGATGGACTGCAATAAAGCGGAGTCGAGTGGAATGAAATGAAGTAGTTATACCATTGTTTAGATAATAAGTTGCTTCTATATTATTTAATCCCATACCCCTCAAATTGAATGACTATTTTAATTCAAACTATCCAAAACTTATAATCTAGTATAATTCTATTTTATTCCTCTTCATTTGATTCTTTTATATCAATTCAAACTTAGTCAAATGAGTAGCACTTGTTATTAGTTACAAGGTTTCCTCAAAGGTCGAAGGTATTTGATATCTCATAATAAGTTTTTTTTTTCTTTATTACACTATCTCATATTAAATGTTTTTAATTATTAAATTATTAAATATTAAAAAATTTTAATTTCTTCTAAATATTTAATAAAATATAACATTCAACTGTATTTGATTGACAACATTGAATTCAATGTATTCAAATCTTTTCTAAATGTAATAGCTTAATTTTGCTTACCATATATGTCATACAGTGAAGAAGTGTGAAACATACATGCCTTTATTAAAATCTATATTAAATCCTTATCAATTTATCATATTAGGGATTGTGCCTCTTTCCCTTTCTTTGTTAAATAGTAGCTAAATTCAGTCGTTAATTGTATATTAATTAATATATGCATTTCGGGTAGTAAAAAGTTTTAAAAATCATCGAATAAACCATTATTTCCAACTAAATAAGATTATTTTTATTTTTGAGAAAAAGGAAAAAATATATATATATTGAAGAAATAAAAATTCTTACCTAAATTAATATTATACAAAGTCATATAACATATAACATATTGCAATAAAATATTTTTACCTAAATAAGTTAGTTTTTTAATTAATAACATAGTTTCCATCTTATTGAAAGCTTTATCCATATTAAATATACAAGGTCGACTACTTTCACCCAAGTTTTTCAAAACCGGACCGGACCGACCGGTTGAACCGGTCCGACCGGGACCCGGACATCAAGACGATTCGGTTGATCCCTAAAACCGGACTAGCAAGGAACCAGTACCAGAAAGCACTGAGATCTGAGATATCGAACGAGGTGCTCCAACAACGCTTCATCTATGTTCATAAAGGCCGGTGTTGTATGCTGATCATGGAGGAAATATGGGGAAGTAAGCATTGCAGGCACAACAATGGAGGAGCAGGAACTGAAGGGCAAGGAGAACGGTGTAGGTGTGTTGCGGCTGAGGAGGAAGTGAGTGAAGTATGAAACTAGGGTTCACTCTAAAATTTAAATGTTAAGTATCAAGTCATCTTCCATTAGCCCAATTGACTAATTTGAGCCCAATTGACTTTATTATTAGAAAAGCATTTCCCACTTATTCCTCTTTCGATCAAAACACTTCTCAATTGACTCTCTTGATTGAGCCCAACTTCAACCACATTTTGTTTTTATCAAAACATTTCTCTTGGTTTTCCCTATGAAGATGATTTTAAGATATATCTTTATATTTATTTAGTTTAATTTCAAAATAAATAAAAAATTGTACTTAATAATTTTAGTTGTTATGTTGTTTTTTTGTTTAATATTGTTACAAATATTATATTAAAAATTAAAATAATATTATTTAATTATAACCGGTTCAACCACAGTTCAACTTGGGTTGGACCATTGAACCTCGAACCGCTGCCTTCACTGGTTCGATGACCGCTCCGATTTTGTAAACCTTGCTTTCACCAATATGAATCCTAAAATAAAAGGTATGGGATCAGATCATTAAGGATAACAACATATAAATGATACAAAGTGGTTTTATTGTGTGTGTGTATGTGTTTTATTTTAAAACTTCTTTCCCTTCATTGAGGTTAACCTGTTTGTACATATTAACCACAGAATGAAGGTCTTTAATTTAAAAATGTCGAGTGCAGAGCCATTCATGCCGGTATGAGGGAATGCAAAAGAAGACATTCAATAGAGTAAGGATATGTGCAGAAGAAAGGACCAAATAACTTATTGTCCTTAGGCCATGGTAGAGTTTTAGGAGTTCAGGTCGAAATAGTTAATATTAATATTTTTAATTAAGACCTAGGCAAAGAAGAAATATAACCAAATAGTTTATGATTTCCATGTAACACCCTTTCGAGTGTGTAACACCTTGCTTTTTATCTACATTGTATTACCGATAACGATATATCTATTTATATTTTTACCTAAGACCAAGAAAATGATTTTGGAGAAAACAAAATCATAGCTAGAACATACTTTATTGTAGGAAGTTATGGTAAAATTTTGGGTTCAAAATTCAGACGGAAACCGATCTGCGTTTTCGCTGACAGTACATTTGTATTGGGTCAGAAGAACCCCCGATTTGACCCCGAAACTTAGTAATTTTAGATTTTTATCACTTTTTTAGTGATATTATATATTTTAAATTTTCGCTCAAAAATAAAATATTATATTTTATTCGGGAGAAATTTTCAAGAAAACGCACGCAAAACCTAAATCGGTAAACGGCGTAATCGGATACGGAATCAGCAGAGAAAACGACGAAGTCATCCATGATGACTCATTGAGAATGAGTCACCATGGTGAGTCATGGTGATGACTCACCCTTGCAATAATGGCACTTTGATATTTTACAAAATATCTAGCCGTGAAAAGACCAAAATGCCCTTAACCTTCTTTGTTAATTTCAATTTGATCCCACAATTTTTGGACCAAAATACCCTCCCATCTCCCTTGATATTTTCATGCCTTGGGGTGTTGGAAATGTAACACCCTTCTCGAGCGCTACACTTTTTGTGACATTTTAAGGCTGAAAAGTAGTTTAATTAAATTCCATGTAATATAATGGGGTAATATTTTTCTTTTTCACAAGGCATCAATATAAATACTTGGAATCAAGTGACTGTTCAATAAAATATTTCGTAGTCATAATTAAGATTATAAGTTCGAAAGTCATTTACATAGAAACCCAATCCGACTCATAACCAAAAAAACATAAAAATACATAGATCCAACATAAAGCTATGGAGACGCAGCCTCCTAAAGTATAAGATACCTGGAGTCGTAGCTCCATAAACGGTAACATTAACTCCCAGACATCCCAAGATGGCCAAACCAAAATATAAAAGACTATCCTCTCTTGCACATCATGAGAAGAACAAACCTAGCTGACGAGATCTAGCAGAAACTCTATTTGAGTCCACTACTGACATCGTCACAAAAGACATCACTAGAGCCATTACAAAAGTAGCTCTCAGACTAAGCCATTTACCTTACTAAGGAGAAAGTCATAGCCTACAGACCAACGACAATCATGCCTATCTCAAGAAAAGAAAGGTCAGGCGTGACAAAAAACACAAAGACCATCATCTTGAACCATCTAAAAGTTGGAAGGCGTCCACTAGAAACTTCAACATATTGTCAGTATGTTCGAACCTCAACCTCTATGATGAATTAACCAAGTGACACCTTGACATCTCAGTCTTCTCAAAAGAACACAGAAGGCACATAGCCAGCCGACATAGGCAATATAAAATAAGGAGGTAAGATTCCCAAACATCACAGCATATGGCAGATATGAAAATAGCACGACACTACATAGCATACATTCATATCCATGTAAACATATATCTCAGTCAAACAGTCCAGTATATACAAGTAACAGATAACACATGCACGCATAGCTAACAGTACATAATATCAATGTAACCATAATCTCATCAAGCATGATTGGATACTGTTTGTACATAGAGACACGAGAATATAGGTAACTGATTCAAACTGCATAGTCCTATACCTACACAGCCTCAAGGAAGATCTGACCCTAACTCTGGAGCTAACAGAACATTCATAAGGAGTGATTAGAGCCCATGTTTCACAATTGCCAAAAGTAGGCATCTTGTGCGTTCAATAGTAACAGCCACATAGTGGTACTATAATTGATTGTGAAACACTCTCGATAACCTTGACCGGCTAGCATCTACTCGTTGATGTCAGTGTATTGCATGGAACGCCACGACCAAGAAGAAGAATCACCAACTGGCCATTCATGACCCTCCTTCCCTGACCATCCCCAATACCATTTAAGATCGTCACTAGCACGTCCTCATGCGCACATGCATGTCGGCTTAACCTGCTAGTCACAAAGGCCCTACAGAACATAGTATCAACTATGTGTTTAGGAAATAATGTTGTTAATGGCGTGTACGTTCATATTTATCCACCGGATAAATTTCGCGGTTCCTTACGGAAACCAAAAGCCATTCCAGAGGCAAAGCAGACAGTACCAACCTGTTGGGAATCACCCCTCGTTGGACTATCCATGTTTCAACGATTTAGTACATTATGAAGGTTGGTCATTCGTCACCAACTGGATTATGCCTCTTTAAGTCCATTCACGAACAGGATTATTTGTGAAGCAAGTAACCTTAAAATACTCTTTGTCATTAAGTATTATGGATGAAAGGATGAGTGAATCATCCTTAATTTACGACATATGGTCTTGCTCCACCATGAGTCATAATCATTAAGTCTTTGTTTTCACTAAGCCATCCTCGACTTAGGTTTTCCATTTAACTTGAAATACTAATCGTAGCGACTAAAATCCTTTTGGTTCAAAATCAACACTCATTTGTCAAAACCAAACCATTAGGAAATAAGATTGACAAATAGGTATATTGATACCAAATCTTTCAAAACAATATTCAAATCCCGTAAAATTATTGAAAGACGATTTTCCCCTTTATACTTGATTTAGGGCCGAAACCCCTAAACTTTCAAAATAAGCTTCCTTTACTCAAAATCATCAATTATCTAGGTTCTAATACTCATTTGAAGGTATTAAAATACAAAAGTAAGATCTTGAATAACATTTCACTCAAAAGTCCTAAAACTTAACAGAAAGCTTCTAAGTTTGAAAATTGGGAAATCCATGTCCATAAACTCTTTGATTATCAAGGTTAACAATTAACTTTGGAGCCTTAGGACACTTAGTTAAGTTTCAAAAACAATTTCCAATTCCCAAAAATAGGGTTGGACGAATTATTTACTTTTGGTCCATTTTACCATTTTTGAATTCTTTAAAAACTCAATTTCATTACCTCTTGAAACATGATTTTATTCCTTTATGACCTAAACAATTATCAAAGTCATTTTTGAAATCAATTGAACACTTTAAGATGCTTTTAAACACTGTAAAAACAGCATACCTGTTGTAGAGGATTTTTCGGGAGTGTACCCTGGAATTGTTCTAGGTTTGATGCTTGCGGAGGATATTGATTTTTCGATCGATCTAGTTTCTAGATTTGGTCTGATCTCTATCGGTTTATATAGGATGTCGCCTAAAAAGTTAATCAAGTTAGAAGACTCGATTCAATTGGTAGATCTGTGGTCTAAGCAGTTTATTAGACCGAGTGTGTTCTCGTAGGAAGCACCAACGTTGTACGGAGGTTCGAGACTATGCGTTGATTTCCGATCGACAACTCAACAAAGTGACAATCAAGAACAAGTGCTCTCTGCCATGCATAGTTGATCTGATAGATTAATTGCGAGGAGTTGTTGTCTTCTCAAAGTTCGACTTGAGGACGAATTATCACCGGATTAGAGTGAGGACCTACCAAAGATTGTTGTGCTGTTGACTTAGCTTGCTAGGAAAGGCCAACTCTTCGCATGACTGGAGGAACTGACTAAGTTTCTCGTGATCTTGCACGATTTAGAGGAGAACACAGGAAACAACAATCGACCATACTAAGCGAGTCTGGAAGGACCTTGTGCTTGTTGAGACCAAGGCGAGCCGATTTGAATCTTCAACTTGGATGAGTGTTACATGACTAAGAAAACTTTTAACTGTACTATTCAACTCTTTTATTGGTCATACTTTCACTTTCCGCCCTGAGTGAGAATATTGGACTTCTCTATTTCTGTAAATTATCATACAAGTTCATTCATTTCTATCCTTCGGAGTTAATCTCTACTGTTTTATTCCATTTAAAGAATTCTCTACGAAATCGTGTATTGACCATTGTTTTTCTAATCCTTATGGTTGAATTAGACAATCACAACGATCAATTTTGTATGTGTCGAACTGACTTTTCTGATCTTGGTTTAAAGTCTATCATGACTCTTCAATTGTTCATGCTAGTCTGTAATTTTAGTTTACTCCAATGGACTCCTCGTATGTGAAAATTTATACTCACGCTTCTCAAATACCCGCCAGTGTATTAGACATTTGAGTGGATTGATTTGATAGTATTCTATTGGTCTGGATATTTTCACATTTTGTTGAAAAAAATTTTATGACTACTTCTTGAGTTGTAACACAGATGACTTCTTTGTAATAGAAGTTTCTTGATGAAACTTACGCTAGTCACTTTTACTTTTGGTAAATGTGACCTAGTTTGATTTTTTTTTGTCAGACTGTTTCCCTTTTTAAATTGTCATTTTGCCAATTCCTTGAACTAAGAATGAATCCTCTTGGGATTAGGAACTGTTCGTCTTTTGATTTCCTAATCCACTGGAATTTCTTGTGAAAGACGGAACTTTTTTAGAGTCATGTTTGTAAGAATGTACCAGGCATTTTTAAACTCACGAACCTATTGAAGAATCTTTTTACATACTGGATATTCATGTATCTTTCTGATTGGTAAAATTATTCTATATGCTTTCTTGTCAGTGTAAGACAAAGAAATTTTCTTTCCTTAATCTTCAAAGCCATGTCTTATTGCAGTTCAATAGAACTTATCACTTTTTGATCAATTTTACCATATATCTTTTCTAAACGTCATTGACGCGTGACCTATCTCATAAGTCATGAGGATGTTTATATGATCCAAATCATGATGTCAGATTTAGTCGAGTACAGTAAAAAGATAACTAGACGTTTGAGACCTTCCTTGTTAAGATGATAACATCACAATGAATTTTGTCATGGGTTTACCGAGTAACTCTGAGAGTCTTGAATTGTTTCTAGTGATCGTTGACGGGCTAACGAAGTCGACACCGTTCTTACCTATTTATATCCTCTATATAGTGGAGAAGCTAACCAAAGTATGAATCAGAGGACTAAAAAGGATTCATGGAGTATCTTCTAGTGTCGTTCCAAATGAAGACCAGAAACTTACCTCCCGTTTTTGGCAGAGTTTACATCAAGCTTTGAGAACCAAGTTGAGGCTGGGTTTAGTTTATCACCCTCAATTAGATGGACAAGAAAGAAACGATCACCCCTATAGCAGGGATAGACAAGAGGCGATAGGAGTTTTGTTAAGGTGTAGATATGACTGGTAAGATGAGAAACTCCTAAGCTCAACGTCATTATTTAAGATGATTAAAAAAAATCTTATAATGAGTCAAGGCAGAATATCACTAAAGGAATCTAGGTTAATGATCTTGTAGTTAAGATTGATTGTATGAATTTGGAAGATTAAAAGGAAAGTACCTATAGTAATTTCACCAAAGTAGATTTGAGCGAAAAGGATGTTATAAAGGTATTATTGATCTTGGTGTTAATTGTGAGAGTTAGATTTTGGAATAAGGTTTTCTAGTGGACCAGTATTAAGAAGAGAAATGATTAAGTTTTGATTATGTCCTTCGAATGTGATAGACTAAGGTGAAATTTTAATGACCATGAACCTAATGTAGTGATGGATAGTTTCAAGAATAAATTGAATGACATAAGAATGAATTCCGTTATGAAGTTATCGATGTCACTTAAGGGGAAGGAAGCGAAGGGAAATGCAATGTAGGATCTTGGCATTAAGATTCACTAACAAGATCCTGTCTAAGTTTCGGGTCACGAAATTTCGAAGACGGATTTATTTTTGTGGGGTAGTAATGTAACACCCTGCTTTTTATCTATGTCAGACACGCAGAACGATGTATCTATTTATATTTTTAACTGAGACCAAGGAAATGATTTTGGAGAAAATAAAATCATCTCTAGAACCTACTATATTGGAAGAAGTTAAGGTTAAATTTTGGGTTCAAAATTCAGATGAAAATCGGTCTGCATTTTCGCTGACAGTACATTTGTATTTGGTCAGAAGAACCCTGATTTGATCTGAAACTTAGTAATTTTATATTTTATCACTTTTTTAGTGATATGATCTATTTTAAAATTTTCGCCCAAAAATAAAATACTATATTTTATTCGGGCGAAATTTTCAAAGAAAACACGCAAAACCTAAATCGGGTAAATGACAGAACCAGATACGGAACTGCGGAGAAAAGCCGAGAGAAAGAACGATGAGTCATTCATGATGACTCATTGATAATGAGTCATCATGGTGATTCATGGTGATGACTCACCCTTGAAATAATGGCACTTACTTATTTTACAAAATATCTAGCCATGAAAAGACCAAAATGCCCTTAACCTTCTTTATTAATTCCAATTTGATCCCACAATTTTTGGACCAAAATACCCTCCCCTCTCCCTTGATATTTTCTTTCCATGGGGTGTTGGAAACACCATCTCACTTCATTTTTCATAAAAACACTAAAGTTGTCAAGTTTTCTAACTATTAAGGATAAAAAACACTTAGTTTCTTTTCTCTCCACCCAACCTCCATGAATTTCGGCCAAGGCTTGATGGAGATCATACAAGCCTTGTTTCAACATTCTAATATCATATTCTTACTTCCCTTAATCATTCATACATTTGTTATCACACATAAATTTCCATTTGGAGCACCTTTACCATATGGTTTTTCTAGAGCTGTAAAGTGTTATTGACTTGTTCTTCACAATTTTCTCCTTTATCAACATCCTAGAGGTAAAATTTCATGATCTAAGATCATTTAATCATTTTTCCTTCATGATTCATTTCATTTCCATGAACATAGTTCAAGTTTCCATTTTTATTGGCTTTCATGGAAATATTTCCAGAAAATCATAGAAATGGAATTTGTGAATTTTGACAATTTTTCTCTACTATCTAAGACCCTAACATCTTGTATTTAAGAGTTTGAAGAAAATGGAAAACCCTATCCCTCTTTTGTATGTCTTGTCCGAACCCTAGCTTGGTGGGTCAATGAACTTCTTTTATTTGTTTAACTTGTTTTATGTGTTGTTTAGATGAAGGTTGAGAGCTTAGCTTGTTGTTGTGATCTTGTGTGGTGAAGGAAAAATCTTTGAGGGTTTGGAATCAAAGAAAAGTTTGTTCTTCAAGAGGTAAGAGGAGTTTACTTAAATGAGTTATGTAGTCATATACTTAATTGTTTGGTATGTGTGATTAATTGTAACTATTGTGTGATGTTGAATTAATGATTTCTAGTTTTGTGATGAATATTGGATTGATAAATGAATTGTGTCTTAAATTTTTTTATGTATGTTTATTCATGAGATTGTTGTTGATTGTATTGGTTGAGAGCGTGACAATGGTCATAACTTGATAACGAGGATTAAGATACTAAAAATCTGAAGCAGAAAATTTAAGATTTCGATTTTCGTAAGTGGAAGAACTTTTAAAAAGAAGGGTAAAGGCCCATTTTTGTCTCTGATAAAAAGTTTGGAGGCCATTTTAGTCCCTGACAAAAAAAACTATGCCGTTAGTCCCTGACAGTTACTATCGTGGGACACGTTAGTCCCTACGTTGACTTCCGTTAGCCAGCATCAATTAGTTGGGTGACGTTGCCGTTAAATCATCCTAGCTCGCCCCGTTATCTCTGTTGATTTAAAGTGAGACTAATTAGTCCCTAACAATTAGTATTGTGGGCGAATTTAGTCCCTATGTGACTGATATCAACCTGTGTTACAGTAGGTGGTTCTTTTGTTGCTTTTGTGCTCTGCACTCCATTGCTCTCCTTCTTCAACTTTTCAAGTCTCTTCTTTTGAGTTGGTGGCAGATTCCCTTTCACAGAACTTAGTCGCCTTATGTATTTGGCTGTCCTCCTCATCAGATAACACCTCGGTTCTTCTAACATGGTCAATATGGGCTTGTCCCTATATCTGACAATCCTGGCATTCCAGGATTCACACATGTTGTTGGCAATGTTATCCAACTTAGGCCAATGACTGAAATAGGCATTTACCCATGCGGCTGGTTCAATGTTGTTTAGGTAACTCCAAGCTATCTAATTCTTAGGCTTCAATCTTAACATTTCCGCTTTAAGCTCAGGCTCAGTTGTGCATTTAGAACAATCCCATGTATACTCTTTTAGCTCCCTATCCTTAAAATTTTTGATGAAATTCTTCCAAATATGCAGGACACAGTTCTTGTGTTGTGCACTTGGCATCACTTCTTTCAATGCAGGTACCAGTCCCTGCATACAACTTATATGACAATAGATAAATTAGTACTAATGGACAAAGTAGTCCCTAACAATTACTACTAATGGACAAATTAGTCCCTAACAATTACTATCGGGGGACAAAATAGTCCCCGTATATTTTGCATAATCAAACCAAATGCAGCAAAGTCAGGAAACTGCAGAATCAAACAACATGTAGCAACTTCTTTGCAACCCAATCCCTCTTTAAACATGTCAAAGACTTGCTTCCTTTTAAGGTCAGGTTGAGTCAAAAGTTTTTGGTCCAACTTCTTTGCAACCCAATCCCTAATGGCAGCCTTGTTTTTAAACACTCTGCAGCAGGTGTGTTCTCCTACATATGTCTTCAACTAAAAACTCTTGCTCACGGTGCTCCAAGCACAGTATGCAAGCCAGCAGCAGTTTTCAACCTTACAAACTGCTCGCGCTCTCAGCTTATCGTTCTTCTTCCACTTAAAAATGGTCACCCACACCTATATTCATCCCACAATCAACCTTATAAAAACCAACCCTACACTTATTCATAACCCTAAATCCAAAATTAAAGATGAAACAGAAACAAGCAAAAACCGAAATGGGGAAGAACAGAACAACCCTAATTTAGAAATGAAAATGTAAATAGCAAAAGGGAGGAAGTGATTGTTAAGGTTGTTCTGTGAATGGGAATCTGCCACCAACTCAAAAGAAGAGTCTTGAAAAGTTGAAGAAAGAGAGTAATGGAGTGCAGAGCATAGAAGCAAAGCATGTAGTAGCACAAGGAGTACAAAGCACGTAGCAACATAAGAACCACCTGTTGTAACACAAAGTTGATATCAGTCACATAGGGACTAAATTGGCCCACGATACTAATTGTTAGGGACTAATTAGTCTCATTTTAAATGGGCAGAGATAACGGGGCCAGCTAAGACGATTTAACGGCCATGTCACCCATCTGTTCCAAATGTTCACACGACTCCATCGTGACAAGCACTCAAACGATCGTTGCAGTCGACACGGTCACCTCCTTTGTGCAGTAACCACTCAAACGGATATTGCAGTTATGCACAAGTATGATCCGATCTCGTATAACAGCCACTCAAATGGCTTTTGCAGCTATTCATACGGCTCCCTTATGACAACTATCCAACTATCGTTGTAGTCGTTAACCACTATCAACCTCATATTAGTAATAGCTCAAACGGTTGTTGCGGCTACCCACAAGGTTGACCAACGATATCCATGATATGCGCATGCATCTATCACCAATTAATGTAAATATTTGTTGTGTATTTACATACAAACACACTTGTAGATAAAAAAATAAATACAAACAAGATATATATTGAGTTTTTTCGCGACTGTGATCGTGGCGCAACGACGAACAAAAAGAAAACTTGTTTTTCTTTTAGAAAATAAACATTGAGTTGCCACCAATTTTATTTAAATTCGGGGAAGTTGGAAAACCCTTTAAAATAATAAAACTTTGGGTTCGGGAGTCGATTACGTCTAGGAAAGGCATGGAGACTTAACCCCACGACACCCTAGAACATCCATAAAAATGGTTACCCAAAATTAGTTGTGTAAATTATTAGTAACTTTGAAAATATTTATTTTACCCCGAAAATCATTTAAAGGAAAAATTATTTTTAATTTTAAGATATTTTTGTATTTTTTATCTGTTTTGTATTTGTGAAATTTTTTTATTAAACCTAAATGAGGTTGAACATGGCAAGTAAGTCTATAGGGCAACCTCAAAATCTAAAGCAATGAGCATGACATTTGTCATAGAGCAACCCAAAAATAACATTGATTTAATTAAGTATTTAGAAAAATGCCACATAGGAATTAGGAAGAGAAATGTTATTTCATGATCTCATTTTTTATTTTATTCTACCTTTTTGATTAAATGTTGAAAAGTCCTAAATAGGTTGAACATGGCACATAAGTCCATAGGGCAACCTTTATTCTAAGGGATTGAATATGGCAACCAAGTCCATAGGCCATCCCAAAATAAAACAAGTTCAATTATTTATTTATCAAAAGGCAATTTTATTTGTTTTGTAAAAAGGGAACAAACCGGTTGAAGGGGATTTAAGTGAACATCTTTTATTTTTATGTAAAAAAAAGTTTTACCTTATTTCTAACATGAGGAACTTTGGATGGTGAATTAAATAATCATAAAGGCCCATGAAAAGATTTTGAAAAATATTCAATTACACAATTACATTGATTCATTACTATTGAAATGTTTTTTTTTTTGGGATGCAAATCAAAGGATTATGCTAGTGGTCATTTTGAATGTTTTATTTTATAACGAAACTGAATTTTTTAAATAAAAATAAAAATAAGTATAAGACTGGTACTTAAAACGATTTGTCTAACTTAGAACAGCATGATTAATGAGGAAAAGGTGGTTAACATTAAACAAAAGCTTATAAGGAAGACTAGAAATTAACGGTAACGTTAATAGCAAACAACAACAGGCATCATCTTCTGCCTATTAACTATAAAGATGAACTCGACACAATGAGGGTGGGGCATAAGAAAACTATCAACAAACAATGCCTTTACGAAAATAGAACAAAAATGACACATTTTAAGTGTTTAGTAACGGTATAGCCATATGAAGATTACTAGTGTATCATGCATTTCAGCATATGATGGCAAACAATGAAATAGGAACCCTACGATACACCATTTCTGAAACAGAAATAAGAACTCATATAGCAAATATCATACTAACTCATTCAGTTTCAATATCCATGGATTTTCTTTTCGTTATAAACAGAGACACAAAAATAAGAATTTCAAGAGAAACTCATGAATAATATCAACAAAGAGGACAAGGATTACCAAATGAGAGCAAAATAATAATGATTTTGCTTTCTCCCAGTAGTCAAATTTTAAGATCAAAACCCTCACATTTCAGTTTCACTGACTCTTTTAACTCTCTCTTCTTCTGAAAATTTGGAACCACTCTAATGACAGACAAGAGGAAAAAAAAACTTAAATCCCTAACCCAAAAATCACATCTTTCTGTTTAAAAAATGAAGATCTCCTCAATTTCTACCTCAAACCCAATCTTTTTTTCTTCACAAAGAAAATATCAGATAAAAATCTCTCTCCCTCTGTCTTTGTATCCTTCCTCCGTTTGTCCTCCGATTTTTCGTTCTTCCCCCTCCTCTCTTTTTCTATCTCCGCATCTCAATTTATATATGGAGGAGAGGGCTTCATGCTTCTCCTTACCCAACGACTTTAAGGTTGGTCCCACGAAATCCGGAGCTTGGGCGGTTCTGAGCAGAGATCACGTGTGTCCAGATGGAGGTGACGCGAGCAGAGGAAAGGAGGCGATTTGATGTGAAGGTTGCGTGTTTGAAGAGAGAAGGAAGTGTGGTGCGGTTAAGAGAGTGGAGGAGATGAGGGAGAAGAAGGACCAATGGGTAGAGGAGGTGTAGGGGCGGTTGGAGAGTGGGAGGAGGAAGAGAGGTTTTGTCTGATATGTAAAATGGGGTTTTTTAGGGTTAGGAGTGGGGCTTGATGAGCCTCTGTTTGACTGGTTTTATAACTAGTAAAGACCTTGGCTTTGTGCTTATTTTATATCATTTTCACCCAAATTAGACTTGATTGTCCTTAAGCAGTATTTTGAGTCTATAAAGTATTTTTAGGTTAATTTAGTTGATTTAGAGTTAAATAAAATACTTATGCTATTTTCTATTTTCAGGTTAATAAAAAAAGAAATAATTCTGGTTCGCCCCCGCGAAGGATATCTCGCGTCGCGAGTCACCAAGCCAGAAAGTCAGAGACGATCACGATTTGCCCGTGTTGAAGATCACGGCCGTGGCAGTTTTGAAGTTGAAGCGTTCGCCTCGCAAGCATCCATTCGCCTCGCGAGTCTGGAAGTCAGAACATAATTGCTGTCACTGGAACCTGAACGGGTCATGAAGATTGGGTCATAACTTGGGCTGTAGATGTCGGTTGGAACTGAAACCGGTGGCAAATGAAAGATCAAACAAAGAGCTTTAACTCTCATGAAGACCATTTTTCCAAACAGAGCCGTTTTGAAGGGCTTTAATCCATGTGAAGTCAGAGGCGTTTCAGCTGCCCTATGAGTTGAATGTGGACATAACTCCCTCATCTTAACTCATAATTAAGCAAATTAAGTGGCTTTGGAAAGCTAAGAGGCAGAGGTTTAAGTGAATTGAAGGATTATTCAGATATGGAGAGGATATCTTGAGAGAATTTATATAAATAGTTAGTCATAGGGAGGTTAGTCAGAGAGTTAGCCAGTTTTGGCTAGTCTTTGGTAGTCAGTAGTAGTAGTTTATTTTCCTTTCTTTTCTTTTGTGTTTAAGTCTGTAATGGAGAACTAGTCTCCTAGATTAATCTACTGGGATTGGTTTTAATTACACTTGAGGTTCTTGTATTTCCTGTTTTCAATTCCTTTTCTCTTTTCAATACTATGTTATGCATTTCTGTTTGTTTAATTCAGGAATGTGTAGTGTAGTGTTGATTCATTTCAGTGATGCTATGTTCCTATACTTAATCGCGTTTGTTTAATTCGCATGTGTTCATTCATGTTCGTTTAGTTCATGAGGGCTTAACCCCGTTTGTTTAATTCGGGAATAGGAATATGTATCCGTAGTAGCGATTCCGTTTGTTAATTGTTGCTACAACTGAAAGGGGATTAGAATCTGCTTAGGGCTTGGATTTATTTGAACCAATGATAGTGGGAAACCAAGAACAGTAGGTTAATCGTCTTTAGTTTATTTGTTAATCTCTTTTCTTACTCTGTTTTTATTTTGTTTCCTTTATTTAATTTTAATCTCAAAACCCCCATTTCTAACTTTTACTAATTTTCTGTTAATAATAACAACAACTAAAGAGTCCTTGAGAGACGATACTCGAGTTGTCGCACTATACTGCATTTTTATAATCGCTCGTTCTTTTTGGCGCGTGGCGACAGCGCGACCAAAAATTGGCGCCGTTGCCGGGGACTCTGGTTTGTTGTTATTAGCAGAAAATATAAAAAAAAATAAAAATAATTTTTTTTTTCCTGAATTTGTCTGGTTATGGATCTTACTGATAAGCTCACTTATTTGAAGCAATTGTTTCAGCAGACACAGTTTTGTGGCATGTGCGGCTCTCCTGAGCACCTGTATGAGGCATGCCCCATTCTGACAAATGCTACTTATTGGCCTCGAGCTTATACATTCCATCCTGACAATCAAGGCAAAAAGCTTGAGGATAATGAAGAACCTGTGGAATCAAATGCATGTGTTGAGAATGATGGGGTGGATGAACCGTGTGCAGAAAGTCCAGACAATCAGACCTTTACTAACTCAGTTTCTTTTACTACATGTACTAACTGTACTGACACTAACCCGTGTGTTGTTTGTGGCCAGTTTCTTGACTCTATTTTGCAGGATGATAGTGAGAGTGATACCGATTGTTCAGCCGAAGTTCCAAATACACTATCCATTGAGCAGCTACCTCCCACTGTGGAACAACCGGTGATGGAGTTCAAGCCTCTGGAATTTGCACCATGGCCAGTCCAAGAGGTTGAGCCCCACTTTTATTGGGAGGATTTTATTGAGAAAGAGGTCATCTGTGACCCCAGAGGAAGTGAAAAGTCCGCCGTGACTGGGCGAGGTTACTATAATTGTCAAGCACCCACTTCCGTATAAAGGCTGCAAGTTAGGGAAGCATGGAATGAACTACCACCCTTTGGCTACCATGTGGGACTTATGCTACAAGCAATGGGATCCCGGTGGAACCGCCCCTCAATGAGTTTTTCTTTACCTTGCTCTTTTAATTTTTTTTTTCTTTCTTTGCTTTATTTCTGTTTTGTTTCCAATAAAGCTCCTGAATAATTTGAGAAGCTCAGGAGTTGTGTTAAGTCTAGTATTGGCAAGTTTATTGGATTTGGTTAATTTTTGCATAGATGGATTGCATGTTAATTGTTGACTGTTTCCCCCCTAGGACTTCAAAAATTTGAAAAATTGAATTTTGATCCCCATGTGATTGAAAACTGAACTTTGAGATTTTGTTATGATGGCATGATTTATGATAAGTTTGGGGTGATAAGAAGCACACACTAGGGATAGAATCTCTTTCAAATAATTTGCAAAAAAATGTCCAGGTGAGGTTTTGAGCCTCCAACATGTTTTTGACTGTGTGAAAATCACTTTTTAAGTTGCACTTTCCTGAATTTGATTGAATCTCTTTTTGGTTTGCATGATTATGTGTTTGCTTCAAATGATTTAGGCATTTTCTTTGTAATTAGCTACTTAGCCTAAAAATAACCAATTCCTAATGCATGTTCCCTAGTTAGCCCTTTGAGCCTGATGAGCCTATTGTTCTTGTTAACCTTATGTTACAAGCTAAAATCTGAAAAAAAAAAACCATGTTAACCCGATCTTAGGATTAGGAGAGCATGGAATCTTAGTAAGAAATTTGGTTGCAAGAAATTAAGTTTGGGGTGGCTACCAGGTGCAATGTGTTGTTTGGGATTGGAAAAAAAAAAAAGTGGAAAAAAAATATATAGAAAAAAAAAAAGAAAAGAAAAGAAAAACAGAAAAAAATAAAAGTTCAAAAATGCCAAAAAGAAATAAAAAGGTTGTAGTCACCCAAGGCATAAAAGAAAAATGAAAAAGGAACTTGAGTTAAATTCAAAGTGTAAAAATGTTTCATGCTCTCTTAGTTCCTAGGGTCTTCAGCCTAGTTCCTTTGTATATCCTACCCTTAGCCAGGCCCCATTACATCCCATAAAAGACCTTCTGATGTTGCTTGCATGTTTTCTGTGGGAATCATTTTGAGATGAAAATCAAATTTATGGGAAGTGCTCTTAAAAGTGAAAATTGAGTGAATTGTTGATAGCCTGACACAAACTGAGCGAATGAGTGAACACAAATTTCCCTTGTGAGGAAGGCAGTTGTTTGATTTTGGTGATCTCCCTTTTATGTGTAACTTAGATCCCTTGCTTAGATTTCTGATTGCCTGAATAATGAAATTCTCAACTGTTTAGAATAAATGAATGTGGGGATTGTTTTGTTTGAAAGAGGGGGGAACATTGAGGAAAATTTATTTTGAAAAAAAGTGCTTGAAATTTGTGCGGAAGTTGATTGAATCCTATGAGCTTGCCAGGTCTTGAGTCTTTTTAAGTTTTTGAGTTGTAGTTTGCTTGGGGACAAGCAAAGTTTAAGTTTGGGGTATTTTGATGAGCCTCTGTTTGACTGGTTTTATAACTAGTAAAGACCTTGGCTTTGTGCTTATTTTATATCATTTTCACCCAAATTAGACTTGATTGTCCTTAAGCAGTATTTTGAGTCTATAAAGTATTTTTAGGTTAATTTAGTTGATTTAGAGTTAAATAAAATACTTATGCTATTTTCTATTTTCAGGTTAATAAAAAAAGAAATAATTCTGGTTCGCCCCCGCGAAGGATATCTCGCGTCGCGAGTCACCAAGCCAGAAAGTCAGAGACGATCACGATTTGCCCGTGTTGAAGATCACGGCCGTGGCAGTTTTGAAGTTGAAGCGTTCGCCTCGCAAGCATCCATTCGCCTCGCGAGTCTGGAAGTCAGAACATAATTGCTGTCACTGGAACCTGAACGGGTCATGAAGATTGGGTCATAACTTGGGCTGTAGATGTCGGTTGGAACTGAAACCGGTGGCAAATGAAAGATCAAACAAAGAGCTTTAACTCTCATGAAGACCATTTTTCCAAACAGAGCCGTTTTGAAGGGCTTTAATCCATGTGAAGTCAGAGGCGTTTCAGCTGCCCTATGAGTTGAATGTGGACATAACTCCCTCATCTTAACTCATAATTAAGCAAATTAAGTGGCTTTGGAAAGCTAAGAGGCAGAGGTTTAAGTGAATTGAAGGATTATTCAGATATGGAGAGGATATCTTGAGAGAATTTATATAAATAGTTAGTCATAGGGAGGTTAGTCAGAGAGTTAGCCAGTTTTGGCTAGTCTTTGGTAGTCAGTAGTAGTAGTTTATTTTCCTTTCTTTTCTTTTGTGTTTAAGTCTGTAATGGAGAACTAGTCTCCTAGATTAATCTACTGGGATTGGTTTTAATTACACTTGAGGTTCTTGTATTTCCTGTTTTCAATTCCTTTTCTCTTTTCAATACTATGTTATGCATTTCTGTTTGTTTAATTCAGGAATGTGTAGTGTAGTGTTGATTCATTTCAGTGATGCTATGTTCCTATACTTAATCGCGTTTGTTTAATTCGCATGTGTTCATTCATGTTCGTTTAGTTCATGAGGGCTTAACCCCGTTTGTTTAATTCGGGAATAGGAATATGTATCCGTAGTAGCGATTCCGTTTGTTAATTGTTGCTACAACTGAAAGGGGATTAGAATCTGCTTAGGGCTTGGATTTATTTGAACCAATGATAGTGGGAAACCAAGAACAGTAGGTTAATCGTCTTTAGTTTATTTGTTAATCTCTTTTCTTACTCTGTTTTTATTTTGTTTCCTTTATTTAATTTTAATCTCAAAACCCCCATTTCTAACTTTTACTAATTTTCTGTTAATAATAACAACAACTAAAGAGTCCTTGAGAGACGATACTCGAGTTGTCGCACTATACTGCATTTTTATAATCGCTCGTTCTTTTTGGCGCGTGGCGACAGCGCGACCAGGGCTGCTTGGTTAAAATGAGGGAGGAAGGGGAAAATGATGTGTGGGTTGTGGGCCATGAACCGGGTCAAGCGTGACCCGGTTTTAGAGGTGTGGGTTTGGCCCTTTTGGTGAGTATTTTTTCTGGATTGGGCTGGATAATTTTTTTTTTTGAAGCATCACTTATTTTTTTCTTATTGTAGATATTGAGCTAGGAGAAGTAACTCAATCTTCTTTATTCTCTTTTGGCTGATTGTTCATTTCTCTTTCTTTTCTTCCTCCTTTCTTCATTATTTTCTTTTTCTTCTTTCTTTCATTGCTATTATTTTTTAGGATCCCTGAAATATAATAACATAATAATAAAATTAGAATAAAATAAAATGAATACGGACAAAAATGGGTGTTCACAAGTTTGAGACTTTTTGAGCCAAAAGTACTTGCAAAAGTAGAAATTTTTAGGAGGCCTAAAGTTGCCGCTTTACTGACTTTGTCCGAGGGTCGGTCCTATTGAGGTGCGAAGCTTTAGAAGGTGGAGGAGTGGAATCATCAGGGCGGTTAGGATAAGAGATAGAGGGAGGCGAGGTGTCTGGCGGAGAAAGACATTTTTGGAGATGAATAGTTCGTGGGAGGAAAGGTCATAGAGTATGTAACCTTTAGTGCCCTCTTTGTAGTCTAAAAAGACAGCCTTGCTAGCTCTGGGTTGAAATTTGGTCCTATGAGTATGAGCTTCCAAGGTAGAGGCATAGCTTAAGCATTCGAATACCTTAAGGTGGACCAGATTGGGTGCTTCATTGTATAGGAGCTCATAAGGACATTTATGTTGAAAAATAGGGCTAGGAAGTCTGTTAATAATGTGAACTGCATGTTGTACAAAAAAGTTCCAAAGTTTGGTTGGGAGATGAGCCTGGAAAAATAAGGCTTTAGCCACATTCAATATGTGCTGATGTTTGCGTTCGACCACCCTATTTTTTTGAGGGGCTTCAACATAAGATATTTTTTATCTATAATGCCCTTAGAAAAACCATTCATTGCAAATTCAGGTCCATTTCATACCTGGGGCTAGTGTCCTCAATCATTTTGGTAATGTCTAACGATATTACATTAAAACACATAACTATTCATGACTATTTACCCATTCGTAGGAAATTTGTAAAATAAATTACAACCAACATTTTAATAAAATAATACCTTATAAATATTAGGTACTAAACCATAAAATCCTTTCATAAAGTCTTAGCCTCAAAACAGGGCGTCTCATAAACATAAAATATCATAAATATAACCTCATAATAAAATCCTTCATAAATCTCTTACTAAATAATACATAATCCAATATTATCTAGTAATTTTAGAATGAATTAAAATGAAATTTATCTAAATCTCTTATGCGTCAAGGACTTCTGAAGTCTCTATGTTGTCACCATCATCACATGTGTGCTCTGGAAATAACACCACTAATGAGATAAAATACATATTTCAATTCAAGATGCAGTATTTCCATCTTACCTTGTTCTTCATACTTGTCAATATTTGGATATAGAGCAGAAATCAAAACATCATAGCTAGGGTTGTCCATCAATAAGGATAGACTTGCAAAGTGAGCGCCGCAAGCAGGACATTTCTTTTTACTGCATTAAAACAAGTCAAGACTTTTCAGAAAAATGGCAAAAATTGCAACAAATAAACCATGGCCAACCAAACGATAAATAAGTGAGATAATAATGTAGATAGTGAAAGTTTGAGGGCAAACCCAAGTTGCATATATTTGTCTATGCAGTCTTTACAAAATCGATGCATACATTCCGTTATAATTCTTGTTTTTCGAATAATTCCTACACATATAATGTAATCAATTATTTTCTCTACATAATATGATAACTAGGAAATAAATTTAAAATGATTATGAAGCTGCAACCAACATATCTGTAAAAAGAAGTCAACAAAATCTAGTGCATGAACAGACATAACAACAAAATCCAAAATATTCAAATAGGGGAAAATAAATATGTAAGAGATTAGTTGTCAGCTTGAGACTATACAATTATACATATTATTTGTATGTGGGTTAAAACTAAAAAGGTTAACTATTATGGACGATAAAAATCTTAACCTATTGATTGTTTTTCCTCAACAATATCAACAAATGAATAGTTCATGTGGGGATAAATATGTAAGAAATTGGTTGTCAACTTCTTGATATACAAGCAGGAACAAATAGGGGGCGGACCCCCTATTTTATTTTTTAAAATAAATCTAAAAATACTAATTAATAATCTATAACTACTAATTATATGCCATTGGTTGGTATAAACTAGAAAAGCAGACGTCTACCCTCTTGTGTATAGAGTGGTAACTGTTATTCTCACATTTCCTAGTTTCTATTGCTACTATCGAGCGATCTTTTTCAGCTATAAATATAGTCAAGACTACACTTCGCAACAAGATGAAAGCTGAATATTTGACTGACGGGCTGCTAGCTAGTATACATTGAAAAGAATATTTCTGAAAAGTGTAGTATAGATTGAACGATAGATGATTTTTCATGACATGGAGGGAAGACGTTCTTTGTTTTGATAGATTACTAATTAATTAAAATTTTGTAACATATATTTATGATTATGAATATTTTATATGAAATTGGAGGATGAACTTATATTTTTATAATTGACCGTCATCATCCAAATCTGGCTCTGTCCCCATATACAAGTATACAGATTCTCTGCATGAGGGTTCAAGCTTATCGATGGCTTAATTTCATGGACGGTACAATTATAAATGGGTCATAGATCTGTATCTTATTCTAGATTTCATTTAAGTCATAAGATAATTCCTATACACGATTCTCTCTCTCTCTCAATCTCTAAAAAAACAATTAGCTTAGATGCATAAATATGCCTACGCATCAACCAACATAAAACATGTCCAACAATTTGGTAATTTGTAATTATTCGAGTAAATACAGTTGTTTGGATAAATAATCACAACTCAGATGTTTTATTTTTCCGTTATCTAAATTCAAAGATCATTTTCATTTTGGTAAAGGAACAAAAATAAACCTTTTAATCCAATATTACATGAATCATGTCTTTTATACACATACTCTAAAAATTATAAATACGTTAACGATCTGGATCTACATGCTGGTTAACGATTGTCCTAGTTTAATGAACCAATTGAATGTGATGCAAATCCAAAGAAATAATTAGTACAACTATAATTTGAAGTAAGATCTATCCTAACTTCCCCGTATAATGTAATGAGTAAATTCCTGACAAATATTGATGTCAAAGCAAATTTTGTAGACTTTGGCATGACTGACCTTATGAATGTCTAACTTTAAAGTGATTATCTTCCCATTCCTAGAACTATAACAATTATCATACCAAGTAAAAATCATTCTAAACGAATCTTTCGCCTACATTACAAAAACAAAATTTTCACTAAAACTATAAACACTTCAAGTAAAGCATGCTTTTCGATCAATTTCACATTTTTAGCAGAGAATATGTTGTATATAAGCAACCTATAGCTTCTACAAATTACGCACCTAGGCAGATAGGACATTGAACATCTTTGAATACATCTGACAAGTCAACAGAGACGTATCTGTAAACAAACATGGATAAAAAGGTATTAGTAATTCATAGAACTTAATGTTCAATTCAAATAGAACATTATCAAATGCCAAATCCTTAAATCCTTACTCTAGGTAAATGCATTACGCTAAAGGAGAGGTAGTCCTTCGAGTAAATACAGTCCACCTTACTTAACTGATTCGAAAAATAATTACTAGTCTAGAAATGAAGAAAGGGATCATGTAAAAGAATGGTATGAAAATAATTTTCAGAACATTTTGCTAACCTCTCGAGATATGCATACTTGCACAAGAGTGTTTCAGATTCTATGCTTAGCAAGCTAGGAAGCAAATAAAAATGTCGTTACATTTTATTGTGAATAAATGACTAAGCCAAAAGTTCCTTAGCACCAAATTTGATGTAACTTCTAACGCAAGTAAAAATGCTTCTCACATAACAAGTATGTGGCGGTGGAAAATAACATTTATATTGAAGAAGGTTTTACATTATTTTGTGTAAGTAAAGAAAATTATTTTAGATTCACGAAAATGCTTCTTTTTCACATAGGACCATGATGTAATCACAATACAAAAGATGAGAATCATTGAAACACTTCCACATTACATATTTCTCGGAGTGGAGTAAAGTTCATTATCTGTGTTGTATGCTCTGATCCCAAACTGTTATTATCTATAAGATATTTTCTATCTTATTTCTACTCTATTTCAAAAAATGACTCAACAACAATTGGCACAAAAAGATATATACCATCCCCAGCAACCTCAATCAAGTTTTGAGACCAACAGTCCCAACAGTCCCAAAAAGTAGGGCTCAACCATTCAACACCAGAAAAAAGAGGCAACTCATCACACAATAAATTGGTGAAAACCACAACAAAACATTCCAATGACTCTGATATACGAGATACAAAAACTTGCAACATAAATCAAAGCATGCAGACAGAGAATCGAAATCCACATTGAAAATTCAATTAGTAACATAATGGGTTAAAAATGAACAAAGAAAAATTGACAAATTATAAAGTAAACGATAGCAGAAATGTGAAACAACGATTCAGCTAAACGTACTCATTTTTGTCCTTGTTATTCGAAGAATCGCTTCGATCGGCTTCTGTAAAAAAATGATAGAAATTCGTATGAAAATGGAGGAAGAAATTAACTGAATCATATCGAAAAAATTCACAAGAAAACGACACTCACCGACTTCAACTTCTTGTTGTTCATTGTTGTTTCCTTTGCTTGTACGCAAATCCTTCTCTGGAACCTCATTTGGAAGCTGCTTCTGTGATGACATTGCTTTTGGTCAAAGCAAAAACCTAGCAGCAAAATGAATGTTCACAAGAAATGAAGCGTTTGAAACTCTATGCAGCCGATAAAAGCGGCAGAGGCTGCGATTGCGGAGATAAATAACGACAACGGAGTATGAAGTTGACTGTTAAGAGAATGAGAAAAGAGAAGAAGAAGCAAAGCAAGTGAGTGAAGGACTTGATTTTTCAGACGGTGGGATTTTATGTTTAGGGGTGTGACTGGAAATGGAGTGTTAGTCAGGCAATGAACGTTTGTCACGTGGAACGTTAGCTGATAGTTTCGTACATTGGGTGGTGAGATCTTGCTTGATGAGTTGGCATTTTGGCATTTAGCTTGGTGTAGATGTTAATCTCGTGAACCCTTATGCCCTTTCTTTTTGAATTTAATTTTTTTATTAATTTATTTGGTTTGGCTAGACTAGTAGGGTGATCTTCGTGATTCTTGTCTTCAAAGCGAAATAGGTTTATTTGCGTTTCCTGATGATGATGTGAGAGATTTGAAACGTCTATAAAAATCTTGCAGGGTAAAGGCGTCTAACACTTTTTGATATAGTGTAAAATAAAATAAACATAAATGCTAGAAAGTATGAAGGCAATTTCATCTGCACATGTGCCTTTTCTCTCACAATTTTAATTTCTCTTTCAATTTATTAACCAGCGCTGCAATACTGGATTGGCTAAACATCATTCTTCCAAATTTGTGCAGAGATTGGTTTATATCAAATAGCATTACTATAAAATAAAAAGTGATGGAATGCAATAAAGTGGATTCGAGTGGAATGAAATGAAGTGGTTATACCATTGTTTAGATAATAAGTTGCTTCTATATTATTTAATCCCATACCCCAAAAATCGAATGACTATTTTACTTCAAACTATCCAAAACTTATAATCTAGTATCATTCTATTTTATTCCTCTTCATTTGATTCTTTTATATCAATTCAAACATAGTCAAATGAGTAGCACTTGTTATTTGTTATAAGATTTCCTCAAAGGTTGAAGGTATTTAATATCTCATAATAAGTTTTTTTTCTTTATTACACTATCTCATATTAAATGTTTTTAATTATTAAAAATTAAAAATTAAAAATTAAATAATTTTAATTTATTCTAAATATTTAATAAAATATAACATTCAAATGTATTTGGTTGACAACATTGAATTCAATATATTCAAATCTTTTCTATAATAGCTTAATTTTGCTTACCATATATGTCATATATTGAAAAGGTGTGAAACATTCATGCATTTATTAAAATCTATTATTAAATCCTTATCAATTTATCATATTAGGGAGTGTGGCCTCTTTCCCTTTCTTTATCAAATAGTAGCTAAATTCAATCGTTAATTGTATATTAATTAATATATGCATTTCGGGTAGTAAAAAGTTTTATAAATCATCGAATAAACCATTATTGCCTACTAAATAAGATTATTTATATTTTTCAGAAAAAAGAAAAAATAAAAATATATTGAAGAAATAAAAATTCTTACCTAAATTAATACTATACAAAGTCATATAACAAATAATATATTGCAATAAAATATTTTCACATAAAAAAGTTAGTTTTTTAATTAATAACATAGTTTCCATCTTATTGAAAACTTTCTCCAAATTAAATATACAAGGTCGACTACTTTCACCAATATGAATCCTAAAATAAAAGTTATGGGATCAGATCATTAAGGATAACAACATATAAAAGATACAATGTGGTTTTATTGTGTGTGCAGAGCCATTCATGCCGGTATGAGTTGATGCAAAAGAAGACATTCAATAGAGTAAGGATATGTGCAGAAGAAAGGACCAAATAACTTACGATCTATAGGCCATGGTAGAGTTTTAGGAGTTCAGGTCGAAATATTTAATATTAAATTTTTTAATTAAGAGTAGGCGAAGAAGAAATATAACCAAATAGTTTATGATTTCTATATAACACCCTTTCGAGTGTCACATGGAACTTAACACATTGCAATTACATATAATTGCAGCAAAAAATTAAAGCATTTAAAACATATATTCATATACAACACCAGAGTTACTAAGGAAGCGACAGCATAAAAGATATAATAACACACACTCCACTGGCTGTGGTATAAATAGTAAAAGGCTTAACAACATCCTCGGATGTCTCTTCAATCACGATATATCAACGTCTTTGTCACAGTGAAGAATGACTCTCACCTCGATCACTTCTAACCTTCTCGGTGTCTTCACTAGCTGATGACTCACTTCCTCCTTTGAGCCCCGACCAGGACCATCATATAAAGAATAGAGAACAGATACGTACATGAGGTAAGAGACTCTACAATTATCATGAAACAGGAAACAATATAGAATATCATATTAACAAGCACGTTAACAGTCACAACCATCTCTTAGGATTATCATCATAACAACCAACCTCGAAAACTCATCAACTAGGATAATTACTTATTCTATGTGCACAACTGGTCTTACATGCATGATTGACCAATTCTACAACAATGTAAGTCGGGAGTTGGGCTACTGGATCCTGCATTACCAAGAGAGTACGCGAGGAAGCACTTCCTTCCCCAACCCCTCCACTATAAGAAACTCGAGAAGTTCTCCAACGATGAGAAAGAACCTGTGTCGTTCCACCTCTAAGTTCCGCTAACTTGGTCGCTCCGGATAGTCCACCTCAACCTCGTGTGGCAATTGCTCAAACATCTGCTGAACCTGTTCACACGGCTCCACCGTGACAACATTTCAAACGGTTGTTGCAGTCGACACGGTCACCTCCTTTGTGCAATAACCACTCAAACGGCTATTGCAGTTATGTACAAGTATGATCCGACCTCATATCACAGCTACTCAAACGGCTTTTGTAGCTATTCATATGACTCCCTTGTGACAACTGTCTAACTATCATTGTAGTCGTTCACAACCATCAACCTCATATTAGTAATCGCTTAAACAGTTGTTGTGGCTACCCACAAGGTTAACCAACGATATGCATGATATGCATATGCATCTATCACTAATTGATGTAAATATTTGTTGTGTATCTACATACAAACACACTTGTAGATAACAAAACAAATACAAACAAGATATATATTGAGTTTGAGACTTTTTTGAGCCTAAAGTACTTGCAAAAGTAGAAATTTTTTGGGAGGCGTACAGTTGCTGCTTTCCCATCTTTACCTGAGGGTCGCCCCTATTGAGGTGCAGAAGGTATAGAAGGTGAAGGTGTGGAATCATAAGGGAGGTTAGGATAAGAGATAGAGGGAGGCGAGGTGTCAGGTGGAGAAAGACATTTTTGGAGATGAATAGTTCGTGGGAGGAAAGGTCATAGAGTATGTAACCTTTAGTGCCCTCTTTGTAGCCTAAAAAGACAGTCTTGCAAGCTCTGGGTTGAAATTTGGTCCTATGAGTATGAGCTTCCAAGGTAGAGGCATAGCTTAAGCATTCGAATACCTTAAGGTGGACCAGATTGGGTGCTTCATTGTATATGAGCTCATAAGGACATTTATGTTAAAAAAAAGGGCTAGGAAGTATGTTAATAATGTGAACTGCATGTTGTACAAAAAATTTCCAAAGTTTGGTTGGGAGATGAGCCTGAAAAAATAAGGCTTTAGCCACGTTCAATATGTGCTGATGTTTGCGTTCGACCACCCTATTTTGTTGAGGGGCTTCAACATAAGATTTTTTTATCTACAATTCCTTTAGAAAAATCATTCATGTCAAATTCAGGTCCATTATCATACCTAGGGCTAGTGTCAAAACTCAATCATTTTTATAATGTCTAACGATATTACATTAAAATAGGTAATTATTCATGACTATTTACCCATTCGTAGGAAATTTCTAAAATAATTTGCAACCAATATTTTAATAAAATAATACCTTATAAATATTAAGTACTAAACCATACAATCCTTTCATAACGTCTTAGCTTCAAAACAGGGCGTCTCATAAACATAAATTATCATAAATATAACCTTATAATAAAATCCTTCATAAATCTCTTACTAAATGTTTTACGTGTAAATTAGCTAATCAGTCGAATGGAAATTCAGCCGAGGAACATGTACGGATTTTACTAAGGGTCAGGTGATTTGAACTAGAAGTAAAATCCAACTTCTAGCAAAGGGTTCCCAAACTCACTAAAGAAAGTGTTGGTAACAAGGTGAACAAGAAAAGGGTAAGAACTAAAGAAAAAGGACTTAATCGACTTGGATGTAAGCTAGCATGAAGTAAATTTCAATAGCTAAAGCAAGACTAAAGAAAAGCTGAAAGTAAAGGCAAGTGTAAGTAAGCAAAGCTTAAAAATTTGTATTGGGTGTTGTCATGTGTTTTTACAATAAGTGCAATAGGTATTTATAGGCTAAGCCTAATCATCTATAATCCTTTTTCTAATTGGCTATGCCTCCTAAATACATGCAACTATCGCCAACTCAGCTGCCCACGTTTCTCAACCGCTACAACGACAACGGTTACACCTCAACAGCTCAACTCCTATTTTCTCGGCATGTTTTGTGGCATCTGTTGGCAACAACTTTGTGATCTCGACACTTACGCGTTTCTCAGTCCTTTAACTCCTTCCAACAACTAGCAGCCCACTAAGCTTCAGTCTACTCTATCTTTCAAGCCTGGCCCATCAACAAGGCCCAACCCATTCCTTAGCTGAATGTGCTCTCTTCTCCATCGACTATTTCCTTCTTCGGCTAACAATTTCCTAGTTAGTCGTTGGCTCGGCCATTGGGCCGAATTAATTTTAAAGGTAGGGACAACAATTGCCCCCTTACATCTTTCAGCTGAATGTATTTGAAGCTGGAATGATGAAACTAACTTCCCTACTATCCTTGAGCTCCGCATCTTAAACACTTAGCATTTAATCTTTCTGGCCGTTCTTCCAGGGATTCAGTCAATCTTCCAAGATTTACAACGGTTGTTTTTCAGCTAAAGGATTATATCTGTTAATTCCCTTAAAACATCTATCCATTTTACCATTCTCCTTTAAATCAGTCGAACCTCGTTCCTTCATGATCTCATCTTCAACCTCTTGCTTTTGTGATTTCCAGAAACCTCTTAACTTCCCCAAAAATGTCTTCTGCTTCCGATTCCCAAAATAAAACTTACTCCTATGGAGATCATGACTCCACTTCCTCACCTTCGTTAACCCCTCCAAGTGCTTCATCCTCTCCTGCCCATGTCGAACCGAATGCCTCTTCTCCTTATCTAATCCGAACCATGCATTCCCATACTCTGAAACCCTGTTCCTTTGACACTACGGTAGGTCAATACTTTTCGGAAGGGCATCTTTATGCAGAGAACTTTACACTTCCCATTACCACTCCTTAGTTCTCAATTTCTCATTGTCCCAAGGAGATGCGTACTTGGCCTCACCCAAACGCCCAATACCTAACTTGGCTCAACAGGTTTCTCGCCACCGGGGTGAACGCTAGAAGGAATGAGGAATCTATGATATGATCATGATGTCGAAGCAATACATTCCATATAATTCTGACCTGTTGTTCAGCTTCTTAGGTTTCTGGGTCCCTTCTATTAATGGCTTCCTTCTTCCATCTGGCCCCGATGAACCCAACCCTTTTGGATGTTGCCTTTAATACTAGACCCCCTATTTTTCGTGAAGAAGTCCCATCCCTTCATCACCTCTCATGAGACCCCCTGAGAATCCAATTTGGTAAACTCACTGCTCCTTATTCCAATTTTATTGCAGTGAATTCTAGAACCAAAGGTACTCTATCTAAAGGGGAACATCAAGCCTTCTTGGTATTATGGCTCTATAAGTTCTTGTTATACATCAATTCAGTAGTCGTGGTTATTGAGTATTCCTACTACATTTCTCTTATTACCTCTGGTAGTAATATCTCCCTCGGCTCCCTTTTCCTCTCTGTTCTTTACAAAGGCCTCTATGTCTTTGTTACCAAGCTTGAATCGGGTGAGAAATTGGATAACATCCCAGGACCTCTCTGGTTTCTTCAGCTTTGGATACCTCTCTACTTGTCGGAATTCATTCCCCTTTCTCATAAGTAACTTCCATCACCTTCAGCCGATCAACCTCTCAGTAAGACTCTCCAAGCCACCCCTATTCGTAAGCAACTAGCTTACGAGATTGTTAGTGATCTCTTCACCCTATCTCCTAGGCATGCCCAAGAATTTTTCCCCCTGGCAGACAAGCTTTACCATGTGCTGTGGAGCCGAACCCATGTGGAAGAAACATAAGACACTCGGCTCATGACTGACATCATCTCTTGCTGGGGCAGTGCCTTGGTGGCTCGGGATCTAATGTGTGGGGTAAAACTAGCAGCACGTTATAACAAAATCTCAGTCGAGTTCTATTACCCCAATATGTTTGCTCGAAAATTTGTATTGTTCCAAAGCATCCCCTTTCTTATGAATACATGGTCACTCCTTTCGCTCGTCCTACCTTATCTGCTGAGGACGTTGAAGCTCTGACTACCGTGAATGTGGAGAAGCTGAATTATTTCAAGTATTCAGCATTCCCTCGGCTGCCTGGAGAAACATCTGCTTTTGTTAACTAGTGGCCCTCGGTGGTAGAATCTATCTTTCCTTCAACATGTTCTGTCTACGTGTCAAGGTGGATTTCTGGTCATGCGGCTAAGCATGTCCCTCTATACGTTTTTATGCGTAGCAGCTCTATCGGGGCTCCTAGAGGGAAAGCTCTAGTATCAGGTAGTTCCTTTTCCCTTGAGTATTTCTGGATCTTCTTTTTATTTGCCTAGTGCCGACTCATTTTAGTTCTTAGGAACTTCCCAAGAGGTTGCTATTGATGTGGAAAACCTAGAAGATGAACCATCCCGGAGTTCGGCACGCCCTTTACAAAAGAAAATTACTCGACAATCTGGCATCGGCAACAGGGAACCTGCTCCTACTACCCAACAACGATCACAAAACAAGAAGAAAATTGCAAAGGTTTGTAGCATATCCCTCATTTTCCTTAATATTACCTTTCTTTGATTTTTCTGCTAACTAATACATAGCTTGCTGAACAGACTCCAACCCCTCAGACTGCCCAATCCACTGAAGTTCCTTTTGTCCAAGCTACTCCTGCTACTACATCGGCCGACAACCTACCTGAGCATTTGTCTGTCGAAGCTTTTACTCCAAGGCCTTCTCCTGTTAGAGAAGAAATCTTTCAGGTTCTCCTTATTGTTCTTATATCCCTTTTTCAATGTTCTAAGGATACTTACACTGTTTCATTCTTCAGGAAAATGTTTCTCCTATTCCTCAAGAACTAGCTGCAAATACATCAGCTCATCCTGAGTCCATCCCAGATGATGTACTTGCCTCCTATTTTTCTCCACCAATTCCTCAAGCTGTCGTGTCACCTATTTCTTCCTCAACCGACCAATATTTTATCTTCATTGAAGGGATCCTGAGCCAACATATTCCTACTAATCCTGATGCGATTTCTGACCTTCGTCTTTCTTTACTGGAGCTTTCCAGGGCTCCCAACATCACTCTCTCAAAGGGATGCTTACAACTGAATGGCCATTCAAATTGGGGATATTTGCTTCAATTACAAAGTGTACTCTGAACACAAATCGGCTGCTGAAAAAGATTTGCCAAGGCTAGCCGTGCTTCAAGGACAAGAAACTCAGTTCCAGTTGTCCTTCCAAAAGGTGGAAACCGAACGCCAGCAAGACATGGCGGACCAGCTCAGGATGTCTACTCGGTTGACAGCATTGAAAGCAGAATTAGCCAGGATCCAAGCAGAAATTGCTGACCTCGAGCCCCAACTTGATACTTTAAATGACAAAATTTCTGCGAGTTCATGGATCAGACTCCAGTTGTATCATCAATCCTCTTCTTTGGACAAGGAAACCACCATCATGTTGCATCAGAAAGAAGCTCTAGGGAAAGATCTATTTATTGGAGAGCAAGGACTTCTATTAGCTAATGAATCCTGGATCGGATTGAGGGTACTATTAGCTGATCTGAAAAAATGTAAGGCCTCCTCTTCGGCTAGGACAATAATTACTCAGTCCCAACAGGAAGCCTCCCTTGCCCCCGAGCTTGAAAAGAATGAAGATCCTCCTGCTACCAATGCTATAGTATGCCAGCCTACTCCAACTGTTACTTCAGCTGGTGATGTCTCTATCTCTAAAGCCGCAACTGTCACTTCCCCCTCTGCGGAGCCATAAACCTAGAACTTTTTGTTTTTCTAATTTTCGTATAATCAGCTAGACGGTTGGCCTGTAACCGTCAATATTTTGAACAACTTTTTCTGGTTACTCGTCCCAGACTGATGAATAGTAATTCTTTAGATATCTATCGTTTATGCTTCTTGCCATTTCTTCACCATGCATGTTAACTAGCCGATAGGCTCCATTAATCATAACTTGACTAACTATATAAGGTCCTTCCCAATTTGGTGACCATTTTCCTAATTTAAGATCTTTGGCTCCAAACGGTAAAACGGCTTTCCAAACCAAGTCCCTTTCAACAAACCTTTTAACTTTAATATGTTTGTTGTATTCTCTGGTCACTTTCTCTTTATTCCTCCGAATATTTTCTAAGGCCATTAACTTATCCTCATCAGCCGATTCTAGCTCCATGAACATGTCTTGCTGGTACTCATCCATGATTAAGCAATGTTGTTTGTCTACCCTTAGCGATTTTACATTAATCTCTAATGGTAACACAGCATCCTGACCATAAGTTAGCTGATAAGGGGTAAATCCCATCGCGGTAGACTTAGAGTTTCTATAAGCCCATAGTACTTCGGCTAAAGTTTCATGCCATCTTTTAGGTTTGCCTTCTATAGTATTCTTAATCAAACTGATCAGTATTTTGTTCGTAGCCTCAGCTTGCCCATTTACCTGTGCATAATAAGGTGAAGACTGGACCAGCTTGATCCCATAATCTTGTGCAAAAGTGACCATCTTTTCGCCTGTGAACATTGTGCCCTGACCTGTTGTAATGGTTTCTAGGAAGCCATACCGGTAGATAATTTGATTTTTAATAAACCTGATAACATCGACTTTGGTAACATTAACCATCGGCTGGGCTTCCACCCACTTAGTAGAGTAATCAGTGGCAGCGGTAATAAATGAGTGTCTTTTGGAAGATGAAGGGTATATCTTTCCAATCAGATTCATTGCCCAACCTCGGAATGGACAAGGGTTAACAACAGACTGCATATCTTCGACTGGGATCCTCTGGATTGGCCCATGCTTTTGACAATCTTCACAACCTTTAGCATAAGCATGGCAGTCTGTATTGATGGTTGGCCAATAATATCCATATCTATGTATTAGCCAACGCATCACAGATCCTGACCTATGTGAACTACATATCTCTTCATGCACTTCCCCCATAATTCTCATGGTCTCGACTTTGCTAGGACACTTTAGCAAAATCCCCTTCAATCCTTTCTTGTGTAGATCTTCATCTACCAAGATATACTTTAAGGCCTTTTGTCTCAGTTGGAAAGTTGAAGAGGAAGAAGGATCTTGTAAATACTTCGTAAGTTCAGTCCTCCAGTCATCGGCTACATCTACTTCTCCAATAAACAGCTCCTTGAGCCGATTATCCAAGGGCTGAACATTTTCAAAGGTCTCCTTATACCCAGAAGCATGTTGTAACAAATCATTTGCTTCTCCATTATCCCCTTTAGGTATATGCATTATCACTACATCGACAAACCATCTTACAAACTGCTAGCCGTTTTGTGCATTTCTGCCAAGTTTGGGTTGGTGCACTTGTACTCCCCAGACAGTTGCCTTATTACTAATTAGGAATCTCCCATATCCTGGACATACTTGGCTTCCATGGACCATAATATTTTTAACCCTAAAATTAAAGCTTCACCCAGCTTGGTTGTTTGAGCATCCAAACCTTAGCTAATGCATGAATTTCCACTTTTTCCTTGTAGGGCTTGTGATTGCAATTCCAGCCCTATATCCCTTATTAGTTCTAGATCCAACAAAAGTTAAGATCCAAGGCTTTAGGTTAACACAATAGCTCACCTCTTCTAGGGGATCAACCACGTCGACACAAGGATACTGAGCCAGGAAATATGTTAGGGCTTGCCCCTTTACTGCCTTGAGAGGCACATATTTCAATGTGTAAGCACTTAGCTTGATGGCCCACTTCATCAGACGTCCTTGCAAGATGGGCCTGTGCAGCAAGTACATTAAGATGTCTATCTTACATACTACCTGGACCTCTCTCGGCAAGAGGAAATATTCCAACTTGGTGCATGTTGTTGGTTTGGCAAAAGTACCAAATCGTACAAGTAATGAAGTGAGAGTAGAGTATCGTTCCCAACGAGGATTGTGTTTCAAGTAACAACGTAGCTTAGGCAATTGGTATTTGAACCAATGAATTTCATGTTTATAAAAGAGTAAATGAGTTTCTTGTATTTAGAATTATCACACAAATGAATGAAACAAGTAATTAAAGAATGAATTCAATATAGGCAAAAGCGGTTAGGTATCGAAATCCTTCAATTTTCACCTCATGTAACTTTGTTCAATTTTAATCTCAATCCAACTCACTCAATTGACATTCAAATCACTAATATAGATTTATCCCTAATTCCTTAGGTGATAATCCTTTTGTTACAAATCAAGAACCCTAATTCCTTAGGTGATGCAATATTAGAACAAACATTAAGCATTGGATTCACAAGAATGTATTGCATTGCAGTTCTATTCCTAGAATCAACATCACAATATTAATCTACTTCATTTCCAATTCAATCACCAATTTTCCAATTGTGAAATTGAATCTAATCATCATTTCAAGGTTGATCAATCCAAGAAAAGCATTAAGCATAGAAGAGACTAATCAAATTGTACGAAATTGCATTGAAATCACAAATCAAACTTCATTATATCAAGATTCAATCAAGTTCATCCTAAACCTAACCTAAAAGATCTAGCAACTCATAATAGAAAGAGATGAGAAGGAAGAACTTGAGTAGATGTAAGTGGAGGAAGCCATGGAAGCTCAAATATTGTTCCCAAGCTTGAACCTCCAAAGAATCCAGAGAGAAAGTGATGGACAAAGGTGAGAAAAATCTAAAAATGAGCAAAAGATCCTCTCTAATCTATCAAAGATCACATTTATAGAGTTTCTACGAGTCGCCCAGCGCTGAGCGCCCCTGGCCAGTGCTGGGCGCTGGACTGATACTGTGAAACCGAGCTTTTGTCCCCTTCTGGCGCTGAGCGCCACCTTGCTGTGTGCATCCTGGCGCGGAGTGCCCCAACACCATCACTGGGCACTGGTTCATGCCCTGCTTCTGCGGTTTTCTTCCGTTTTTGTCCGGGTTAAGCGGTAGGTTCCAGAATTGAGCACTGGACTACTATTCCTGCATACTTTCAATATATTTTGAGTGTCTTTTTCACACAAATAAAGATCCAATGAATCCAAACTTTATTCATATCAAAGTATGTATTTTCCTATCACTTTTCATATGATTTCTAAGACTATTTACAAATTCTTTCCTAATTACAGTTCCAAACTAACATATTTTGTACATTCATCACAACCCCAAACTTAGAGATTTTGCTTGTCCTCAAGCCAACAATTAAATTCAAAACAGGGGTGAATGAGATGGTTTTCATGTTCAATTCCCTTGTGAAGCACATTACTCATGTAAAACTTCAATTCCTTAACACTTTTGCAAAATGCACAAGTATCACACAATCATTTATCAATTCCAATTGATCACAAGCTTCATGCTTTAAAACAATCAAACACACTACAAAATCAGCTCCATTGAATGCACAAAATATTCTCTTGCAACCTCTCTATTTAGTCTTTCACCCATCCTCACTTGGTGATATTTGCTCTCAATTCCAATCAAAATGCATTCCCCAATCCTAATATTGACAAGATGCTAAGAACATACATCACAAATGTCAATGCAACACATATCATGAGGTCTTTTATTTGGATGTAATGGGGCTAAGGTGGGGGTGGGTAACATCAAGTATATAGGCTAGACTACTTTGGCTTCAAGGAATATGGACTCTTGGAATTTCTCTTGCTTAGCTTGTTCACAAGCACACAATTTGTGCTATTTCCCTTTTTTTTATTTATTTACAACTCTCTTTTTTCTCTTTTTCTTTTGTTGCTTCTAGTTTCATTTTCTTTTCTTTCTCTTTTGCCTTTTTCTCACTTTTGTATACTTTCTTTGTTTATTTTCCTCTTTTTGGCTTTTTCTATTTTTCTTTTTCTTTGTCTTTCTTTCACACTTTGTTTTTTTCAATTTTTTTTCTTAGTAGACATCTTTAGTGACCTACTCACACCCCAAACTTAATTTGCTTGCTTGTCCCAAAGCAAGAGAACAACCCCAAACTTAAGTTCAAATATTCCTCTAAGCTTAAGTAGTGGGACAAAATTGTTTTTTCAATCTTTTGGATTATAATGTGCTATTATGCCAAGAAGAATAGGCTAAGTCTCAATTGGGCTCAACAATGGTAAATGTTAGGATGACAATTATGGCCCTAAGCTTAAGCAAAGAAATGGTGCCTCAATCATATATGCATATGCAAGAACATTGCAACAATGACAAGCATCAAGGCAAGAAAAAGTGAGAATATGCAAGTGATGGACAAGCACACATGAAAGAAATCAAGTCATCTGGATTATGTGCTAGAGTGTTTAGGTTCAAAACCTCACAGTTTAGGATTTTGTGCAAGAGAAATCCATACATCCAACATTGCATCAATCATAGCGTGAAAAATTGGTGCAAGCAATTCACAAGGATCAATTGTTTCAATGAAATCATGTGCTCGGCAAGCACAAAATGCATGGTGTAAGAAATTTTAGCCAAGCAAAAGTTCTATGCTCACTAGAGAAATTACACAAGAATCCATTCAAAATACAATTTTTTGCGCAAGATATGCAAGTTTGGGTAATTTATTCAACTAAAACTAACTATCAATTAAGGAGAATTAAAAAGTAAAGAGTTTAGAGCACCCCCTTTCTTCTGCACATTGGATGAGCATGTGCAAAAAAAATTATTTATTTTTACACTGGCTAGCGCTCAGCACTAGAAACCTGCGCACAACGCCCTAGGTGCAGTAGTTTTTGCTGAATCTGATTTCTGTTTGCGTTCAGTGCTCATAGTAGCACCAGGTGCCCACAGAGGGTCATTTTCACCATTTTCTTGTGCCATTTCTCCCTTCCTTTGGTCCTTTTTTCCTTAGATGTGCCTACATAACAATTCAAAGCAATTACACCATATTAGATGACCTACACATCAAGGAACCACTCATCAACTCAATGAACTATCTATGTTTTTCATAGAAACAAGAAGAAAATGCTTAGGTTGCCTCCCGAGTAGCACTTCTTTAACATCACTAGCTTGACTCCTGATTATTTGATGCTCAAGGTGGTTTGAATGATGAGAAGAATGGAGCATTGTTGGTGCTTTTCTTTCCACCACCGCATTTTGTTCTTAATATCAAACAATGGTGTATTGCCTTTCTTTGATGAATGATCATCTTTTGGCCAAAGTGGTTGGAATTGAGATGACCATTGAGACTTCTTCTTCTTCTTCTTCTTCTTCTTCTTCTTTCTTTTTCCATTGCTCTTCTTTTTCTTCTCATGTTCATCTTTGTGAATTTCTTGAACCTCTTAATTTTGCACAAAATGAACTTGAGCATCGATAATTGGTGAAGTGTCTATAGGCTCCTTGTCAAACATGTTCACAACCATTTGTTCTTCATTCACCCTCAATATAAGCTCGCCTTTTGGTACATCTATTAAGGCTCTGGCGGTAGCTAAGAAGGGTCTTCCAAAAATCAAAGGAATGATCACATCTTCCTCAATATCCAAGACAAAGAAATCCATGGGAAATATGAACTTTCCTACTTTCACAAGCAAGTCCTCCACCAAACCATATGGTCTCCTAATTGATCTATCCTCAAGTTGCAATGAGATCATGGCTGGTTCCATGTCATGAATACCAAGCCTCTTAATCATGGGTAATGGCATAAGATTGATACTTGCTCCAAGGTCGCATAGGGCTCTAGCATTTATTACATCTCCAATGACACATGGTATAGTGAAAGATCCGGGATCCCTCAACTTAGGTGGGAGTTTGTGTTAGAGAATTGAGCTACAATTTTCAGTCAAGGTCACTACCTCACTTGGTTCAAATTTTCTCTTCTTTGCAAGCCATTCCCTCATGCACTTTACATATGATGGCATGCGCTCTAATGTTTCTGCAAAAGGAATATTTATTTGCAATTGTTTGAAGATATCCAAGAACCTATCAAATTGCTCTTATTTCTCTTTCCTCTTCTTCTCAATTGGATATGACACTTTCACATAAGAAGGAATCTCTTGTGGCTTGCCCCTTTCTTTCAAAAGTTGACTCGTCATCTTCCTCAATATAGAATCTTCATCAACTAATTTCAGCTTCTTTTCCTTCCTATCATCTTGAGGTTCCAACTCTTCCTTTCTCTTTGAACTCTCTTCCCTCTCACTAGTCACAACCATCTTCTTTCCTAATTCAGAATTTTCAGCATTTTGACTTGTGTAATGATCAACAACCGGCTCTACTAACTTTCCAGAAAAATCCTGCACTTAAAGCACTTGAAACTTGTTTAGATAGCTGTCCAATCTGCACTTCAAGGTTCTTGATTGATGCAGCGGTATTCTTGAAGTTAGATTGTGTGACTTGGATGAATTGTGCAAGAGTGCTCTCCAACTTGTTCATTCTCCCATCGGAATCACGATGTGGTTGATTTTGAAGTAGTGGTTGTTGTGAAGATGTGTTGTCTTGTGGAGCTTCTTGTGACCAACGAAGGCTAGGGTGCTTCTTCCAATTTTGATTATAGGAGTTTGAGTAAAAATTCTACTCTTGTATTGGAAAATTCCCCATGTACTTTGCTTCCTCTTGAGAACTTAGAGATGCTTCACAATTACCATTATCATGCTCTCCACTACAAAAACCACAACTCATTACTTGTTGTGCTTGCATTAGCCCTAAACTCATAGTATTTAGTTGCTTTGTGATTTCCTCCAATTAATTAGTGATGATTTTGTTTTGAGCCAAAATTGTATTTTGAGAGTTAAGCTCTATCATCCCTTTTGTTGATGTGCCTCCTCTATCGTGATTCATGAGATAATCATTAGATATCATTGCTTCAACCAATCTTAAAGCTTCTTCCGCGGTTTTTGAATTCATAGAACCTCTCACCGATGCATCTATCATAAGCTTTGTAGATGGCCTCAACCCATTACAAAAGATTTGCATTTGTTGGATATCATCAAACCCATGATTAGGACACTTCCTTAAGAGCTCCGTGAATCGTTCCCAACGAGGATTGTGTTTCAAGTAACAACGTAGCTTAGGCAATTGATATTTGAACCAATTAATTTCATGTTTATAAAAGTGTAAATGATTTTCTTGTATTTAGAATTATCACACAAATGAATGAAACAAGTAATTAAAGAATGAATTCAATATTGGCAAAAGCGCTTAGGTATCGGAATCCCTCAATTTTCACCTCATGTAACTTTGTTCAATTTTAATCTTAATCCAACTCATTCAGTTGACATTAAAATCACTAATCTAGATTTATCCCTAATTCCTTAGGTGATAATCCTTTTGTTACAAATCAAGAACCCTAATTCCTTAGGTGATGCAAGATTAGAACAAACATTAAGCACTGGATTCCCAAGAATGTATTGCATTGAAGTTCTATTCCAAGAATCAACATCACAATATTAATCTACTTCATTTCCAATTCAATCACCAATTTTCCAATTGTGAAATTGAATCTAATCATCATTTCAAGGTTGATCAATCCAAGAAAAGCATTAAGCATAGAAGAGGTTAATCAAACAGAATGAAATTGCATTGAAATCACAAATCAAACTTCATTATATCAAGATTCAATCAAGTTCATCCTAAACCTAACCTAAAAGATCTAGCAACTCATATTAGAGAGAGATGAGAAGGAAGAACTTGAGTAGATGTAAGTGGAGGAAGCCATGGAAGCTCCAAATATTGTTTCCAAGCTTGAACCACCAAAGAATCCAGAGAGAAAGTGATCAACAAAGGTGAGCAAAATTGTAAAAATGAGCAAAAGATCCTCTCTAATATGTCAAAGATCGCATTTGGCATTGAGCGGCCAAGGTTGGCGCTAAGCGCTTCCTTGCTGTGTGCATCCTGGCACTAAGCGCCCCAACACCAGCGCTGGGTGGTGGTTCATGCCCTGCTCCTGCTGTTTTCTTCAGTTTCTGTCTGGCCTGAGCGCTCGGTTTTAGAGCGGAGTGCTGGACTACTATTCCTGCATACTTTCAACATATTTTGAGTGTCTTTTTCACACAAATAAAGATCCAATGAATCCAAACTTTATTCATATCAAAATATGTATTTTTCTATCACTTTTCCTATGATTTCTAAGATTATTTACAAATTCTTTCATAATTACACTTCCAAACAAACATATTTTACACTTCCAAACTAGGATAAGGGAGCTCAGTGCCAGCAAGCTGACAGAAGCCAGTGGCCAGCATTGTGTTTTGGGCACCCAGCGCCAGGAAAGACATAAAAGGTTGTTTCGCGTATAGTAGGGCACCCTGCGCTGGCCAGGGGCGCTCAGAGTTGGGCGACACACAAAACTAGTATAAATTCACACTTGAGCAGAGTTAGAAGGATATTTGACTCATTTTTCACATTTTCTCACTTTGGTTCATCAATTTCTCTCCACTTCCTTGAGGATTCAAGCTTGGGAACAAGACTTGGAGCTTCCATGGAGTCTTCCACACTCTCCTACTCATGTTCTTTCATCTCTTCCTTTTCTATTATGAGTTGCTAGATCAATTAGGTCAGGTTAGGTTGATTTCAATTTAGAATTTGATGTAATTGACTTTGATTTCTGATTTCAATTCAATTTCATTCAAATTGAGTAACTACTTCTATGCTTAATGCTTCTATTGGATTGATGTTAGATTCAATTTCTCAATTGGAAAATTGGTTAATTGGATTGGAATTGAAGTAGATTACCATTGGAATGTTGATTCTAGGAATATAACTCTATTACAATGCATTCTTATGAATCTCATTGTTATTGTTTGTGCTAATTCTTGAATCACCTAAGGAATTAGGGTTCTAAATTGGTACAAATGGATTATCACCTAAGGGATAAATCTAGGTTAGTGATTTGAATGTCAATTGTATGGAATGAATTGAAGTTAGGATTAAATAAGGTTACGTCAAGTGAAGAATTGGAGGATTCCGATACCTAACCGCTTTACCTATATTGATTTAACTATTTACTTTTACTTGATTCATTCATTTTTGTGACAACATTAAATTCAATATTCTTGTAGTCTTACATAAACATGAAAATCATTAGTTCAAATATCAATTGCTTAAGCTACATTGATACTTAATCTCAATCCTCGTTGGGAACGATACTCTACTCTCACTCTATTACTTGTCGCGATTTGGTGCACTTGCCAAACCATCAACAATAATAGATGGATCTCCCATTTCCATCCTCATCATCATGTGCTAACAAGCAACCGATTGACTTTGGGGCAGTCGATATATACAATTTTTATGACCTCCCTGATACTGGTGGAACTAGCACCGGAGGGTTAAATAAACATTGTTTTACTTGCTCGAAAGCAAGTTGTTGCTTTTTTCCCCACACCATTTCATCTACATCTTTTAGCTTTAATAGTGGAGAAGAAGCCTTTAGCTTACCAGCTGAGTTTGAAATGAACCGTCTTAGAAAATTGATTTTTCCAATCAGGCTTTGCAATTCCTTTTTATTATGAGGAGGTCTTGCGTCCAAGATGGCTTTAGCCTTGTTTTTGTCTACTTCAATCCTATGTTTATGCACTATAAAACCTAAAAAGTTTCCAGCCGATACACCAAAAGAGCATTCGGCATGATTCATTTTTAAATTATGACTCCTCATTTTCTTAAGATCTTGCTCTAAATCGGCTAAGTGTTGATTACAGTCATGGGATTTCACTATGACATCATCAATATATACTTCCATGTTCTTCCCTACCAACTCATGGAAGATAGCATTCGTGGCTCTTTGGTACGTGGCGCCATCATTTTTCAACCCAAATGGCATGACTAGCCATTTGAATATCCCAATGGTGTCAGGACACCTGAAAGCTGTCTTATGGACATCCTCCTTGGCTATAAATATCTGATTATACCCATAATATCCATCCATTAATGTTAAAATGCCATTTTTGACTGGAGAATCAACAAGCATGTCAGCTATAGGCATTACATACTCATCTTTAGGAGTGGCAAGATTTAAATTCCTATAATCACTACAAATTCTAACTTTTCCACTTTTCTTAATTACAGGAACAATGTTCGACAGCCATTCAACATATCTGGCCGTATGATTAAATCCTGCTTTAAGTGGATGTTCCATTTCCTTTTTAAACTTTGGCATTACTTCTAGGTCGAACCTCCTTGCAGCTTGCTTATGAGGCTTAAATCCCTCTTTAATCAGTAACCGATGTTCTACCAGTTCTCTAGAAAGCCCTGGCATCTCGTTGTAGTCACATGCGAAACAATCCTTGTAACTCTTCACTAGACTGACCAGCCGATTTCGCTCTTCCTCACTCAGTAAACCACTTATTCTTGTCATTCCCGACTCCTGCTTATTTCCTAGGTTAACATCCAACAATGGATCTTCATCTGAAAATGTAGGAATCTTCCTGTTGATTGGAGATTCCCACCTCTCCTCACATTCATGCCCCCTAGGCATAACAGCCGTGCATTCTTCTTCTTGAATTCCTTCTAACTCCATAGACATGGCCGCACCAACCCTTTGTTCAACTTCGAAGGACGTCAGCCTATGTCTTAGGTCCTCGATTACTTGAGTTTTGTTATTCTTCTAAACACAACTATAGGGTCCGTAAATTGGCCTGGATATTGATAGCAAACCCATCGGTTGTCAAGTCACAAGACTCATATGATTCTTCTTCATATCCTTCAGGGATAGTTATAGGCTCTAGCTGGAGCGAATAGAATATATCCTCAGCCATCTTAACGTCAGCCGTGAAAAGATTCTTATCGGCTACAACTGATTCTACCTTGTCACCATCCCAAAACATTAGCGTTTGATATAGAGTAGAAGGCACACACTGGCTGGAATGAATCCAATCCCTTCCCAGTAATATGGAGTAAGTGGACTTAAAATCTACCACAAAGAAGGCAGCGCTCAAGGTTTTGCTTCCCACGGTGATATCGGCTACCAAAATTCCTAAAGCAGCTGTGGCATCCTGGTCGCACTGTCGCGCACGCGCCAAAAAGCGAGTGGTTTACAAAAATATGTAGATAGGGAGCGACAACTCGAGTATCGTCTCACAAGGACTCTTTGGTTGTTGTTATTAACACAAATTCAGTTTTGGGGGTTTGGGTATTTGAAATTAAATAAAGGAAACAAAACAGAAGACAAAGCAGTAAAACAAAGCAGTTTAAATGACAAATAAGCTAAAGACGATTAACCTACTGTTCTCGGTTTCCCACTATCATTGGTTCATATAAATTCAAGCCCTAAGCAGATTCTAATCCCCTTTCGGTTGTAGCAACAATTAACAAGCGAAATCACTACTACAGATATATGTTCCTATTCCCGAATTAAGCAAACGGGGTTAAGCCCTCATGAACTAAGTGAACATGAATGAACACACGCGAATTAACCAAACACGATTAATTATAGGAACATAACATCACCGAAATAAATCAACACAACACTATACACTCCTGAATTAAGCAAACAGAAATATATAGCATAGCATTGAAAAGAGAAAAGCAAACAAAATAGGAATTACAGAACCTCAAGTGTAGTGGAAATCAATTACAGTAGACTAATCCTAGGAGACTAGCTCTCCATTCTTAATTTCGCAGCTATCTAAACTAAAAAGAAAACAAAAGATGATAAGATTCTTCATCAGTTCTGCCTAAAAGACTTATATACAGCTTCTGGGTTCCGCTGGTTCGCGAGGCGAACACTATCTCGCGACGATAATATTATGAACAGTCTGCAACGTTTGATCTTCTCGTGAGGCGAAGTACGGCTCGCGTGGAGAGGAATGGAAAAGTCATGGCTTCTGGTCTTCAGTCTCGCGAGGCGAGTAATGTATTCGCGGGGCGAGACAGAAAGGATTGCAAATTCTGGAACAGTCACGCTTCAGGTTCGCGAGGCGAATGCCTTCTCGCGGGGCGAAGAACTCCAGAATTATTTCTTTTTATTACCTGAAAATAGTAAATAGCAGTAAGTGCTTTATTTTACTCTAAATCAGCTAAATTAACCTAAAAATACTTTAACGACTCAAAATGCTGCTTAAAGACAATCAAGTCTAATTTGGGTGAAAATGAGATATATTTAGCACAAAGCCAAGGTTTTTCTAGTTATAAAACTAGATGAGTCAGAGGCTGATCAAAATACCCCAAACTTAAACTTTTCTTGTCCCCAAGCAAACTAAAACTCAAAAACTTGAAAAGACTCAAGACATGGCAGGCTTAAAGATTCAATCAACTTTGCACAAATTTCAATCAATTTCATCAAAATCATTTTTCTTCAATGTTCCCCCCTTTCAAACAAAGCAATCCCCACAATCATTTATTCTGAACATTTGAGAATTTCATCATTCAAACAACCATTAATCTAAGCAGGGGATCCAAGTTACACACAAAAAGGAGATCACCAAATTCAAACAACCGCCTTCCTCACAAGGGAGTTTAGTGTTTCACTCAATCGCTCAGTTTTTGTCAGGCAATCAACATTTCACTCAATTGCACTTTTCAAGAACACTTCCCATAAATTTGATTTTCATCTCAAAATGGTTCCCACAGAAAACATGCATGCAACATCAAAAGGTCTTTTAAGGTTGTAATGGGGCCTGGCTAAGGGTAGGATATACAAAGGTACTAGGCTTAAGTCCCTATGAACTAAGAGAGCATGAACACTTCAAAACATTGAAATTCCACTCAAGTTCCTTTTTTCATTTTTCTTTTTGCCTTGGGTGACTACACCCATTTCTTCTGATACTTTTATATTTTTTTTTCATTTTTACACTTTGCTTTTCTCTTTTTTTTCCTTTTCTTGGCCTTTGGCTCCAACCTTTTTATTGTTATTTTTTTTCTTTTTCCCAATACCAAACAACACATCATATCCTTGTAGCCACCCCAAACTTAGTTTCTTGCAACCATTCTCTTTGCTAAGATTCCATGCTCTCCTAATCCTAAGATCGGGTTAACATGGTTTTTCTTCAGATTTTAGGCTCATAACTTGAGGTTATCAAGAATTAACAGGCTAATTAGGCTCAAAGGGGCTAGCTAGGAAACATGCATTAGGGACTGGTTTAATTTTAGGCTAAATAGTTATTTACAAAGAAAATGCCTAAATCATCTGAAGCAAACACATAAACATGCAAACCATAAAGAGACTCAAGCAAATTCGGGAAAGTGCAACTTGAAAGTGATTTCACACAGTTTAAAACATGTTGGAGGCTCAAATCCTCACCTGGACATTTTTGCAAGTTGTTTGACCGAGATTCTATCCCTAGTGTGTGCTTCCCATCACCCCAAACTTATCATAAATCATGCCATCATAACAAAATATCTCAAAGTTCAGTTTTCAATTTTTCAAGTGGGGATCAAATTTTCAATTTTCAAATCCTAGGGGGAAAACAATCAACAAATATCATGCAATCAATCTATGTAAATTCAATTAAAATCCAACAAACTTGCCGACACAAGACTCACACACAAATACTCCTGATCTTCTCAAATTATTCAGGAGCTAAAAGAAAACAAAACAAAAACAAAGGAAGCAGAAACTAACAAGAAAATGAAAGTAAACTAAAGAGAAAGGGTTTAAGGAAACTCATTGGGGATGGTTCCACCAGGATCCCACTGTCTGTGATACAGCGGCCACGGAATGCCCAAATTGCAGTATGATCCTCCCGGATCCCATGGCATGCAGCATAATGCCCACGTGATAGACAAGGGATGGAAGCTTGTTCCATGGTCCCCTAACTTGCAGCCTTGATATGGAAGTGGGTGCTTGACAGTTATGGTGACCTCGCCAAGTGCGACGGACTTTTCACTCCCTCTTGGGTCAAGATTGACCTCTTTCTCAACAAAGTCAATAAAATCCTCCCAATAAAATCGGGGTTCAACCTCTTGGATTGGCCACGGTGCAAAATCCAGAGGCTTGAACTCCATCACAAATGTTCCACAGGGGGAGGTGGCAAATAGGTAGCTGGGGTTTCCGGTGCTGCTTCAACTTCTGCATGATCTTCATTCACTGCACTATCAAATCCATCACCTGCTATACATGCAGAAATATCAGCACACACCACACAAAGGTTAGAGTTAGTACAGTCAGTACATATAGTACAACAAACTGAATCAGTAAAGGCTAGAATGTCTGGAAATTCAACACTCAGTTCATCCATCCCATCACTTTCAACACATGCATATGAATTAATAGAATCTTCTAATTCCGAAGGTTCTTCATTATCCTCAAGCATGGTGAAGCAGCTGTCCTCCTGATCCTCACTTTCTATATGAACAGGACCCTCAACCTCATGCGTCTCGTTTTCCATATGGACGGGTTGCTCCTCATAACCTGAAAAGAATGAGTTTTCAAAACATGCTACACAAGAAGCGGTGTCAGTACAATCAGCACATGCACTATAATAGATAGAATCAGGGGAGGTGTGAATATCTGGAGATTCAACACACAGTTCATCAACAGAAGTGTTCTTGACATCATTATCAAAATTATCCTCAGAAGTATTGTCAAGAATAACTGCTTGCGAATCTGTATGTTCTTCAAGGGAATGTGGAGTTTGCAGTGCAGCCGAGGTGGAGACAATGTGATCAATTTGAATGGCCAACTTCTGAAAATTAGCTTCTTTCCTCTGTTGGCTTTGATCCATTTGAATGGCCATCTTCTGAAAATCAGCTTCTATCCTCTGTTGGGATTCAAGATTTTTCTCTGCCATCCGTTGAGTGTTCTCGGCCATTTGTTGCACCAATTCTTCCAGACTGAGCTGGTGTAGTGTAGGGTCAGGCTGATATTGCTGGCTTATTGCCATTTGATGCACCAAAGAGGAAATCTCATCCAAGCTGCTGCGTTCTCCTCCATGTTGGCTATGATAAAAAGGTTGCTCCTCATTCACTCCAATCATGTCAAAACCACTGCTAAACTCATAACCTCCAACAAAATTAGGATAATTTATGCATGGTGGTGGTTTATTAAAATCAGGATAATATATGCAAGGTGGTGGCTTATAATCAACATTAGGCATATAACCATACATGTAATTATCCATGGGGCGTACTAAAATTCACAACCAGACAAAGCAGACAAAACTAATTCAGCAAATAATTTTTTTTTAATTTTCTGTCAATAACAACAAGAGTCCCCGGCAACGGCGCCAATTTTTGGTCGTACTGTCGCGCACACGCCAAAAAGCGAGCGGTTTACAAAAATATGTAGATAGGGAGCGACAACTCGAGTATCGTCTCACAAGGACTCTTTGGTTGTTGTTGTTAACACAAATTCAGTTTTGGGGGGTTTGGGTATTTGAAATTAAATAAATGAAACAAAACAGAAAACAGAGAAGTAAAACAAAGAAGTTTAAATGGTAAATAAGCTAAAGACGATTAACCTACTGTTCTCTGTTTCCCACTATCATTGGTTCATATAAATCCAAGCCCTAAGCAGATTCTAATCCCCTTTCGGTTGTAACAACAATTAACAAGCGAAATCACTACTACAGATATATGTTCCTATTCCCGAATTAAGCAAACGGGGTTAAGCCCTCATGAACTAAGCGAACATGAATGAACACATGCGAATTAAGCAAACGCGATTAATTATAGGAACATAACATCACCGAAATAAATCAACACAACACTATACACTCCTGAATTAAGCAAACAGAAATATATAGCATAGCATTGAAAAGAGAAAAACAAACAAAATAGGAATTACAGAACCTCAAGTGTAGTGGAAATCAATTACAGTAGACTAATCCTAGGAGACTAGCTCTCCATTCTTAATTTCGCAGCTATCTAAACTAAAAAGAAAACAAAAGATGATAAGATTCTTCATCAGTTCTGCCTAAAAGACTTATATACAGCTTCTGGGTTCCGCTGGTTCGCGAGGCGAACACTATCTTGCGACGATAATATTATGAACAGTCTGCAACGTTTGATCTTCTCGCGAGGCGAAGTACGGCTCGCGTGGCGAGGAATGGAAAAGTCATGGCTTCTGGTCTTCAGTCTCGCGAGGCGAGTAATGTATTCGTGGGGTGAGACAGAAAGGATTGCAAATTCTGGAACAGTCACGCTTCAGGTTCGCGAGGCGAATGCCTTCTTGCCGGGCGAAGAACTCCAGAATTATTTCTTTTTATTACCTGAAAACAGTAAATAGCAGTAAGTGCTTTATTTTACTCTAAATCAGCTAAATTAACCTAAAAATACTTTAACGACTCAAAATGTTGCTTAAAGACAATCAAGTCTAATTTGGGTGAAAATGAGATATATTTAGCACAAAGCCAAGGTTTTTCTAGTTATAAAACTAGATGAGCCACAGGCTGATCACATCCCCTATGAAATTAGTCATCTTCATATTAGTAGGAATTAAATCTTGCCTAGTTCTACCCAGCTTCTTCTTGGTGACTGAAGGGATTATGCTTAACACTACTCTATCCACCAAGACTCGGCCAATAGTCTTACCATTAATCTGAGCCTTGATGTATAGGGGTTTAAAGTGTTTGGTCATCTCCCCTGCTGGTTTGGGAAATTTCATCTTGGGCTCTTCTGGAATAGGAGTTAAAACTGTCCATTCGACTTCCTCGGCAAACAGTTATCTTCCAATTTCTCAGGTTTCTTCTATCGAGCCAAGAACTCACTAGGAATTAGTCCTACCATGTTGGTATTAGCCGAAAGTTAGTCTATGTCATCTCCCAATATGGAATCCAATACAGAATCTCCCAATTGAAGATCTGTTCCTAGTTCCTCCTCCATTTCCTCCACTGTTAGAGGGACCTACTCTTCCGCTGTGATCATTGGCCCTTCCTCTAATTCGGCTGTCTCCAACTCGTTAATCATCTCTTGGAACTCTTGTTCTTCCTTTCCCAAACAATCAAGGTTTCTTGACTGCACTAGATCCTGCTTTTCCTCTTGAGTAGCCGTTCCTCCTTTCGATTACCCAAAAGCGGCCTCTAAGATCTCGGTCACCCAGGGAGATTTGATCTCAGCATGATCAATCCTTTTAACCTCGGCTAGCATGGCCAAGTTCTACTTCATTGTTTGTAGTGATTTATTCCTTTGAGCCCTTCTTTTCTGCTTTCTGGTCATCACTACTGGTCCCTTTTCCACAGGATGTTTCCCTTTTGTATACTTGTTGATGAACCAGTCTTCCTTTTCCACCTTAGATGGTGGTTTGACCATATGCTGGGGTCTTATTGATTCCTCATCCTTTACAGTAACCTTCAGTGTGGTCATGCCTTTTTCCACATCGAAACGAGCTACTATCTTACCTTTATCTGGTACAGGAGCCTCGTCCGTTATAGGTAGCCTGTCATTAGCCGAAATCTTATCATGCATATTGGAAAAATTCTTCTTATGTTTCCTCTCGGAGCCTCTTTTGTTGTTTCCCCAAACTTGAGTGCATGATTCCTTTTTCTTTCAAAATCCCTGCTCACACCTGAGAAATCTAATATGCCAAACACCCCAGGCATTTCCTCTTTCTCTTTGTCCCTAGGGACCAGAATGGTCTTCCCATTTGGGGTTCTATACACCTCACAGTCTGTCCGATGTAGCTTGGCTCCAACCTGTCTACTAGGCTGACTCTTCTCCAACCTGCTGAACATCGTGGGCCTATTGCACTCAGCCGGTGCATCTTTCTTTCCCTCCTCCTTCTTATCCATCTAGGGTCACTTTAGTATGTCGACCACAGATGGTTTTTGATCTATCATTTTAGACTGATCAGACACAGCTAGAGCTATCCCAGCCCCATCTGGCTCATCAAACACTCCCTTTTGTCTCCATTAGCGGCGTATCGATTGTTTCCATCTTTTAGATGGTGAGCCGGATACTGTCTCTCCCGAGAAGGAAACCATATTAACCCCTTCCGAAGGGAATGGATTTGTAATGACAGTCATCTCTTTTTCTGCTAGTTTAAACCTTCCTTCCTTCATGGCTTTTTGTATAGCCTTTCTGAATACTATACAGTTGGTAGTAGCATGAGTATAAGAATTGTGCCACTTACAATATTTTTCCCCCCTCAATTCTTCAGTTGGGGGAATTTGATGTCCTTCGTTCAATTTAATCGGCTGGTCCTTCACGAGGTGATCAAATATTTTGTTTGCCTTGGAAATATCAAAAGAGTATTCCACTCTGCTCTCAGAAGTTTGCAGCTCCTTCCCTTTAAGGGGTCTCAAAGCTGAGTAAGAATATGGTTTTCCCCTCAATATTTTAGCAGCCATGATGTCTGCCGATTGCTCGACTGAGTCATCTAATGGATAGTCTGCATCATCAACATCAATCACATTGATAAGGTGAGGGCCTCTGTTCCTGTTAGATCTCCTTTCCTTTTCCAGGATATATTGCTCAATTCTAGAGGCCCTGGAAGCTAACTGACTTAGATCAGTGTAATCATGCCCTACCAGCTTCTCCCTAAGCTGAGGATGCATATTGCTAATGACCATTGAAGAATATTCAGCCTCAGGAAGCTGCACAGTATGTTTGCTCCTTAATTTCCTGAATCTTTCCAGATACTCAGTCACTGGTTCATCCACTAGTTGTCTCAGATTCATTATGTCAGCCACAGTCACATTTGGCTAAGGCATATAGAAGCTATCATGGAAACAACGCTCCATGTCAGTCCAATTTTGAATGGAGTTAGGAGCTAAGGCAGAATACCAAGTAAATGCTGCTCCAGTTAATGATAAAGGGAACAGTTGGAGCTTATAAAACTAGTTTTGGTTGGCTTCCCCACATTGAGCAGTAAACCTGCCGATATGCTCCATAGTTGACTTACCGTTCTCCCCTGAGATGGTAGTGATGTCATGAGTTTTGAATCCCCTAGGCAGGGGCATCATTCTATCCACCCACTCAGGGTAAGGTTTTTTGTACACATACCTATCCAGTAACATTAGCTGGATTCCAAAGTGCCTCCTCATTGTCTCGGCTATCATTTCTGGGTCTATCAGCTGAGGACCCCTGTCACTTGCATGATTCGGTGATGGTGGTTGAACAGGCCTAGCAGGTACACCTCCTGGCTGATAAGGCATCTGACATTGCTGCTCCTGAATGGGGGTTGCCCCCTAGTTATTACCCGGGTAAGGGTAATTATTCATCCATGGCTAAGGAATCGGCTGAATTGGAGTAACATGAGGTACATTAACCCATGGCAGATCCACTATGACAGGAATGGTCTACACATAAGGAAACCCCTCGAGAGTGCCTACTAGGGTAGGAGGGATGTTAGACCAAGGCAGGTCTCCCACGTAATCGGCAATATACCTGGTAGGACCTGCAACAGTCGAGTAAATCGTGTCCCCTAGTCATGGCAACATATGGATCGACACCTATCATAACCCTGTTTGGCGCCAGGCACGGTAAGCCAACTGTTCCTGCTATATGAGGGGGCCTTCTGGGCACTTGTACTTGCCCGAATTGTAAGCTTGATTGTACACTATCAGGGTGTGGAGGTTGGTACATAAGAAACACATGCGGCATGCCCATACTCGGTTGGACCATTGATTGTGGCCCTGCCTGAATTTACCCGCCAGCAAGAGTGCCATCTATGACGATCAAATGGGCCGAAGCCTCACCTGTGTTGGATTGTTTTTTCTCAGCTTCTCTAACAAAATGCAACTCATTGTGTACCATAGGCTTCATGATCTCTGAAAGTTGCCTTGACATATGATACATCCAATCATTCATCCCCTGATCAATTTGATCTCGAATAAACGAGGTGGTCATCATTAACGAATGAGGCTGATCAGAGCTTTCTACCCCAGGGGTAGAAATTAAGGTTGAAGATACCGAAATTCCCATAGGTTGTGGAGTAGCTTGCATCCACAGAGTAGGCTGTGGATCCCCTTCTAGTGTCTTCTTGAACCCATTCTTCTTGCCTGCTTGACTAGTATCCATACTGCTAAGGTTCTTACCAGACCTTAGGTGCAAACGCAGAGGGTAATCTGAACCGGGAGATGGAAATTTCTCAATGGGTTCACGTTTGAGAGTCCCATCAGGCATGCTAAATTTGTTTTACGTGTAAATTATATAATCGGTCGAATGAAAATTCAGTCGAGGAACGCGTACGGATTTTAATAAGCGTTAGGTGACTTGAACTAGAAGTAAAATCCAACTTCTAGCAAAGGGTTCCCAAACTCACTAAAGAAAGTTTTGGTAACAAGGTGAACAAGAAAAGGGTAAGAACTAAAGAAAAAAGGACTTAATCGGCTTGGAAGTAAGCTGGCATAAAGTAAATTGCAATAAGTAAATCAAGACTAAAGAAAAGTTGGAAGTAAAGGCAAGTGTAAGTAAGCAAAGCTTAAAAATTTGTATTGGGTGTTGTCGTATGTTTTTACAATAAGTACAATATGTATTTATAGGCTAAGCCTAATCATCTATAATCCTTTTCTAACTTACTAAACCTCCTAAATACATGCAACTATCCCCAACTCAGCTTCCCACGTTTCTCAACCGCTACAGCCACAACGGCTACCCCTCATCAGCTCAACTCCTATTTTCTCGGCATGTTTTGTGGCATCTGTTGGCAACAGCTTTGTGAGCTCCACACTTATGCGTTTCTCAGTCCTGTAACTCCTTCCAACAACTAGCGACCCATTAAGCTTCAACCTACTCTATCTTTCAAGCATGGCCCATCAACAAGGCCCAACCCATTCCTTAGCCGAATGTGCTTCCTTCTCCATCGGCTATTTCCGTCTTCGGCTAACAATTTACTAGTTAGCCGTTGGCACGGCCATTGGGCCGAATTGATTTTAAAGGTGGGGATAACACTAAATAATACATAATCCAATATTATCTAGTAATATTAGAATGAATTAAAATGAAATTTATCTAAATCTTTGATGTGTCATGAACTTCTGAAGTCTCTATGTTGTTACCATCATCACATGTGTGCTCTGAAAATAACACCACTAACGAGATAAAATACATATTTCAATTCAAGATGCATTATTTCCATCTTACCTTGTTCTTCATACTTGTCAATATTCGGATATAGAGCAACAATCAAAACATCATAGCTAGGGTTGTCTTTCAATTAGGATAGACTTGCAATGTGTGTGCCGTAAGCAAGACATTCATTTTTACTGCATTAAAACAAGTCCAGACTATTCAGAAAAATGGCAAAAATTTTAACAAATAAACCATGGCCAACCAAACCATAAATCGGTGAGATAACTATGTATATAGTGAAAGTTTGAGGGCAAACCCAAGTTGCATATATTTGTCTATGCAGTCATTGCAAAATCGATGCATACATTCCGTTGTAATTCTTGTTTTTCAAATAATTCCTACACATATAATGTAATCAATTATTTTCTCTACATAATATGATAACTAGGAAATAAAATTTAAAATGATTATGAACTTGCAACCAACATATCTTTAAAAAGAAATCATCAATATCTAGTCCATGAACAGACATAACAACAAAACCCAAAAAATTCAAATAGGGAAAATAAATATGTAAGAGATTAGTTGCCAGCTTGACGCTATACAATTATACATATTATTTGTATGTGGGTTAAAACTAACAAGGCTAACGGTTATGGACGATAAAAATATTAACCTATAGATTGTTGTGCCTCAACAATATCAACAAATGAATAGTTCATGTGGGGATAAATATGTAAGAAATTGGTTGGCAACTTCTTGATATACAAGCAGGAACAGATAGGGGGCGGACCCCCTATTTTAATTTTTAAAATAAATCTAAAAATACTAATTAATAATCTATAACTACTAATTATATGACATTGGTTGGTATAAACTAGAAAAGCAGACGTCTATCCTCTTGTGTATAGAGTGGTAACTGTTATTCTCACATTTCCTAGTTTCTATTGCTAATATTGAGCGATCTTTTTCAGTTATAAATATAGTCAAGACAACACTTCGCAACAAGATGGAAGCTTAATATTTGACTGACGGGCTGCTAGCCAGTATACATTGAAAAGAATATTTCAGAAAAGTGTAGTATAGATTGAACTATAGATGAATTTTCATGACATACAGGGAAGACATTCTTTGTTTTGATAGATTACTAACTTAAATAAAATTTTGTAACATATATTTATGATTATGAATATTTTATATGAAATTGGAGGATGTACTTAAATTTTTATAATTGACTCTCATCATCCACATCTGGCTTTGTCCCCATATACAAGTATAAATATTCTCTACATGAGGGTTCAAGCTTATCGATGGCTTAATTTCATGGACGGTACAATTATAAATGGGTCGTAGATTTGTATCTTATTCTAGATTTTATTTAAGTCATGAGATAATTTGTATTCACGATTCTCTCTCTCTCGATCTCTAAAAAAACAGTTAGCTTAGATGTATAAATATACCTACGCATCAACCAACATAAAACATGTCCAACAATTTGGTAATTTGTAATTATTCGGGTAAATACAGTTGTTTGGATAAATAATCACAACTCAAATGTTTTATTTTTCCGTTATCTAAAGTCAAAGAACATTTTCATTCTGGTAAAGGGAAAAAAACCTTTTAATCCAATATTACATGAATCGTGTCTTTTATACACATACTCTAAAAATTATAAATATGTCAAAGATCTGGATCTACATGCTGGTTAATGATTGTCCCAGTTTAATGAACCAACTGAATGCGATGCACTTTTTGCGGATATGAATCCAAAGAAATAATTAGTATAACTATGATTGAAGTAAGATCTATCCTAACTTCTCCATCTAATGTAATGAGTAAATGCCTGACACATATTTATGTCAAAGTAAATTTTTTATACTTTGGCATGACTGGCCTTGGAAAAAGGTAACCTCCCCTCCCCTAAAACTTTATACTACCAATAAAAAATAGCAAATGTCATATATAGACTTTTAGGAGTGACATACAATGTTGGATACACCGAGAAATTATGTCACAGCCAGGGTAATATCCATAATACTAATGAAGATGACATAATTTCCACAATCTACATTATATAATAGGTGGATTAAGATTCCCCCTCCCCCATCCATTTAATTTGCTTTGGTTTCTTTCCTTTGAATTCATTCTTTACTAGCATTTTAGGCTACTAGAGGTTACCCCATCTTAGACACTTTAATATATTTTGAGCTTGGGAAAGCAAGGGCAAGACAACATACAATTAAAATGAGATTATGAATGTCTAACTTTAAAGTGATTATCTTCCCATTCCTATAACTATAAAAATTATCATACCAAGTAAAAATCATTCTAAACGAATCTTTCGTCTACGTTACGAAAACAACATTTTCACTAAAACTATAAATACTTCAAGTAAAGCTTGCTTTTCGAACAACTTCACACATTTTTAGAAGAGAATAAGTTGTATATGAGCAACCTATAGCTTCTACAAATTACGCACCTACGCAGATAGGACATTGAACGTCCTTGAATACATCTGACAAATCTATAGAGACGTATCTGTAAACAAACAAGGATAAAAAGGTACTAGTTATTCATTGAACTTAATGTTCAATGAAAATAGAACATTTTCAAATGTCAAATCCTTAAGTCCTTACTCTAGGTAAATGCATTACGCTAAAGGAGTGGTAATGTAACAGCTTGATTTTTTATTACGGTGTTTAATCGGGTAAAAATATATTTTAATATATTTTTATCTGTGACTTAGGAAATGATTTTGGAGAAAAAAAATCATATCTAGAACCTACTCTAAGGTAGGAAGCTTTGGTTAAAATTTGGGTTTAAATCTCAGACGGAAACCGATCTACGTTTTTTTAGCTAACAGTATAATTTTATACTGACAGAAAACCCTAATTTGACCCGAAAATTGAAATTTGTTTATTTTTTTTATTTTACCCATGAGGAATTCTATTTTTTCTAAATTTCTGATCAGAAATAAAATATTATGTTTATTCGGACGAATGTTGGTGAAAGTTCGAACGGAAAATCGTCGGTGTTTTCACTGACAGTAAGATTTTAGTGATCAGAAAACCTAATTTTGACCTGTGAACGAAATAATGTAGGTTTTTATCACGTTTTCAACGATATATGCTATTTTGAAAATTTTGTAAAAAAAAAAAGATATTAGACGATTCTTGAGCGTTTTGTCGTTAATCGGGTAATTGACGGAGCCGGGAACAGATGAAAATATCTAGATATTTAGTGAAAATATCTACATATTTATTGGAAAATATCTAGATATTTATATTTTACTTAACCATGGTTAATCATATATTAATTAAATAACCACAAAACCCATTAATCCAATTCCTAAAAAACCAAACAAAGCATAAGATCTACCCTATAAACACCCCAAAAAAAAAAAAAATCGTGGCCTTCCTCTCCTCTTCACCCTCTTCTTCATCTCTTCCATTTCTTCTTCATTTTTCTTCAAAAACTCCAATGTTGATACAAGAGCTCCATTGAAGAACTTGCCAAGATCATCATCATTTCTTCATTTCCTTCATACACTTAAGGTAACATGATCATCTCCTCTCTTATTGAATTCATTTTCTTCATATTTCTTGAGTTTCCATTTCTTAGATCTAGAACTTTAAAGAATTCTAGAAAATTGTAGAAAAATCATAAAAATGTGAAACCAATTTCTATGATCTAGTTATGATCTCTACTATTATCATCCAAGAGTATGTATCAAAATCATTTTCCTTCCTTATCTTCTTGTTGAGGCCAAAACTAGGTATTTTTGGATAAAGGAAGTTTTGTTCAATTTTTATTTAAGTCATGATTTATATCAACTATCTAAAGTATGTAAGTTCGAAATCCAAAAACTTGAATCAAAAGAAGTTTTCTAACCTATTTTTATATTTGAGACCGAAACCCTACCCTAAGTGGTTGGGTGTTTTTTATTTCATATTTTCAACTTATAGGAATTTATCTAGCTACCTAGGACCTAAGTAATTAGTATCCAAAAGCTTAGGTTGAGAAAAGAACTCTAACCCTCATTTGATTTAAGTGGCCGAACCTAACATAAAGTGGACCTAGTTGGATTAGTTTGATTAATTGTTGTTATGCGTTGTTTGGTTGAAGGAGAAAATGTTAAGTTGTGGTGTGATAACGAGGAGCGACGAATTCGGCATTCCGTTGATAACTCAGGTGGGGGAAGAATCAACCTATCGTCGGAAATCGATAAGTAGTAGATTATATGATAATTGTGTAGGGCGACCTAAACCCTACTAGTAGTCGAGTAATCGACAAGACCAAAATCACATTGAAAATCTTTTCTGTAAAACCAGTGGTGATTCGGGGATTGTAGGTTTATCGGCATAGGTTAAGTTTGTGAATATTGAGATGGAGAATGCGTGTCACGACTGTGATGGTTGTCATTGCCATGCCGTGACATGTTCTGACTTGTAGAATTCTTGCATTTTATGTCTATCATGACCGTGATGGCTATCACGGCCTGGAAGTGACAGAGTCTGACTTTATGATATTGATTTTACTGTGATAAGCTGGTTGAGGTATTCCATCTGCATGTGACGTATTGTTTTCGGTGTTTGAGTGTTTTATGATATTAAGGATGTTTGATGTCTGTCACGGTCGTGATGGCTATCACGGCCAGGCCGTGACAGAATCTGACTTTATTTTGATTGATATTGTGTTATGCATGATCTGCCTGATTGTTATTATTATGCTTAGTGGATTTTTAAGCAAATATATATATGTTGTCTAAGAGATGATTGTTTTGGGTGTGAGGATAATGATGATTTAGAAGTGCCTAACCTAGATGATGTATGTTAAAGAAGTGTTATGGCATAGAATATATGTGTCAAGTTCTAATGGAATGTTCAGGCACTAGGATGTTGTTAAAACGAGTTAGTGAGATTCAATTATAAGTGTTGTTGTCCACAACCGTGTATTGATAATATAATACACAAGGACAAAAGTGTATTGGTAATATAATACACAAAGACAATAGTGTATTAATAATATAATACACAAGGACATTTGTGTATTGGTAATATAATACACGTAAAACACATCCGTGTATTGGTAATATAATACATTGTGTATTGGTAATATAATACACGTAAAATACATATGTGTATTGGTAATATAATACACCGTGTATTGATAATATAATACACGTAAAATCAAGAGTTCTCGTGAGACCACTTGCACCTTAGAAATAGGTGTGCAGCTATTATAACAGCCTGATTTTAATTATGTTGTTCAACCGGTTAAAATATAATTATACTTTTAATCTGAAAGTTAGAAAGAGTTTTTGAATAAAATAAAATCATATTCATAGTCTACTTTATGGTAGAAGGTTACGGTAAAATTTTGGGTTAAAAATTCAGACGAAACCCGGTCTGCGTTTTCACTGATAGTATAAGTTTACTGAGCATAAAACCTAATTTTGACCCGTGAACAAAATGGTTAGTGTTTTTGTCGTGTTTCCAATGACTTTAGTAATTTTGGAAATTTTACGTTCGGAATTAAAATATAATATTTTATGTGGGTGAAATCGTCTAAAAATACAATCAGAAACTTTAACGGGGTACACAACGAAGCAGGATGGGGAGTTGAGTTGACCAATGTGACTTGATGAAAAATGAGTGACAAGTTGATGTGAGTCAAATGTCACATCATAAAGTAACCATCATTACACTTTTTGAATATAATGGTTTTTTAATCTAAAACCCCATTAATCACTCACTTTACCAACCAAACAACCCCTAAGCAAAACTTGCACCCCAAGCTCTTCTCTCCTTCTCCCCCCACACGGTTTTACACCCTCCTTTTCCTATAAAAAAATACTTCATCATCTTCATTTCCTCACTTTCTTCTTCATAAACACATAAACTCCATTTTTGAAGCTTCAAAAGCTTCAAGTGCTTTCAATTGAAAACTTGCCAAGATCATCATCAATTCTTCTTCTACTTTGTCATCTTAGGTAACATAATCATCTCCTTTCTTTCCCAAGCTTTTGTTCTTCATTTTCATGGTTTTTCATTTCTAGATATAGAACTTCAAAAATTCATAGAAAATTGTAGAAAAATCCTAAAAACGTGAAACCAATTTCTATGATATAGTTATGTTTTCTACTCTCATTATCCAAGAGCTTTTTATCAAAAACATTTTCTTTCCTATAGAGCCCTAGTTGGCCGAACCTAGAGAGGAAATTGGGTATGATATTTTTGTGTCTTTTCTAAATTCTAACACTTGATTCATACTCTTTAATACCTTTATGATCTTAATCTAGAAGCTTAACTTCAACAAGGTTTTCTATCCTAAATTCCATGTATGGGCCGAACCTATGTAAGAAAGAGGAGTTGATGTTTTCTTGTTGTTTTTGAAAGTTAATGCTTGATGTGAAATCTCTAATACTTGTATTGTCTAAATCCAAGAGCTTGAATCCAACAAAGTTTTCTAACCTATTTTTTTACATAGGGCCGAAACCCTAACATAAAAGGGGTGAAAGGTTTTTTATTGATTTGTGAAATCTAATGATTGATTCATACTCTTTAATACTCTAAGATCATTGATCTAAGAAATTGTGTTGTTTTGAAAACACTAGCCTGTTTTGTAATACAAGGGGGAAACCTACCCTAAGTGGTTGGATGATTTTTATTCCATATTTTCATGTTATAGCAATTTATCTAAGTTAACTAGAACCTAAGTGATAAGTATCCAAAGGCTTATGTTGAGAAAAGAATCCTAACTCTAACTTAAATTAAATGGCCAAACCTAGCCTAAAGAGAACATAGATGAGTTTGTTTGATTTATTGGTTATTATGTTGATTGGTTGAAGGTGGAGTTAGTAGTTGTGGTGTGACAACGAGGAGCTTCGAGTTCGGGAGTTCGGTGATTACCCAGGTGGGGGAAAGAACCAACCTATCGTCGGAATGGATAAGTAGTAGATTATATAATAATTGTGTAGGGCGACCGAAATGCTACTAGTAGTCGAGTAATCGACAAGACCAAAATCACATTGGAAACCTTTTCTGAAAAACCAATGGTGATTCGGGGATTGTAGGTTTATCGATATTAAGTTGATTTTATATTGTTGATGGTTGATTTGATTTTATTACCTTTATTGAATTGATTTTGTGCTATGTTGGTGATATGAGAATATTTTGATTGATATTGTGTTATGCATGATCTGCCTGGTTTTTATTATTATGCTTAGTGAACTTTAAGCAAAGATATATATGTTGTCTAAGAGATGATTGTTTTGGGTGTGAGGATAATGATGATTTAGAAGTGCCTAACCTAGATGATGTATGTTAAAGAAGTGTTATGGCATAGAATATGTGTCAAGTTCTAATGGAAGGTTAAAGCACTAGTTTGTTGTTAAAATGGGTTGGTGAGATTCAAGTATAGGTGTTGTTGTCCACAACCGTGTATTGGTAATATAATACACAAGGACAAAAGTGTATTGGTAATATAATACACAAAGACAAAAGTGTATTGGTAATATAATACACAAGGACATCTAGGTATTGGTAATATAATACACCGTGTATTGGTAATATAATACTGATAAGCCTCTGGCTTATCTAGTTTTATAACTAGATGGACTGTGGTTTTTGTGCAAATTATTCGAGTTCACTATCATTTTCGCCCAAATTTGGCCTTGTTTTGTTCCTAAGTAGACTTTGACTCGTTCTAGGCATTTTTTGGTAGTTTTTAGTCTATTTTGAATAGAATTACGCTTTTTGTTTCTTTTTATTGTTTCAGGTTAGAAGTGAAGCTTCGGGAGTCAAGGAAAGTCAAGAAATAGTGGAAATTGCCATTCTGGAGATGCTCGCCCCGCGAGTGGATGCTCGCCTCGCGAGTCTGAAGATCAGCTAAGCAGCAACGTCATCAATTCTGTCTCGCCCCGCGAGAAGATTCTCGCCCCGTGAATCATGAAGACATGCAAGACAGAGACCATCACGGCCTAGCCGTGATGAAGGTCACGGCTGTGACAGATTAAGGTTTGAAGTCTCGCCCCGCGAGAGTTTGAAGACCCTGGAAGACAGAGACCATCACGGCCTAGCCGTGATGAAGGTCACGGCTGTGACAGATTGAAGTTGGAAGACTCGCCCCGCGAATACACTCTCACCTCGCGAGAATCCAAATTGAAAGCAAGCCAAAACTAATGTTCGCCTCGCGAAAGCTTGTTCGCCCCACGAGAGGCCGAGAATCCGAATCCTAGTATTTTTCCACTGTTTTAGATCAGTTTTGTTACGAGTTCTTGTTACTCTGGAGCTGCGTCTCCCTTCTTATTTTTCTTATTTTGATATGGTGATTATGTCGGATTGTTTGTGTGTTGTCACGGGCATGAGGAACTAATCCCCTTGTCTAAGGCATCAATGAAGCCACCCATGGCGGTATAGTGTTCATGTGATGTATCTCTCTCTCCTTTAATTCAATTCTTGTTTTCCAATTCTGATTTGATTGTGTTGATCATATGCATGCGTGATTGACTAGTTAAACGTGTTGAGGCTGATCGACGATTCGCGTTTTAGAACTTGAATTGGGATCATCGATCGAATATTGTACGAGAGTGAATAGGAGATCGGTGCAACCATATAGGGAACAAGATTTAATAGAATTCGAGGATTAGGGTTATGAGACCTGTAAGTGATTAACTCAAATCGTTGAATACGTCCTATTGAGCACGACAGTGAATTTATGAGAAATTGGGGGTCCCGGTTGACATTAAAATTGAACCTATGGAGAAGATCATCATCATTTGGATACTATGCATGATTGGGTAGGTGGATTTGAGACCTTAGATGCTTTTAATTCCATATTTCAATACCATATTCTTAATTGATTTGTTAACTAGATTGCGATCCTAATTTCTCACCACTCTCAACCACTTTCTGCACTTGATCAACTTATCGGATTTCTCGCGAATTAGTTGAATTGGTAGCCCAATCCTTGTGTTCGACCTCGGTAAATTCTTACCGTGTTTATTTTATTACTTGCGACGACCCGGTACACTTGCCGGTGACTCATCAAATACACGTAAAACACTTTTGTGTATTGGTAATATAATACACGTAAAATCAAGAGTTCTCGCGAGACCTCTTCCACCTTAGGAAATAGGTGTGCAGCTATGGTGTCTTTGAGTAGCATGAGATTGGGGATAGAGGATGTTATATTAAATTGAGGATGATCTGTTAGTTATGTGTGTTGTTTGTCTGTGACAATTACTTTATAATTTACTATGGCTCTTTTTCTCTTTTTGATGATAGAACTGTTTCTTATCCCCTGTATATTCCAGTATGTTATTTTATCTTTGATGGGATCGTGCGTGAAGACCCTCTGGAGGGCGAGCTGTGACCCATGGTGATTAGGGTCTAGTTAGCTATGACCAGTGCGTCTCGTGAGGCGTATTTTTATTATATTTTCCGTTATTTAACTTTTTGTCTAAGTATATGCCTGTGAGGGATCCTACTGATAGGATATCCTCAACAGTGTTTTGTAATATTGCTAATATACTTATATTATGATATGCTATTCTATATGAAGTTGTATACTTTATAAGTTAAGTTTTTAATTTTTTTACGTATTTTCACGATAAGCATGCGATTAAGAAATTAATTAATAAGGATTTAATCTAACAACACAACGGGGCACAACGGGGTGTCCTAGCTATAGTGTTATTGCTTTGTATGAGATTTAGGGTAGAGGATGACAGAGTATTCTTGAGGATGATTTGTTAATCATGTATGTTGACTGTCTGTGACAATTAATGTATGATTTACTATTACTCTTTCCGCTTTTTGATGATAGAACTGCTTCTTATCCCATGTATTCTTTATGTGTGTGGTATCTTATTTTATTATGGGATCGTACAAGAAGACCCTGTGGCTGAGCTGAATGAGGAGGAGTTGGATGGAACTCCTTATGAACCAGAGGTAGGAGGTCGAGCTGTGATCTATGGTGATTAGAGTATAGATAGTATGGTCAGTGTGTCTAAGAAGTATTTTTATATGTTTCTGTTAAGTATGACTTTTAGTTAAGTTTATGCCTGTAAGGGAGAGGATACCCTCAAAAGTGTTTTGTAATATGTATAAGACATATGGCTATATTCACAATATAATTATGGTATGAAGTTTTAAGTAATTGAAGTTTGTATGTTCCTTAAGTTTAGTTTTTAATTTTTACGTCTTTTCACGTTAAGCGAGCGATTAAGGAATTAATTAAGAAAGCTTTAAACTAATAAAACATCGGGACACAATGAGGTGTCTCATTTGGTAACAGAGCAGTTTGGTTCTAAAACGGACTGTTGGGTTATGTTCGATCAGAATCAAGGACTGCGAGGTTTTGGATGTTGTTACTGGCCGTGTCTAGTTGAATCCACATCGGATTTTGACTATGCTTAGAAGTTGGGTAGTGTGTCCGAACCCGACGCAAAAATTAATATTGGTATGGCATATGGTATTTATATACTTGACTATGTAGTATTATATGTCATACTAATTAGAGAGGATGATTTCTTTTAACAAAATCATGGCTCGCGGAAAAGGATGTCCAACTAACAGCGGTGACAAAACTCCAGAAAGGATTACTGGAGTTGTCAATGGTAATGCTAACAATACTGATAATGGAGGAGGATCATCTTCGACTCCAAATACAATGGAAACCATAGCTGCTGCTATGCTATTGCAAACCCAGCAGAATGCTGAGATGCTGCAGATGAACAAAGAGTAGCTAGAAATAAAGAATCAGAGAAGGGATGTAATAGCTGAAGATGTCGGATTGACTAATTTTATGAACGGAAAGCCACCTCAATTCCGAGGAGAGTATGGCCCAGAGAAGGAGGAATGGTGGATATAAGAGATTGAGAAGATATTTGCTACTATACACTGTGGCGAGGAGAAGAAATTGACCTATGCTACCTTCATGTTAACTGAAGGAGAAGAGTTCTTGTGGAAAGGAAAGAAAAGATTGTTGGAAGCCGAGGACATAAACATTAACTGGAATTTATTCACTGATTGTTTTTTTGAAAAGTATTTTCCACATCAAGTTCGACGTGAGAATGAAAAAGAATTTACAAATCTAAAACAAGGCAATATGTCGGTAGGTGATTATGCGTCACGTTTTGAGGCGCTGATTAAGTTTTCGGAATTCTATCAGAGAATACCAAGTGAGGACTGGCAATGTAGAAGATTCGAGGAAAGACTTAGAAATGAACTGCAGAAGGTGGTAGTGTCTCTTGACATTCAGTATTTCCACGAACTAGTCGAGAGATGCAGTGCCATTGAAAGTATAGATCTGAGGATGTCTGCTGAACAGAAGCAACAAAGGACTGGAGGTCCTAATCGATCAGATGTTCAGAGGAGAATAGATAGTGGTTCTCAGTGGAAATGGGAACCATATGCTAGACCAGGACATTACCCTGCACCAGCACGAATGGCTAGAGCGGGTCAGCAACCGCGAGACCACTTCCACCTTAGGAAATAGGTGCGCAGCTATGGTGTCTTTGAGTAGCATGAGATTGGGGATAGAGGATGATATATTAAATTGAGGATGATCTGTTAGTTATGTGTGTTGTTTGTCTGTGACAATTACTTTATAATTTACTATGGCTCTTTTCCGCTTTTTGATGATAGAACTGTTTCTTATCCCCTGTATATTTCAGTATGTTATTTTATCTTTGATGGGATCGTGCGTGAAGACCCTGTGAATGAGCTGATCGAAGAGGAGTTGGATGTAACTCCTTATGAACAGGAAGCTGGAGGGCGAGCTGTGACCCATGGTGATTAGGTTCTAGTTAGCTATGGCCAGTGCGTCTCGTGAGGCATATTTTTATTATATTTTCCGTTATTTAACTTTTTGTCTAAGTATATGCCTGTGAGGGATCCTGCTGATAGGATATCCTCAACAGTGTTTTGTAATATTGCTAATATACTTATATTGTGATAGTTATTCTATATGAAGTTGTATACTTTATAAGTTAAGTTTTTAATTTTTTTACGCATTTTCACGATAAGCATGCGATTAAGAAATTAATTAATAAGGATTAAATCTAACAACACAACGGGGCACAACGGGGTGTCCTAGCTATAGTGTTATTGCTTTGTATGAGATTTAGGGTAGAGGATGACAAAGTATTCTTGAGGATGATTTGTTAATCGTGTATGTTGACTGTCACTGACAATTAATGTATAATTTACTATTACTCTTTCCGCTTTTTGATGATAGAACTGCTTCTTATACCATGTATTCTTTATGTGTGTGGTATCTTATTTTATTATGGGATCGTACAAGAAGACCCTGTGGCTGAGCTGAATGAGGAGGAGTTGGATGGAACTCCTTATGAACCAAAGGTAGGAGGTCGAGCTGTGATCTATGGTGATTAGAGTATAGATAGTATGGTTAGTGTGTCTAAGAAGTATTTTTATATGTTTCCGTTAAGTATGACTTTTAGTTAAGTTTATGCCTGTAAGGGAGAGGATGCCCTCAAAAGTGTTTTGTAATATGTATAAGACATATGGCTATATACACAATATAATTATGGTATGAAGTTTTAAGTAATTGAAGTTTGTATGCTCCTTAAGTTAAGTTTTTAATTTTTACGTCTTTTCACGTTAAGCGAGCGATTAAGGAATTAATTACGAAAGCTTTAAACTAATAAAACATCGGGGCACAACGAGGTGTCTCATTTGGTAACAGAGCAGTTTGGTTCTAAAACGGACTATGGGGTTATGTCCGATCAGAATCAAGGACTGCGAGGTTTAGGATGTTGTTACTGGCCGTGTCTAGTTGAATCCACATCGGATTTTGACTATGCTTAGAAGTTGGCTAGTGTGTCCGAACCCGATGCAAATATTAATATTGGTATGGCATATGGTATTTATATACTTGACTATGTAGTATTATATGTCATACTAATTAGAGAGGATGATTTCTTTTAACAAAATCATGGCTCGCGGAAAAGGACGTCCAACTAACAGCGGTGACAAAACTCCAGAAGGATTATTGGAGTTGTCAATGGTAATTCTAACAATACTGATAATGGAGGAGGATCATCTTCGACTCCAAATACAATGGAAACAATAGCTGCTGCTATGCTATTGCAAACCCAGTAGAATGCTGAGATGCTGCAGATGAACAAAGAGCGGCTAGAAATAAAGAATCAGAGAAGGGAGGTAACAGTTGAAGATGTCGGATTGACTAATTTTATGAACGGAAAGCCACCTCAATTCTGAGGAGAGTATGGCCCAGATAAGGCGGAATGGTGGATATAAGAGATTGAGAAGATATTTGCTACTATGCATTGTGGCGAGGAGAAGAAAGTGGCCTATGCTACCTTCATGTTAACTGAAGGAGAGCACTCAGTGGAAAGGAAAGAAAAGATTGTTGGAAGTCGAGGACAGAAACATTAACTGGAATTTATTCACTGATTGCTTTTTTGAAAAGTATTTTCCGTGTCAAATTCGACGTGAGAATGAAAAAGAATTTACAAATCTCAAACAAGGCAATATGTCGGTAGGTGATTATGCGTCACGTTTTGAGGCGCTAATTAAGTTTTCGGAATTCTATCAAAGAATACCAAGTGAGGAATGGCAATATAGAAGATTCGATGAAAGACTTAGAAATGAACTGCAGAAGGCGGTAGTGTCTCTTGACATTCAGTATTTCCCCGAACTAGTCGAGAGATGCAGTGCCATTGAAAGTATAGATCTGAGGATGGCTGCTGAACAGAAGCAACAAAGGACTGGAGGTCCTAATCGATCAGATGTTCAGAGGAGAATAGATAGTGGTTCTCAGTGGAGATGGGAACCATATGCTAGACCAGGACAGAACCCTACACCAGCACGAATGGCTAGAGCGGGTCAGCAACCGCAAGACTTAGTTTGTTTCAGATGTGGAGGACCGCATTATGCTAGAGACTGTATGAATAGGCTTAGTTGTTTCAACTGTGGGAAACCAGGTCATATGGCACGAGACTGCAGACAGCGGTTTGTGCAACAACCGGTAGCTGCGGGAAGAGGAGCAGGAAACAATAGAGGTGGAGCTGGAAGATAAGTTCCGGTAGTAAAACCACAAGTGGCCAGACCTCAGGCCACTGGGAGAGTGTTTATCGTGAGGGGAGCTGAACTCCCTCAATCTGCAGATCTCATAGAAGGTATGTACTTGATGACGGGTAGATTTTGTCTGTTTGTCTGCATAGCATGGTGGACAAGAAGTTTATGGGATTAATTAGTTTTTGTGGATAAGTTGTAACGAGCAATTAGTTGTTGAAATGATAGTTATAGTTGAGGATTTGTAAACTTAGGCTTACTAGTTGAATTTAGTAAGATCCTCATACATTAAGTAAGGTTGATAAATTGTTGCAAAGTTGTTTTGAGGTGAGAAGTAGAATTAAGGAATGATCATGTTAAGTTTAAAGTGATGTGGAATAGCTGTTAGACAAGTTAAAATCGGATTTGAGGATAGTGGTTATAATTAGGCATGTTGTTCTTGTTTATATGGTGAGTTTAGGACATCACCTTAAGCTCTGATGGGTATAGATTGGAATACAGGTTTGTTTGGGCAAACACATAAGCTAAGTATAGTTTAGTACCCACAATTCGAAGGATAATAAAGAAAATGAGGTAATCCTTATATGGATGTAGGATCTTGAGATTAAGATACGATTACAAGATTATACCCAGTTTTGAGTCAAGAAATTCCGAGAACCGAATTTGCTTCTAAGAGCGGTAGTAATGTAACAGCTTGATTTTTTATTATGCTATTTAACCGGGTAAAAATATATTTATTTATAATTTTATTCGAGACTTAGGAAATGATTTTGGAGAAAACAAAATCATATCTCGAACCTACTCTACGGTAGGAAACTTTGGTTAAAATTTGGGTTTAAAACACAGACAGAAACCGGTCTGCGTTTTTTTAATTGACAGTATAATTTTATACAGACAGAAAACCCTATTTGACCCGAAAACTGAATTTGTAGATTTTGTATATTTTGTCCGTGAGGAATTCTATTTTTCTATATATTTAGTGAAAATATCTAGATATTTATTAGAAAATATCTAGATATTTATTAGAAAATATCTAGATATTTAGTGAAAATATCTAGATATTTATTTCAAAATATCTATATATTTATATTTAACTTAACCATGGTTAACCATGGTTAAAGTCTCGGATTTCATCATTGATGGTAACTGGTGTGTTCCTAATGCTCTTTTCCTTAAATCCCCTGATCTCAAAGAGGAGATTGATAGAACTGCTATTCCTATTTCTCCAAGTAGTGATCATTTGGTGTGGTCTAGCACAGATTCGAGTACCCCGAGCTTCAAGGAAGCTTTCACTTTTCTTAATCCAGGAGGCCATGTAGTTCCTTGGACTAAATTAATCTGGAATAGATGTGTTCCTCCCTCAAAATCCTTTATTCTTTGGAGGATAATGAACAATAAGATGCCCACTGATGAAAATTTGCAAAGTAGAGGCAGCATTGTGGTCTCAATGTGCAGTCTTTGTGAGAAAGCTTTTGAAACTACCAAGCATCTATTCTTAGATTGTCAATTTGCTAAATCTCTTTGGCAATGGTTCATGATCAATCTGAACTGCTCTATTGACTGCTCTTCATTTGATGTTGTTATCTCAATCTGCAATAAAGGCTGGAGGTCGCAGGTTTAGGATATGATAATTGCAGGTATTCTTAACATTGTTTATGTCATGTGGCTTTATAGAAATAAAGCTAGGTTCGATAATAAGCTTAGGTCAATCAGATCTGCCATGGCCTTAATCCACTCGAATGTTTCTCTGTCCGGTCAGTATAGCACAGGAACAATGACAAACTCCATATCTGAATTCACTTTCATAAAAAGCTTCAATGTGCAATATCACCCTATCCCTACTCCTCGGTTAAAAGAGGTGAAATGGTATCCTCCTTTAAGAAACATGGTGAAATGTAATTCCGATGGCAGTGCAATTGGATCTACTGGTCCAGCAGCCTGTGGTGGTCTTTTTAGAGATTGTAATTCGGATTTTTTAGGTTGTTTTACAGTCAACCTTGGTTCTCAATCCTCTCTGCTAGCTGAATTACAAGGAGCCATGTTTTGTATTGAGCTTGCTTTCAAGAAGGGTTGGCATTATCTTTGGTTGGAGAGTGACTCTCAAGTTGTGGTGGCAGCTTTTGATAATATCAACATTGTCCCTTGGAAGATTAGAAATAGATGGAACAATTGTGTCTTTGTCACAAAGAAAATGCAATTCATTGTCTCCCATATTTATAGGGAGGGTAATCATTGTGCTGACAAGTTAGCTAGCTATGGCAATAGTGTTTCTGGCTTAGTTTGGTGGGATGCTATTCCTGATTTTATTAAGGAAGAATTTTTCAGGAATAGGATTGGTTTACCTAATTATAGGTTTCATTAATTCTTCATGGGTTTGGTTCATGTCCCCCCATGCTTCTCTGTATTATCTTTCTTTCTTTAATATTATTAAGGTGTGTTGCAGATGATTGGTAGAGTTTGGGGTGCCAACCTAGTTGGGATGTCTTTCTCTATTGTGATACCTCTGCATGCCTTTTTTCCTTAAAAAATCATATATTAATTAAATAACAACAAAACCCATTAATCCAATTCCTAAAAAACCAAACAAAGCCACAGATCTACCCTATAAAACCCCCCAAACCGTGGCCTTCCTCCCCCCTTCACCCACTTCTTCATCTCTTCCATTTCTTCTTCATTTTTCTTCAAAAACTCCATTGATCCAAGAGTCTGACTTTATGATATTGATTTTACTGTGATACGTTGGTTGAGGTATTTCATCTGCATGTGACGTATTGTTTTCAGTGTTTGAATGTATTATGATATTAAGGATGTTTGATGTCTGTCACAGTCTTGATGACTGTAACACCCCCCTTGGGCATTACTTACGTAACACATGCGGAATTTAAATTAAAAGATAATTTGCTGGTGCTTTTGAAAAATAATTTATGTAAGTACATAAGTGTCTGAAATTGGGTATAAAAAATTTGTCACGACTCATAAGCCTTGATCGGCACACAGACTTACTATCATAGTATGGCAACACTATTTAATTTAAAGAATATACTTGAATAAATGCTAGTATTTTACGAAAATTTCGACAGAGTCTCCTCTGTAATTCGGACATCCCAGGTAAAAGAACACCTGCTAAAATAATTACATTTTCATTCCAGAATTACAGTTACACCAAATACAACCAGGCAGTAATATACTAAAGATAGTTATATCAATTAGCTATACATGACCAAAAGGAAAAGTTTAAGTTTTCATTCAAAAGAGACGCTCTCCGAGACATAAACATTCCGTTTTAAAATATAGACTCTCTGAGTCATACTCATACATACTTATCAAAAATCCAAGTCTCAAACCCTAAGCTGGTCATTCTAAAAGTTATTCCTGAGAAGAACTCACGTGATCGTTCCACAATCAAATACTTCATCAAATAACCAGATCTAAGCCTCTGAGTGACTTAGGGAGACTCCTCTGCACCATCTGTACTAAAGTACCCAGGGTACGATAGCGAACCAGAAGAAACCTGATATATCTGTAAGGGTGAGATACCGACAAATGGATATATCACACAACAACCATATACATGATACATACATCACATAATCATATAAGCAGTTAAATCATACATATACATAACATAACAGTGTTATATCAAAGGGTCTCAAACCCACACAGTCAACCTTTGAAAAAACGCATGACACTTCAATATCAGGCTCTAACTTAATCTCATGAGATATCAACACCGTTTTCCACTGGAGAAGAATTAGAGTTGGTCAATCTCTAGCCCACCGGGCAGTTGCCTCTATACCCTCATGCATTTAAGGTCTCAGGACGAGCAACGTCACATGTGACTCTGAACTCGGTTTGCATGGATAGACTCCCAGATACCACCTTGTATCTGATATATAAGAAAGCACGTCTGCTTGGGGAAATGCAAATGAGAAAATATTTTATTTAAAGGGTTTTCTTTTTGTTCATTCTTTTTCGCTGTCGCAGCTAAAGCTAACGACTTAATCATCATTTCCCCATCACTTGAAAACTTAGAAGAATAGGACACACAGTCTGAATGCTCAATCACAATGCCCGAGACCGATGCACCAGTCCTAGGCTTGTGGTCGTAGAAAACAATATTCACCTTTAACAATGTTCATCACAACGTGGTTAGGTCACACAGTCCACAACAATGTGATTAGGACACACAGTCCACAACGTGATTAGGACACACGGTTCACAACAATGTGATTAGGACACACAGTCCACAACAATGAAATCAGAACGCACTGTCCTCGATTTCGAGGATTGGACCCTCAGTCCAGAATATCATGAATAGGACCCATGGCCCCGAATTAACACTGATCCAAGACCACGTGCATATAACTGAATACTAGAGGCGACGTCTCCCATACTAGATTCTCTTTCTTAAGTACTTATTTTTCGTTCAGTGAAAATCAAATTCAAAACCGAATCCTCGATAACCTATCCAGGCTATCGGAAAGTTTCTAAAACATTTAGGAGAAAACATTTTCTTTGAAAATCTTTTATAAAGCATCTTTGAAATACTTTTGTCTTTGAAAATACCCAATAGGATATTGCCAAATAATCTTGAAAGTATTCACTTGAAAACACATAGTTCGAAAAGGATTTTTCTCTTGTACAAAACTTTTGATCATAAAAAGGTGGTTTCCTTCAACTTAAAATCACTTCAACATTTTTCTAAAAACAAAGATCTTATTCTCCTGAAGTAAGCACTTTAAATAAGGAACTTCTATAAGTGAACCCAAAAACTTTCAAAGTTCTATTCAAGGCTTATTAAGGCATTTAATCCTTATAGTCATTGGGCACAGACTCACGTCCGGCTTCTCAAACCTCAATCAACAGTAATATATTCACAACAATAATAATATCACACTTAATGACAGTTAATCACAAATATATAATTCATAACACTTTATAGCAAGAAATGTTCAACTTCAAGTAATAACCACAACAGTTCAAGTAAACAAGTTATTCAAGTATTGGCTCAACATCACAATAATATTCACAACACTCAATTACACACATACACACATCCATATAGTTATTGAATATCTATAGGCAAACTCCCCTTACCTTTGAAGACAAGTAAAGGATCCTTGTCTTAATGCTCACGTTAGCTCATATATACTCCATCAAGCAAGCATAGCCGTGTCAAACGTCTCAGAGAGGGAATCCAACAATGCGTAACAACCAGAAATCAAGAAATCAATTACACATGATCAAACACACATTCTAATTTGATCTAAACACTTAACCTTATTACCAAACAAGGTTATTTTCAAAGAAAATCATGTTTGGAGCTTACGCTTCACAATACCCTTTGAGAAAACTTTGTTTGGATTAAAGGATCATGAAAAGGAACTTGGGAATCATCAATTAAGAGTCCTAATTGCACTAAATCATAATTAATTTCACAAAAACATAACCAAACTCAAATAAAATCAAATTGGAGTTTAGGGTTCCTAAACACAATTTGGGGAAAACTCATTTGATCAAAGGATAACAAAATTAGTTTAATAAAATACTAATTTATAGTCCCAATTGCATAAAAACATAGTTTAATTTCATATTACAACATGAAATCAAGGAGCTAGGGTTAGGGCTTCAAAATCAGATTTGGGGATTTTCAATCTAAAAGAGATTAGAGGGTAAAACACTTACCCAAGATGAAAGAAGAGAAGCTGTCATGGTGACTGAAGGTGGTCCGGCGCGGCGTCACGGCGGCTCTGGCGAGTTTTGAAATATGGTTGGAACCATAGGTTTCTATGTGAACACCACGAGGAAGAAGGAGGACGCGAATAGAGATGTCATGGAAGCACTGCAGTGGCCGAAAATAGTAGTCCTGCGGCGGTGGCCGGCGTCGAATGGCGGAGCAGAGGTCAAGCCGCGTTGGAGACGAGATGGATCGCGGTTGTCTCCTCATGAACGTGACCGACTATGACGAGCGACGTGGCGGAGGTTCCTGGACGGTGGTGAGGCCGGCGGTCGACGCTGTTGTGAGCTAGAATAAAGGATGAGCAAGTTTGCAACTTTGAGAAGATGAGGATGTGTGTGTGGGTCTGCACTTGGGTAAAAGGAAAAAGAAAGAAAGACAAGAGTGAGTGGGGGAGTCGTGGCTGATAAGGGGGAGAGGAGAGAGAAAGATTTTGATTTTTGTATTAGTGGGTACACTATGAATGATAGATATTAAGCCTAAAATAAACATGTTTTTACTTTTTGGAATCTAAAAATAAAGATTGATAAATATATGATTTCGAAATTCAAATTAGAGCAAAGATTAATAATTGAACTGATCAACTAAGAAAATACTCGGTCCAAAATTTAATCTCTGATAAATGTCAAACCAGTTTATTTTCAACTCTAAAATTAAATAGAATGAAAATATGAAAATGCTTTTCTCTTAATCATATTATTTTAAACATTTTTCTGTACCGGTAGTAATAGTGACAATAACATAAATTTTTGTCTAGTAAGCATGCATTCATTGAAATAAGTCAGTGCTAACGCACCCAATAAAATAATTTGAAGAGAGTAATTTAATTACTCAAACTAAACCACATAACAAAATAAACATAAACATCAAAATAAAATAATTAATCATATGTGTAAAAACTAGGGTGTTACATTACTACCCCTCTTAAAAAAATTTCGTCCTTGAAATTTCGTAGCTCGGAACTAAACATGATTTTGTAATCACACCTTGACCCTAAAATCTTACTTTGTATTCTCGTCACTTCATTCCTTTCATCTATAACTCTATAACAGGATCGACTCTTATGTCATCCTTTGTATCCTTTAACTACATCTGAGCCTGAGTCGCACATGATAACTTTGTGCCAAGAACCTAAGAAATTCAATTTTCTTATTGAGATTGAACCTTACCACACCCAACATAGTCCGTTCTCTTCTTAATTCCTCTCGAATCTTTTGCCTACTTCAATTTCATATCCTTCATTTGCCTCTCATTTTCAATTTGGTTCTCAAGCCCCGTTAGTATCCCTGGTTTAAGAAATTTCACATGCACATCTACCTTATTATCCAAGGAAAATACACAACTCCTAACAATTCCTCCATCTGAAGACATAGCTCTATCACTTATGCAAGGAAGTGCTTGTATCATATCTGCCCTTATCTAATATATTTGCAGCCGAGAAAAAAAATTATAAAACAGAGTTTCTCTAAGGCCATTACCCCTAGGAGTTGCACAAAACAAAGCCAAGAAATCCAGGTGGACACTCCCCTATGGCAAATCTTGGATTTAAAATGTCTAGTTTCCACTATGGATCATCAACCACATATTTACCAGAATAAGACCTCAAAGATTATAAACATTTCGCCATAGCTTATCACACTCGAAAGACACAATCAAAACTTAATCACTTCTTGCCTCAAAATTTGCCCTCTAGCAGAACTTCTTCAACACCTGATGTTCACGACGGACATCAAGTCCACACTAACTTTACCCCATCATACATCAACTTTCAACTCAAAGTATACAATTGTAGTCTTAGTTTCCTTTGAACATATTCTACCACTCCAAATTTCATCACGGTTAGACCTTTCAAACTCTAAAACAGAGTTCTCAAACTCCTCTCACAACTTAGTTTCTAAGAACTCCTCTTTACTATTTCCGTTCAGCTTAAGGAAAACTACCATAGATATTTTTCCGTTAATCCTCGGACTCACGAAGTCAGCATTAACCATAAACATTGATCACTACTCCAAATTCCTTTGATGATATATCTGCCTCGATCATGATAAGGTCCATTGTACTCATATCACTCAATGATGTTGAACTTAAGGGTTCTCATAGTATCATTCACATCTATACATTAACGAAGCTCCTATCAACTCTGGTTTGTCCTACCATAGAGATGACAAAAATTAAGTACCACACTATCTCCCAACTAATCGACTAAGGATAGGTCATCTCATTACTTATCCATCCCGCTGAGGATGATTTGTTGGACTTAGCCTCAACTTAGTCCTCAACACTCAAAGCAAACTTAACCGACACACGTTGGTAAACTTCCGTTTTTCATCTGAAACAACACTTGAAGATACTCAATGAAGTCTGAACAATCCTCTGATACATTATTCGGTTCACTAACACTGCATAGAGGATCTTAACTCGTAAGAAGGGTGTAGACTTCACCAATCGATCCACGATCACTTGAATTCAAACAAAACTCATGTAGGCCTTCATCAAACTCATAACAAAGATTCAAGGAATGTCAACATCTTAACAAGGAAGGTTTCAATTGTACATCTTGATGTGAAGAGATCCAACTCATGACTGATGAGATAGGTCACATGTCGACGACATTTGGAGAATACGTAGAACTAAGATGATCAACGATGACAAGTACTTTCGAACCGCAATAAGACAAGACCTTGGTGATCATAAAATAATTTCTCAAGAAAAGAATTTTTTTCTTGATTTCACTTTCACATAAGCATAGAAAAGAATTTCATTAATTTGGAGGATACAGGAACATCCAGTATGGAAAAAGATCCTTCCATCAGGTTCGGGGGTGTAAAACTGCATGATCAATACACATTTACAAACATGAATCTAATAAAGTTCATTCTTCCACAAGAATCTTCCAGCGGATTTAAGGAATCAAAGGGTGAATAACTTCTAATCCAAAAAGGATTAATTCTTATTCTTAGTACAAGGAATTTACAAAACGATGACTTTCACCTCTACCAAAAATAGAAGTGACAAAACTAAGTTTCACCAAGAAACTTTTGCTATCACTAAATTATATGTGTTATAACTCAAGAAATAGACATAACCACTTCTCTCAACAAAATGTGAAAGTATCCAGACAAATGGATTCCATTAAATCAATTCACTCAAATGTCTAATACATCGAGGATTATTTAGAAGTGTGAGTACGACTTCTCACAACCAAACAAATGAATAACTGGAAATTTATGGATTAGCATAACTAATTCATAAGTCCTGACAGACTGCAAATTAAAATCAGAAAATATGTCTGACACATACCAACTTCACCATTGTGATTATCTAATACAATCATAGGATTTGAGAAATAAATGTCAACTGACAAACACAAGAGAATCAAAGGATACTGTGGAGAGTTCCTTAATCACAAGACACTCACCCACGATCGAAAATCCACTCGATTCGTCTTGGTTCCAACCAACATACATGTCTTTCTAGCCATGCTTAGTATGACCACCTTGAATTGGGTACACTCCCGGACAACTTAATCAATCGATCAAACATACAAAGGGTTGATCTTTCTTCATAAACTGAGTTGACGACGCAAAATCTTAGATAGGCCATCACTCCAATCTGGTAATAACTCGTCTTCAAGTCGATCTTTGAGTAGACGACAACTCCTCGCAATTGATTTACCAAATCAACTAAGCAAGTCAGAGAATACTTGTTCATATTTTGTCCTTTCACTTAGTTGTCAGAAATCCACACGGTGACACGAGCCTTCACACAACATTGGTTCTTCACAAGAAAAACACTCGTCTAACAAACGGTTCAGGCCAATGATCTTCCAGTTGAATCGAGTCGTCCAACTAGTTTTAGCTTTGTAGGCAACATCCTACACAAAGCGACAGAGATCTGACCGAATCCAGAAACTAGATCAATCTATAATCAATGTCCTTTGCTAACCATAAACCTAGAATATTTTCAGGGAATACTCCCGGAAAAACCCTTTACACAAGCACCTTGTTTCGAATGTCAGACACGATTCGCAAGGATAATCGAATGTCATATTTGAACCCAAGTAACATTCAAGATCTACGGTATCCCAGGACATAAAACCCTTGGAAAACCATCAAGAAAACATATACTTGTGCGTCAACACACATTGCTTCAACAAGAAACAATTCAAACAAGAACCAACCAGAGATCACACAACAAAAACTTAACAGACCTATTCCCCAAAGATCCCGAAAGACTCGACCAGCTCTGATACCACCTTGTAACACCCCCCCTTGGGCATTACTTACGTAACACATGCGGAATTTAAATTAAAAGATAATTTGCTGGTGCTTTCGGAAAATAATTTATATAAGTACATAAGTGTCTGAAATTGGGTATAAAAATTTTGTCACGACTCCTAAGCCTTGATCGACACACAGACTTACTATCATAGTATGGCAAGCCTATTTAATTTAAAGAATATACTTGAATAAATGCTAGTATTTTACGAAAATTTCGACAGAATCTCCTCTGTAATTCGGACATCCCAGGTAAAAGAACACCTGCTAAAATAATTACATTTTCATTCCAGAATTCCAGTTACACCAAATACAACCAGGCAGTAATATGCTAAAGATAGTTATATCAATTAGCTATACATGACCAAAAGGAAAAGTTTAAGTTTTCATTCAAAAGAGACGCTCTCCGAGCCATAAACATTCCGTTTTAAAATATAGACTCTGAGTCATACTCATACATACTTATCAAAAATCCAAGTCTCAAACCCTAAGCTGGTCATTCTAAAAGTTATTCCTGAGAAGAACTCACGTGATCCTTCCACAATCAAATACTTCATCAAATAACCAGATCTAAGCCTCAGAGTGACTTAGGGAGACTCCTCTGCACCATCTGTACTAAAGTACCCAGGGTACGATAGCGAACCAGAAGAAACCTGATATATCTGTAAGGGTGAGATACCGACAAATGGATATATCACACAACAACCATATACATGATACATACATCACATAATCATATAAGAAGTTAAATCATACATATACATAACATAACAGTGTTATATCAAAGGGTCTCAAACCCGCACAGTCAACCTTTGAAAATATGCATGGCACTTCAATATCAGGCTCTAACTTAATCTCATGAGATATCAACACCGTTTTCCACTGGAGAATAATTAGAGTTAGTCAATCTCTAGCCCACCGAGCAGTTGCCTCTATACCCTCATGCATTTAAGGTCTCAGGACGAGCAACTTCACATGTGCCTCTGAACTCGGTTTACATGGACAGACTCCCAGATACCACCTTGTATCTGATATATAAGAAAGCACGTCTGCTTGGGGAAATACAAATGAGAAAATATTTTATTTAAAGGGTTTTCTTTGTGTTCATTCTTTTTCGTTGTCGCAGCTCAAACTAACGACTTAATCATTATTTCCCCATCACTTGAAAACTTAGAAGCATAGGACACACAGTCCGAATGCTCAATCACAACGCCCGAGACTGATGCACCAGTCCTAGGCTTGTGGTCATAGAAAACAATATTCACCTTTAACAATGTTCATCACAACGTGGTTAGGACACACAGTCCACAACAACGTGATTAGGACACACAGTCCACAACAAAGTGATTAGGACACACAGTCCACAACATGATTAGGACACACAGTCCACTACGTGATTAGGACACACAGTCCACAAAAATGTGATTAGGACACACAGTCCACAACAATGAAATCAGAATGCACTGTCCTCGATTTCGAGAATTGGACCCTCAGTCCAGATCATCATGAATAGGAATCACGTGTGTATAACTGAATACTAGAGGCGACGTCTCGCGAACTAGATTCTCTTTCTTAAGTACTTATTTTTCATTCAGTGAAAATCAAATTCAAAACCGAATCCTCGATACCCTATCCAGGCTATCGGAAAGTTTCTAAAACATTTAGGAGAAAACATTTTCTTTGAAAATCTTTTATAAAACATCTTTGAAATACTTTTGTCTTTGAAAATCCCCAATAGGATATTGCCAAATAATCTTGAAAGTTTTCACTTGAAAACACATAGTTCGAAAAGGATTTTTCTCTTGTACAAAATTTTTGATCATAAAAAGGTGGTTTCCTTCAACTTAAAATCACTTCAACATTTTTCTAAAAACAAAGATCTTATTCTCCTGAAGTAAGCACTTTAAATAAGGAACTTCTATAAGTGAACCCAAAACCTTCAAAGTTCTATTCAAGACTTATTAAGACTTTTAATCCTTATAGTCATTGGGCACAGACTCACGTCCGGCTTCTCAAACCTCAATCAACAGTAATATATTCACAACAATAATAATATCACACTTAATGACAGTTAATCACAAATATATAATTCATAACACTTTATAGCAAGAAATGTTCAACTTCAAGTAATAACCACAACAGTTCAAGTAAACAAGTTATTCAAGTATTGGCTCAACATCACAATAATATTCACAACACTCAATTACACACATACACACATGCATATAGTTATTGAATATCTATAGGCAAACTCCCCTTACCTTTGAAGAGAAGTAAAGGATCCTCGTCTTAATGCTCACGTTAGCTCATATCTACTCCATCAAGAAAGCATAGCCGTGTCAAACGTCTCAGAGAGGGAATCCAACAATGCGTAACAACCAGAAATCAAGAAATCAATTACACATGATCAAACACACATTCTAATTTGATCTAAACACTTAACCTTATTACCAAAAAAGGTTATTTTCAAATAAAATCATGTTTGGAGCTTACGCTTCACAATACCCTTTGAGAAAACTTTGTTTTGATTAAAGGATTGTAACACCCTGTTTTCGTATACTTCTTTATTAGTAAATACATGCTTTAATGTGTTTATTTTTGATAAAATCTGGAGGATGATTTTATTTAAAATAAAATCATTTTCTTGTGTTGTTTTACTGTATGAAGTCACAGTAAAATTTTCGGTCGAAAATTCAGACGAAAACCGGTCTGCATTTTCTCTGCCAGTACAAGTTTACTGAGCTAGAAACAAAATTTTAATTCGTGAACGAGACAGTTAGTGTTTTTATGATGTTTTGTGTGGGTTTGGTAAATTTTCGAATTTTGTTGTCCGGGAATAAAATATAATATCTTATCCGGACGAAACCTTCAGAAAATACGATCGGATGTGCAACCGGTTACGTATTTAAGCAGTTAAAGGAACCCTAAAGGAGGAGAAAAGGCTTGATGGGAAGCCTCATTAAATGCTTATGACACACCTAAGAAAAAGTAAATCCTTACTTATTCCAAAATCTTACTTTTCATCTTTCTCTCTCCAATCACATCACATCACATTAACTCTTAAACCTCTCTTCAAGAAACTCATCTTCTTTCTCTTCTTCCTCTCCAAAACCGTTCCCCCCTCACCTTTCCTCTATAAATACCACTCATCCACTTCACTTCATCACTTTCCTTTCTCCTACTCCATTAAAACCCTTAAGTTTTCATCTTTTTCTCAACTTCAAGCTTCCAAAGCTCTAGTTTTTCTTCTTCTTTTCACTAAGTGTTCTTCATCAAAGTTGTTCCTCTTGCTTAGGTTAATACTCTCATGTATTCTTTTCTTTAAAAACTTCATCTTTTTCTAAAGTTTCTTCTTTATGTCATATATGAGCTGTTATCTTCAAAAATCTCTCAAAAATGGTAGAAAACTCCTTTTGAGTTGAAACCAATTTCTATGGTCTTGTATTTACTTGTATTTTAACATACTAAAAGGTTGTGTAAAACAAAGTTTCCTAACCTCTTCTTTCTAATGAGGCCGAACCATGCATGTGGTTTAGAGGGATCTTGTTTCAACTTTTACAAATATGAGTTTGTATTTAAAGATTTGTTTTCCCAAAATGATCATGGACCAAGGCTCCTTTATGTTAAAGGATGCTATGTCTAAAGTTATTGGAAAGTTTAAAGATTTGTTTTCCCAAAATGATCATGGACCAAGGCTCCTTTATGTTAAAGGATGCTATGTCTAAAGTGATTGGAAAGTTTAAAGATTTTTACTCTACTTTTATGTCATTTACTTTCATGCCATTTATATTTATGTCATTTACATTATGTCATTTACTTCTATGTCATTTACTTCTATGTCATTTATATTTATGCCATTTACTTTATTTCATTTACTTTATGTCATTTACTTTATGTCATTTACATTATGTCATTTACTTTTATGTCATTTATATTTATGCCATTTACTTTATGTCATTTACATTATGTCATTTACTTTATGTTATTTATGTTTATGTCATTTATGATTCATTTACTTATGTCATTATACTTTAATTATTTATAAGCCTATGTTGTTCTTACTTTATGTGCTTATGAGCTTTGTTATTTAAAATACTATGTTGCTTTCAAGATGATCATGGACTTGAGCTCCATAAGTTATTGGATTCTAAAAGGTCTAAGGGATTGGAAGAATTTAAAGATTTTTATCATAAAAACCCAAGGATGGCCGAATCTTAAAGGTTATGGACCTAGGGTGTTTCGTTTTTCACTTTCCAAAATGATCATGGTTTTGAGCTCCTTACTATTAATGGATGCTAAACCAAAGAGATTGAAAATTTTAAATGTTCCTAGCCTATTTTATTGGTCAAGGCCGAATCTCCATCAAGGTGTAACTTGGTGGGATTTTGTTCAACTTTGTTTTAAGTAATCATGTTTTAAACTCTTAGCACTTGAGGATCATAAATCCCTAAGTTGCATGTGCTTTGGAAACTTCTAGCTCTAAGTTCTCGATTGAGTTCTAATCCTTGAACCTTGTGTCTTGAAACCTAGACTTGCATCCTAACCAACCTTGAAGAACGTCCACGAAACCGTTTATTTTCTTACATTCTCTTACCTTCTTAAGGTAAGAGGGGATTTCCTAAAGATATTCAATAACTGTATGCATGTGTGTATGTGTTTAATTGGATATTTACATGTTGATTGAGCTTACTTGATTATCTAATGTACTTGAACTGTTATGCTATTATCTGAGGTTGAATTGTACTTGTTCTAAATGTTATAATGCATATATGTGATGAACTGCTTTCAACTGTGATATTAGCATTGAACTGATAATATGTACTGCTGTTGATTGAAAGTTTGCTAAGCCAGACGTGCGTCTGTGCTCAACCATAATAAGGATTAAAAACTTTAATAAGCTTTGAAGATGAAGGGATTGGTGTTCTTTTCCAAAAGCTCTTTAAACTTAAAGTACTTGTTTTAAATGTTGAAATGATTTTGGTGTACCATTGTTATACAAGAGAAAAATCCTTTTCGAACTATGTGTCTTCAAGTGAAAACTTTCAAGAATATTTGGCAATATCCTATTGGGGGAAATATTTCAAAGATAAAAGAATTTCATAGATGCTTTATAAAAGGATTTTCAAAGAAAAGGTTTTTCGTAAATATTTTAGAAACTTTCCGATAACCTAGATAGGTTATCGAGGATTCGGTTTTGAATTTGTTTTTCACTGAACGAAAAATAAGTACTTAAGAAAGAGAATCTAGTACGAGAGACGTCGCCTCTAGTATTCAGTGATGTGCACGTGATCTTGATCAGTGTGAATTCGGGACTACGAGTCCTGGTTATGATGTTATGGACTTAGGTCCTAATCGCGTTGTGTTGGACTGTGTATTCTGACCGCGTGTGATGAACATGATTAAAGGTGAAGGTTGTTTTCTATGACCACAACCCTTGACTGTGGCCACGGTCTTGGGAATTGTGATTGAGCGTTCGGACTATGAGTCCTATGCTTCTGAGTTTTCAAGTGATGGGGAAATGATGATTTAAGTCGTTAGCTTTGAGCAGCGACAGTGAAAAGAATGAAAACAAAGAAATCCTTTTAAATAAATATATTTTCTCATGTGCATTTCCCCAAGCAGACGTGCTTTTGATATATATCAGATACAAGGTGGTATCTGGGAGTCTGTCCATGTAAACCGAGTGAAGAGGCACATGTGACGTTGCTCGTCCTGAGACCTTATGCATGAGGGTAAGGAGGCAACTGCCCGGTGGGCTAGAGATTGACCAACTCTAATACTTCTCCAGGGAAAACGGTGTTGAGATCTCATGAGATTAAGTTAGAGCCTGATATTGAAGTGCCATGCATATTTTCGAAAGATTGACTGTGCGGGTTTGAGGCCCTTTGATATAACACTATTTTATTGTGTATATGCATGATTTGACTGCTTATATGATTATGTGATGTATGTATCATGTATATGGTTGTTGTGGGATATATCTTATGATGGTATCTCACTCTTACAATTATATCAGGTATCTTCGGGTTTTGCTGTAGTACCTTGGTACTCTAGTACCGATGTTGCAGAGGAGTCTATCTAAGTCAATTGAAGACCTAGTGTTAGAGGTTGGGATAGTATTCTGATTAGGGTCTCTCCAATGAATATTTGATAGAATGACCAGCTTAGGAGTATGAGTTGGGTTGTATATCCAAAGGGGTCTGTGAATGTAGTGTTATATACATTCATCTGTAGTTTAAACTTTTTCTTTCGAAAATGGAAACTTATAGGAATGTTGTATGTCATGGTAACTTCGTTACGAACGTGACTTTACGTTTTAAATGTATGAATGATGGATTTCAGAGTTATCCCTATAGAAGAAAATCTTATACCCCAGTTTTCTGACTTAAGAGAAAACAAATTTTCCGAAAGCAACCAGCAAATTATCTTTTAATTTAAATTCCGCATGTGTTACGTAAGTAATGCCCTGAGGGAGGGTGTTACAAGGATCATGAAAAGGAACTTGGGAGTCATCAATTAAGAGTCCTAATTGCACTAAATCATAATTAATTTCACAAAAACATAACCAAACTCAAATAAAATCAAATTGGAGTTTAGGGTTCCTAAACACAATTTGGGGAAAACTCATTTGATCAAAGGATAACAAAATTAGTTTAATAAAACACTAATTTATAGTCCCAATTGCATAAAAACATAGTTTAATTTCATATTACAACATGAAATCAAGGAGCTAGGGTTAGGGTTTCAAAATCAGATTTGGGGATTTTCAAACTAAAAGAGATTAGAGGGTAAAACACTTACCCAAGATGAAGGAAGAGAAGTTGTCATGGTGGCTGAAGGTGGTCCGGCGCGGCGTCACGGCGGCTCCGGCGAGTTTTGAAATATGGTTGGAACCATAGGTTTCTATGTGAACACCACGAGGAATAAGGAGGACGCGAATAGAGATGTCATGGAATCACTGCAGTGGTCGAAAATAGTGGTCCTGCGGCGGCGACCGGCGTCGAATGGCGGAGCAGAGGTCAAGCCGCGTTGGAGAGGAGATGGGTCGCGGTTGTCTCCTAATGAACGTGACCGACTATGACGACCGACGTGGCAGAGGTTCCTGGACGGTGGTGAGGCTGGCGGTCGACGCTGTTGTGAGCTAGAATAAAGGATGAGCAAGTTTGCAACTTTGAGAAGATGAGGATGTGTGTGTGGGTATGCACTTGGGTAAAAGGAAAAAGAAAGAAGACAAGAGTGAGTGGGGGAGTCGTGGCTGATAAGGGGGAGAGGAGAGAGAAAGATTTTAATTTTTGTATTAGTGGGTACACTATGAGTGATAGATATTAAGCCTAAAATAAAGATTGATAAATATATGATTTCGAAATTCAAATTAGAGCAAATATTAATAATTGAACTGATCAACTAAGAAAATACTCGGTCCAAAATTTAATCTCCGATAAATGTCAAACCAGATTATTTTCAACTCTAAAATTAAATAGAATGAAAATATGAAACTGCTTTTCTCTTAATCATATTATTTAAAACATTTTTCTGTACCGGTAATAATAGTGACAATAACATAAATTATTGTCTAGTAAGCGTGCATTCACTGAAATAAGTTAGTGCTAACGCACCCAATAAAATAATTTGAAGAGAGTAATTTAATTACTCAAACTAAACCACATAACAAAATAAACATAAACATCAAAAAAAAAATAATCATATGTGTAAAAACTAGGGTGTTGCAATGGCTATCACGGCCAGGTTGTGACAGAATCTGACTTTATTTTGATCGATATTTTGTTATTCATGATCTACCTGGGTTTTATTATTATGCTTAGTGGATTTTTAAGCAAATATATATATGTTGTCTAAGAGATGATTGTTTTGGGTGTGAAGATAATGATAATTTAGAAGTGCCTAACCTAGATGATGTATGTTAAAGAAGTGTTATGGCATATAATATATGTGTCAAGTTCTAATGGATAGTTAAGGCACTAGGATGTTGTTAAAACGGGTTGGTGAGATTCAAGTATAGGTGTTGTTGTCCACATCCGTGTACTGGTAATATAATACACAAGGACAAAAGTGTATTGGTAATATAATACACAAGGACATCTGTGCATTGGTAATATAATACATCGTGTATTGGTAATTTAATACACGTAAAACACATTTGTGTATTGATAATATAATACACCGTGCATTGGTATTATAATACATGTAAAATATATCTGTGTATTGGTAATATAATACACCATGTATTGGTAATATAATACATGTAAAATCAAGAGTTCTCGCGAGACCACTTCCACCTTAGAAATAAGTGTGCAGCTATAGTGTTATTGCTTTGCATGAGATTGAGGGTAGAGGATGATAGAGTATTCTTAAGGATGATTTGTTAATCATGTATGTTGACTGCCTGTGACAATTACTGTATAATTTACTATTACTCTTTTCCGCTTTTTGATGATAGAACTGCTTCTTATCCCCTGTATTTTTTCTGTTTGTGGTATCTTATTTTATTATGGGATCGTACAAGAAGACCCTGTGGCTGAGCTGAATGAGGAGGAGTTGGATGAAACTCATTATGAACCAGAGGCAGGAGGTCGAGCTATGATCCATGGTGATTAGAGTATAGATAGTATAGCCAGTGTGTCTAAGAAGTATTTTTATATGTTTTCACTAAGTATGACTTTTAGTTAAGTTTATGCCTGTGGGGGATCCTATTGAGATGATACCCTCAACAGTGGGTTGTAATATGTGTAAGACATATGGCTATATTCACAATATAATTATGGTATGAAGCTTTAAGTAATCAAAGTTTGTATGCTCCTTAAGTTAAGTTTTTAATTTTTACGTCTTTTCACGTTAAGCGAGCGATTAATGAATTAATTAAGAAAGCTTTAAACTAATAAAACACTGGGGCACAACTGGGTGTCTCAGTTAATCCTTCGAGTAAATACAGGTCACCTAACTTAGCTGATTCGATAAACAATTATAATCTAGAAATGAAGAAATGGATCATGGAATAGAATGGTATGGAAATAATTTTCATAACATTTTGCTAACCTCTAAGATATGCATACTTGCATAAGAGTGTTTCAGATTCTATGCTTAGCAAGCTAGCAAGCTCATGAAAATGTCATTAAATTCTAATGTGAATAAATGACTAAGCCAAAAGTTCCTTAGCACAAAATTTGATGCAACTTCTAACGTAAGTAAAAATGCATCTCACAAAACAAGTATGTGGCGATGGAAAATAACATTTACATCGAAGAAGGTTTTACATTATTTTGTGTAAGTTAAGAAAACTATTTTAGATTCACGAAAATGCCTCTTTTTCACATAGGGCCATGATGTAATCACATTACAAAATATAAGAATCATTGAAAACACTTCCACATTACATTTTTCTCAGAGTGGAGCAAAGTTCATTATTTGCGTTGTATGCTCTGATCCCAAACTGTTATTATCTATATGAAATTTTGTATGTTATTTCTACTCTATTTCAAAAAAGGACTCAACAACAATTGGCACAAAAAGATATATACCATCCCCAATAACTTCAATCAAGTTTTGAGACTATGTAAAAGGATTCAATATGTATTTCACCAACAGTCCCAAAAAGTAGGGCTTAACCATTCAACACCAGAAAATAAAAACATAGAGGCAACTCATCACTTAATAAATTGGTGAAAAGCACAACAAAACATTCCAATGACTCTAATATACGAGATACAATAACATGCAACATAAATCAAAGCATGCAGACAAAGAATCGCAATCCACATTGAAAATTCACATAGTAACATAACAGGCTAAAAATGAACAAAGAAAAAAATGACAAATGATAAATTAAACGATAGCAGAAATATGAAACAACGATTCAGCTAAACATACTCATTTTTGTCCTTGTTGTTCAAAGAATCGCTTCGACCGACTTCTATAAAAAATGATAGAAATTCGTATGAAAATGGAGGAAGAAATTAACTGAATCATAAAAATTCATAAGAAAACGACACTCACCGACTTCAACTTCTTGTTGCTCATGGTTGTTTCCATTGCTAGTGAGTAAATCCTCCTCTGGAAACTCATTCGGAAGATGAAGGGTTTGAAACTCTATGCAGTCGATAAAAGAGGCATAGGCTGCGATTGTGGAGACAAATAACGACAGCAGAGTATGATGTTGTTGGTTAAGAGAAAGAGAAAAGAGAAGCAGAAGCAAAGCATGTGAGTGAAGGACTTGATTTTTCAGAGGGTGGGATTTTATGTTCAGGGGTGTGACTTAAAATGGAGTGTTAGTGTAGGCAATGAACCTTTGTCACGTGGAATGTTAGGTGATAGTTTCGTAAATTCGGTGGTGAGATCTTACTTGATGAGTTGGCGATTTTGGCATTTATCGTGGTCTAGGTGTTAATCTCGTGAACCCTTATGCCCTTTCTTTTTTCATTTTATTTTTTTATCAATTTATTTTGTTTGACTAGACTTGCAGGGTGATCTTCGTGATTCTTGTCTTCAAAGAGAAATAGGTTTATTGGCGTTTTCTGATGATGACGCGAGAGATTTGAAACGTCTATAAAAATTTTGCAAGGTAAAGGTGGCTAACACTTTTTTGATATAGTGTAGAATAAAATAAGCATAAATGCTAGAAAGTATGAAGGCAATTTCGTACAGCACATTTCCCCCCATGTGCTTCTCAATTTTGTATTATTTTCTCCTTTTAATATATTTTAGTATGCTGCAAATTATTGTTAGAGTTTGGGGTGCCAACCTAGTTGGGATTCCTTTCTCTCTATTGTGATGCTCTAGCATACTAATAGCTCTATATCAAAAAAAAAAAAACAAAAAAAAAACCAGTGATGGAATGCAATAAAGCGGAGTCAAGTGGAATGAAATGAAGTGGTTATACCATTGTTTAGATAATAAGTTGCTTCTATATTATTTAATCCCATACCCATGACTACTTTACTTCAAACTGTCCAAAACTTGTAATCTAGTATCATTCTATTTTATTCCTCTTCATTTGATTCTTTTATATCAATTCAAACATAGTCAAATGAGTAGCACTTGTTATTTGTTACAAGGTTTCCTCAAAGGTTGAAGGTATTTAATATCTCATAATACGTTTTTTTTTTCTTTATTACACTATCTTATATTAACTGTTTTTAATTATTAAAAAATTAAATATTAAATAATTTTAATTTATTCTAAATATTTAATAAATATAACATTCAACTGTATTTGATTGACAACATTGAATTCAATGTATTGAAATCTTTTCTAGAATGCAATAGCTTAATTTTGCTTACCATATATGTCATACAGTGAAGAGGTGTGAAACATCCATGCCTTTATTAAAATCTATATTAAATCCTTATCAATTTATCATATTAGGAATTGTGCCTCTTTCCCTTTCTTTGTCAAATAGTAGCTAAATTCAGTCGTTAATTGTGTATTAATTAATATATGCATTTCAGGTAGTAAAAAGTTTTAAAAATCATCGAATAAACCATTATTGCCTACTAAATAAGATTATTTTTATTTTTCAGAGAAAGAAAAAAAAATAAAAATATATTGAAAAAATAAAAATTCTTACCTAAATTAATATTATACAAAGTCATATAACAAATAACATACTGCAATAAAATATTTTTACCTAAATAAGTTAGTTTTTAAATTAATAACATAGTTTCCATCTTATTTAAAGCTTTCTCCAAATTAAATATACAAGGTCGACTACTTTCACCAATATAAATCCTAAAATAAAAGGTATGGGATCCGATCATTAAGGATAACAACATATAAATGATACAAAGTGGTTTTATTGTGTGTGTGTGTGTGTGTGTTTTACATTTTTCCCTTCATTGAGGTTAATCTGTTTTTAAATATTAACCATAGAATGAAGGTCTATAATTTAAAAATGTCGAGTGCATAGCCATTCATGCTGGTATGAGACAATGCAAAAGAAGACCTTCAATAGAGTAAGGATATGTGCAGAAGAAAGGACCAAATAACTTATGGTCCCTAGGCCATGGTTGAGTTTTAGGAGTTCAGGCCGAAATAGTTAATATTAATATTTTTAATTAAGAGTAGGCTAAGAAGAAATATAACCAAATAGTTTATGATTTCTATGTAACACCCTTTCGAGTGTGTAACACCTTGCTTTTTATCTACATTGTATTATCGATAACGATATATCTATTTATATTTTTACCTGAGACCAAGAAAATGATTTTGGAGAAAACAAAATCATAGGTAGAACCTACTTTATTGTAGGAAGTTATGGTTAAATTTTGGGTTCAAAATTCAGATGGAAACCGATCTGCGTTTTCGCTGACAGTACATTTGTATTGGGTCAGAAGAACCCTGATTTGACCCGAAACTTAGTAATTTTAGATTTTTATCACTTTTTTAGTGATATGATCTATTTTAAAATTTTCACTCAAAAAAAAATATTATATTTTATTCGGGTGAAATTTTCGAAGAAAACGTGCAAAACCTAAATCGGGTAAACGACAGAATCAGATACGGAACTGTAGAGATAAGCCCGGAGAAAGAACGAAGAGTCATCCATAATGGCTCATTGAGAATGAGTCACCATGGGGAGTCATGGTGATGACTCACCCTTGCAGTAATGGCACTTTTATATTTTAAAAAATATCTAGCCATGAAAAGACCAAAATGCCCTTAACCTTCTTTATTAATTTCAATTTGATCCCACAAATTTTGGACCAAAATACCCTCCCATCTCCCTTGATATTTTCATGCCATGGGGTGTTGGAAATGTAACTGTAACACCCCCCCTTGGGCATTACTACGTAACACGTGCGAAAATAAAAATTAAAAGAAAATTTGCTGGTGCTTTCGGAAAATAACTTATATAAGTACATAAGTGTCTGAAATTGGGTGAAAATTTTTTGTCACGACTCCATACCTAAGCCTTAATTGATCGACACACAAACTTACTATCATAGTTTGACAAGCCTGTTTATTTTAAAGGATATACTTAAAAAGAAGATAGTATTTTTACAAAAATTTCGGCAGAGTCTCCTCTGTAATTCGGACATCCCGGAGTAAAATAACACATGTTAAAATATTTACATTTTCACTCCAGAATTCCAGTTACATCAAATTCAACCGGGCATCAATACATAAAAATAATAGATATAGCCATAAGCTTTACAAAACCAAAAGAAATAGCTTAGGTTTTTCATTCAAAAGATATGCTCTCCGAGCTATAGACATTCCCTTTTTAAAATAAAGGCTCTCTGAGCCAAACTCATACATACCATCAAAATAATCTAAGTCTCAACCCTAAGCTGGTCGTTCTAAAAGTTATTCCGCAAGTAATACCTCATCAAGCAACTACATCTAAGTCTCTGAGTGACTTAGAAAGACTCCTCTGCACCATCTGTGTTAGAGTACCCAGGGTACAATATCGAACTTAGAAGAATCCTGAAATGTGTGTAAGGGTGAGATACCGACAAATGGATATATCACACAACAACCATACACATGATACATACATCACATAATCATATAAGCATTTTAAATCATGCATATACATAACATAACAGTGTTATATCAAAGGGTCTCAAACCCGAACAATCAGTTTTATAAAGAGAATGCATGGCACTTCAATATTCAACTCTATCTTGATACCTAATCTCCGGAGATCCCACAACTTTCTGTTTCGTTTCAAGCTGATCAGGCTCGCACATGGCGCATTGTAAAAAGAACAAAACAATGCCCAAGAAAATCAATTGTGCACATCCCCATTCCCGATAGGATGTTCATGCCAGCACCTAACACAATTGTGCACATCCCCATTCCTGTTAGGATGCTCATGCAAAGCACATAACACAATTGTGCACATCCCCATTCCCGTTAGGATGCTCATGCAAAGCAATGACACTATTCCCCCATTCCAGTTGGGAAATAGCGGCACATTCATGTGACCAGTGCTCAAACAGCTATTGCAACTGTTCACATGACACCTCTGTGACAACCACTCAAACAGCTATTGCAGTTGTACACAGATACACTGTCGGATAATCCATCTCAATCACGTGACCAATGCTCAAACAGCTGTTGCAATTGTTCACACGACCCTTCTGTGACAACCACTCAAACAGCTATTGCAGTTGTACAGAGATACATAACCACTCAAACAGCTATTGCAGTTATGTACAGAGTCACTTATGCTATAACCACTCAAACAGCTATTGCAGCTATGCACAAATATTATCCGACCTCGTATGATAGCCACTCAAACAGCTATTGCAGCTTAGTCATACGACCCCTTGTGACAACTCTCCAACCATTGTTGTAGTCATACACAAGGTAACTCATTGGTCCCCACAGAACACAATGATCATCATCTCCTGACACGTCTGCCATATACATTGATCCACTCTGGATTCAATGCCCATAATCACCTGACACAATTGCCATTGAATGCATGAGAAAAACTTTTATTCTCGTTTGGTTTTCTTTGTCGTAATAATCTTTCCTCGTCGAAGCACAAAGCTTAACGACCATGCTTAATTCTTTTAATTAAGACTTTTCACTTAAAACATATACAGGACACACAGTCCAAATCTTTTAATCTCAACATAGGACATACAGTCGGAATGCTCAATCACGATGCCCTTAAACCGATGCACCAGTTTTAGGCTCGCGGATATGGAACTCACACTGTCCACATCAACTTAGGACACCCACTGTCCAAAAACAAAACTTTACAGGACACTCCGTCCCCTGACACAGATCCTTGATCTACGTGTCCATACAACACTAGAATCCCGACGTCTCGGTTCTAGGCTTATTTATCGACTTGTAAAACATTTCGCTCAGTGAAAATCAAAACCAAAACAAAACCTCGGTCACTTATCCAAGTAACCGGAACGTTTCCAAAAATGATTTGGGAGAAAATCCTTTTCCTTTACAAAATCTTTTCTAAAACATCTAGGAAATTCATTGATGGAATAAAGTTAAATATTTTCAAAAGGTCTTTCCTTCATAATAAATATTTTCAAAGGGTCTTTCCTTCATAAAGCACACCGTTCGAAAAGGTTTTCTCTCGTTATAAACTTTTTATCATAAAAATATAGTTTCCTTCAACTCAAAATCACTTTAAAATTTTTCTAAAACAAAAGAATCTTATTCTTCTGAAGTAAGCACTTTATACAAGGAACTTTTATAAGTGAACCCAAAACTTTCAAAGTTCTATTCAAGGCTTATTAAGGCTTTTAATCCTTATCATGATTGGGCACAGACTCAAGTCTGGCTTTTCAAACTTCAATCAACAGTAATAATAGCACAGTTAATCATGTATATATAATTCATATATATCACAGTTAATCACCTATATATAATTCATAACACTTTAAAGCAGCAAATATTCAACTCCAAGTAATAACCACAATGGTTCAAATAAATAAGTTATTCAAGTATTGGCTAAACATCACAATAATATTCACAGAAATCAATTACACACATGCATATAGTTATTGAATATCCCTAGGTAACTCCCCTTACCTTTGAAGACAAGTAAAGGATCGTCCTAATGCTCACGTTAGCTCATATCTACTCCATCAAGCAAGCATAGCCGTGTCCAAACGTCTCAGAGAGTAAATCCAACAACGCGCAACAACCAGAAATCAAGAAATCAATTTCACATGATCAAACGCACATTCTAACTTTATCTAAACACTTAATCTAATTACCAAACAAGGTTATTTTTAAAGAAAATCATGTTTGAAGCTCACGCTTCCTAATACCCTTTTAGGAAACTTTGTTTTGATTAAAAGATCTTGAAAAAGAACTTTGGAAATCATCCATTAAGAGTCCTAATTACACTAAATCATAACTAATTTCACAAAAACATACCCAAATTTAAATAAAATTAAATTGGGGGTTTAGGGTTCATTATTAAAATTTAGGGAAAACTCAGAATAATAAAATTGGTTTAGGGAAACACAAATTCACAGTCCCAATCTCATAAAACAACCTTAAATTTCAAGATTAAAATCTGAAATCAAAGGGTTAGGGTTAGGGTTTCAAATCAGATTTTGGGTTTTAAATCTGAGACACATAAGGTAGATTTTTAACTCACCAAGCTAAGAAAGAGGAGGAATGGTGGTTGATCGGAGGTCCGGCGACGGCAGCAATGGCGGTCATGCGGCAGAAGATGGTGGCAGTTCGTTTCTGTAACCATTAAGAGCCAAAGAGAGAGAATAAGTTCAAGGGAAGAAGAAATAGAGATTGAAGAAGGTGGAAACCACCCTTAACAGTGGCCGGAGTTCTCACCACGACGGTGACGACGACACAGCGGCGAGACCAGAAAAGACAGAACGTGCGAGATGATGAGCTGAGATGTGTGGTTGGTTCTTCCCGCTAGGCGATGACCGGATGTGGTTGAGGGACGGCTGGACGTTTTCCGGCACGGTGGGGAAGCTTTGAGAGGAGGAGGAAGAAGAAAAAAAAGAAGAAAGAAGAAAGAAAGAAGCAGAGAAGAAACGTGAAAAAGAGAGAGATAGCGTCGAGAAAAAGAGAGAGAAAAAGTGAGAAACTTAAGTTTTTATACTAATTATTTAGTAATAGGTACAAAATGAGTGATAAATATTAGGCCTAAAATAAACATGTTTTTACTTTTTAGAATCTAAAAATAAAGATTGATAAGGATATGTTTTCGAAATTCAAGTTAGAGTAAAGATTAATAGTTGAACTGATCCACTAAGAAAATACTCAGTCCAAAATTTAATCTCCGATAATTGTCAAACCAAAATATTTTTAACTCTAAAATTAAATAGGATAAGAATATGAAAATGCTTTTCTCTTATTTACATTATTTAAAATATTTTTATGTGCTGGTATAATAGTGACAATAATGTAAATTATTGTCTAGTAAACGTGCATTCACTGAAATAAGTCAGTGCTAACGCACCTAATAAAATAATTTGAAGAGAGTAATTTAATTACTCAAACTAAACCACCTAACATAATAAACATAAACATCCAAATAAAATAATTAATCCTAGGTGTAAAAACTAGGGTGTTACAGTAACACCCTTCTCGGGCGCTACACTTACTGTGACATTTTATGGCCGAAAAGTAGTTTAATTAAATTCCCTGTAATATAATGGGGTAATATTTTTCTTTTTCACAAGACATCAATATAAATACTTGGAATCAAGTGACTGTTCAATAAAATATTTTGTGGTCATAATTAAGATTATAAGTTCGAAAGTCATTTACATAAAAACCCAACCCGACTCATAACCAAAAAACATAAAAATACATAGATCCAACATAAAGCTTTGGAGACGCAGCTCCTAAAGTATAAGATACCTGGAGTCGCAGCTCCATAAACGGTAACATTAACTCCCAGACATCCCAAGCTGGCCAAACCAAAATATAAAAGACCATCCTCTCTTGCACATCGTGAGAAGAACAAACCCAACTGACAAGATCTAGCGGAAACTCTATTTGAGTCCACTAATGACTTCGTCACAAAAGACATCACTAGAGCCATTACAAAACTAGCTCTCAGACTAAGCCATTTCCCTTACTAAGGAGAAAGTCGTAGCCTACAGACCAATGACAATCATGCCTGTCTCAAGAAAAGAAAGGTCAGGCATGACAAAAAACACAAAGACCATCATCTTGAACCATCTAAAAGTTGGAAGACGTCCACTAGAAACTTCAACATATCGTCAGCATGTTCGAACCTCAACCTCTACGATGAATTAACCCAGCGACACCTTGACATCTTAGTCTTCTCAAAAGAACACAGAAGGCACATAGCCAGCCAACATAGGCAATATAAAATAAGGAGGTGAGATTCCCAAACATCACAGCATGTGGCATATATGAAAATTGCACGACACCACATAGCATACATTCATATCCATGTAAACATATATCTCAGTCAAACAGTCCAGTATATACAAGTAACAGATAACACATGCACGTATAGCCAACAGTACACAATATCAATGTAACCATAATCTCATCAAGCATGATTGGACACTGTTAGTACATAGAGACACGAGAATAGAGGTAACTGATTGAAACTGCAAAGTCCCATACCTACACAGCCTCAAGGAAGATCTGACCCTAACTCCGGAGCTAACAACATTCAAAAGGAGTGATTAGAGCACATGTTTCACAACTGCCAATAGTAGGCATCTTGTGCGTTCAATAGTAACAGTCACATAGTATTGATTGTGAAACACTCTCGATAACCTTGACCGGCTAGCATCTAGTCATTGATGTTAGTGTATTCCATGGAACGCCACGACCAAGAAGAAGAATCACCAACTGCCCATTCGTGACCCTCCTTCCCTGACCATCCCCAAGACCATTTAAGATCGTCACTAGCACGTCCTCATGTGCACATGCATGTCGGCTCAACTTCATAGTCACAAAGACCCTACGGAACATAGTATTAATTATGTGTTTAGGCAATAATGTTGTTAATGGCGTGTACGTTCATATTTATCCACCGGATAAATTTCGGGGTTCCTTACGGAAACCAAAAGCCATTCTAGAGGTAAAGCAGATAGTACCAACCTATTGGGAATCACCCCTCGTTGGACTATCCATGTTTCAACGACTTAGTACATTATGAAGGTTGGACATTCATCACCAACTCGATTATGCCTCTTTAAGTCCATTCCCGAATAGGATTACTTATGAAGCAAGTAACCTTAAAATACTCTTTGTCATTAAGTATTATGGATGTAAGGATGAGTGAATTGTCCTTAATTTACGACATATGGTCTTGCTCCACCATGAGTCATAATCATTAAGTTTTTGTTTTCAATAAGCCATCCTCGACTTAGGTTTTCCATTTAACTTGAAATACTAATCGTAGCGACTAAAATCCTTTTGGTTCAAAATCAACACTCATTTGACAAAACCAAACCATTAGGAAATAAGATTGACAAATAGGTATATTGATACCAAATCTTTCAAAACAGTATTTCAAATCCCATAAAAGTATTGAAAGACGATTTTCCCCTTTATACTTGATTTAGGGCCGAAACCCCTAAACTTTCAAAATAAGCTTCCTTTACTCAAAATCATCAATTATCTAGGTTCTAATACTCCTTTGAAGGTATTAAAATACCAAAGTAAGATCTTAAATAAAATTTCACTCAAAAGTCCTAAAACTTAACCGAAAGCTTCTAAGTTTGAAAATTGGGAAATCCATTTCCATAAACTCTTTGATTCTCAAGGTTAATAATTCACTTTAGAGCCTTAGGACACTTAGTTAAGTGTCAAAAACGGTTTCCAACTCCCAAAAATAGGGTTGGACGAATTATTTACTTTTGGTCCATTTTACCATTTTTGAATTCTTTAAAAACTCAATTTCATTACCTCTTGAAACATGATTTTTTTTCCTTTATTACCTAAACAATTATGAAAGTCATTTTTGAAATCAATTGAACACTTTAAGATGGTTTTAAACACTGTAAAAACAGCATGCCTGTTGTAGAGGATTTTCCATGAGTGTTCCCTGGAATCGCTCTAGGTTTGATGCTTGCGGAGGTTATTGATTTTTCGATCGATCTAGTTTCTAGATTTGGTATGATCTCTACCGGTTTATGTAGGATGTCGCCTAAAAAGTTAATCGAGTTAGACGACTCTATTCAACTGGTAGATCTGTGGTCTAAGCAGTTTATTAGACCGAGTGTGTTCTCGTAGGAAGCACCATCGTTGTACAAAGGTTCGAGACTATGCGTGGATTTCCGATCGACAACTCAACAAAGTGACAATCAAGAACAAGTGCTCTCTGACACGCATAGTTGACCTGATAGATTAATTGCGGAGTTGTTGTCTTCTCAAATATCGACTTGAGGATGAATTATCACCATATTAGAGTGAGGACCTACCAAAGATTGTTGTGCCGTTGACTTAGCTTGTGTGGAAAGACCAACTCATCGCATGACTGGAGGAACTGACTAAGTTTCTCGTGATCTTGCACGATTCAGAGGAGAACATAGGAAACAACAATCGACCAGGCTAAGCGAGTCTGGAAGGACCTTGTGCTTGTTGAGACCAAGGCGAGCCGATTTGAATCTTCAACTTGGATGAGTGTCACATGACTAAGAAAACTTTTAACTGTACTATTCAACTCTTTTATTGGTCATAATTTCACTTTCCGCTCTGAGTGAGAATATTGGACTTCTCTATTTCTGTAAATTATCATACAAGTTCATTCATTTCTATCCTTCAGAGTTAATCTCTACTGTTTTATTCCATTTAAAGCATTCTCTACGAACTCGTGTATTGACCATTGTTTTTCTAATCCTTATGGTTGTATTAGACAATCACAACTATCAATTTTGTGCGTGTCGAACTAACTTTTCTGATCTTGATTTAAAGTCTATCATGACTCTTCAATTGTTCATGCTAGTCTGTAATTTTAGTTTACTCCAATGGACTCCTCGTATGTAAAAATTTATACTCACGCTTCTCAAATACCCGCCAGTGTATTAGACATTTGAGTGGATTGATTTGATAGTATTCCATTGGTCTGGATATTTTCAAATTTCGTTGAAAAAAATTTTATGACTACTTCTTGAGTTGTAACACAGATGACTTCTTGGTAATATAAGTTTCTTGATGAAACTTACGCTAGTCACTTTTACTTTTGGTAAATGTGACCTAGTTTGATTTTTTTTTTTGGTCAGACTGTTTCCCTTTTTAAATTGTCGTTTTGTCAATTCCTTGAACTAAGAATGAATCCTCTTGGGATTAGGAACTGTTCGTCTTTTGATTTCCTAATCCACTGTAAGTTCTTGTGAAAGACAACTTTAGTAGAGTCATGTTTGTAAGAATGTACCAAGCATTTTTAAACTCACGAACCTATTGAAGAATCTTTTTACATACTGAATATTCATGTATCTTTCTGATTGGTAAAATTTTTCTATATGCTTTCTTGTGAGGGTAAGACCAAGAAATTGTCTTTCCTTATCACTTTTTGATCAATTTTACCATATATCATTTCTAAACGTCATTGACGTGTGACCTACCTCAGAAGTCATGAGGATGTTTATATGATCCATATCACGATGTCAGATTTAGTCGAGTACAATAAAAAGATAACTAGACATTTGAGACCTTCCTTGTTAAGATGCTAACGTCGCAATGAATTTTGTCGTAGGTTTACCGAGGAACTCTAAGAGTCTTGAATTGTTTCAAGTGCTCGTTGACGGGCTAACGAAGTCGACACCATTCTTACCTATTTAGATCCGCTGTATAGTGGAGAAGCTAACCAAAGTATGAATAAGAGGACTAAAAAGGATTCATGGAGTATCTTCCAGCATCGTTCCAAATGAAGACCAAAAATTTACCTCCCGTTTTTGGCAAAGTTTGCATCAAGCTTTGAGAACCAAGTTGAGACTGGGTTTAGTTTATCACCCTCAATTAGATGGACAAGAAAGAAACGATCACCCCTATAGCAGGATAGACAAGAGGTGATAGGAGTTTTTTTGAGGTGTAGATATGACTGGTAAGATGAGAAACCCTAAGCTCAACATCATTAATTAAGACGATTAAAAAATATCTTATAATGTGTCAAGGCAGAATATCACTAAAGGAATCCTGGTTAATGATCTTGTAGTTAAGGTTGATTGTATGAATTTGGAAGATTAAAAGGAAAGTACCTATAGTAATTTCACCTAAGTAGATTCGAGCAAAAAAGATGATATTTTTTTTACTAGGTTGCTAGAGAAGTTGAAAAAAAAAGCTTGATGAGTTTGATAATCCTACCCGACGTGGTTTCTTTTAGTTCCAGTTACATCAAGAGGTGCAATAATTTTTTTTTGAGGATTGAGATGTGCGATTCTGATATAATATGGAATGGTGGACAACGTTTAATAGGACTAAGACTACGATTTGATTATTTTAGTAGGAAGTTGATGAATGTTGCTGTAAAGGTATTGTTGATCTTGGTGTTAATTGTGATAGTTAGATTTTGGAATAAGGTTTTCTAGTGGACCAGTATTAAGAAGAGAAATGATTAAGTTTTGATTATGTCCTTTGAATGTGATAGACTAAGGTGAAATTTTAAAGACAATGAACCTAATGTAGTGATGGATAGTTTCAAGAATAAATAGAATGACATAAGAATGAATTCTGTTATGAAGTTACCGATGTCACTTAAGGGGAAGGAAGCGAAGGCAAAAGAAATGTAGGATCTTGGCGTTAAGATTCACTAACAAGATCCTATCTAAGTTTCGAGTCATGAAATTTCGAGGATGGATTTATTTTTGTGGGGTAGTAATGTAACACCCTGCTTTTTATCTACACTGTATTATCGGTAATGATATATCTATTTATATTTTTAACTGAGACCAAGGAAATGATTTTGGAGAAAACAAAATCATAGCTAGAACCTATTATATTATAGGAAGTTAAGGTTAAATTTTGGGTTAAAAATTCAGACGAAAACCGGTCTTTTCGCTAACAGTACATTTGTATTTGGTCAGAAGAACCCTGATTTGACCCGAAACTTAGTAATTTTAGATTTTATCACTTTTTTAGTGATATGATATATTTTAAAAATTTCTCTCAAAAATAAAATATTATATTTTATTCGGGCGAAATTTTCGAAGAAAACACGCAAAACCTAAATCGGGTAAACGACGCAACCAGATACGAAACTGCAGAGAAAATCGAGAGAAAGAATGACAAGTCATTCATGATGACTCATTGATAATGAGTCATCATGGTGAGTCATGGTGATGACTCACCCTTGCTATAATGGCACTTACTTATTTTACAAAATATCTAGCCATGAAAAGACCAAAATGCCCTTAACCTTCTTTATTAATTCCAATTTGATCCCACAATTTGTGGACCAAAATACCCTCCCCTATCCCTTTATATTTTCTTGCCATGGGGTGTTGGAAACCCCATCTCACTTCATTTTTCATAAAAACACTAAAGTTGTCAAGTTTTCTAACTATTATGGATAAAAAACACTTAGTTTCTTTTCTCTCCACCCAACCACCATGAATTTCGGTCAAGGCTTGATGGAGATAATCCAAGCCTTGTTTTAACATTATAATATCATATTCTTACTTCCCTTAATCATTCACACATTTGTTATCACACATAAATTTCCATTTGGAGCACCTTTACCATATAGTTTTTCTAGAGCTGTAAAGTGTTATTGACTTGTTCTTCACAATTTTCTCCTTTATCAACATCCTAGAGGTAAAATTTCATGATCTAAGATCATCTCATCATTTTTCCTTCATGATTCCTTTCATTTCCATGAACATAGTTCAAGTTTCCATATTCATTGGCTTTCATGGAAATATTTCCAGAAAATCATAGAAATGGAATTTGTGAATTATGACAATTTTTCTCTACTATCTAAGACCCTAACATCTTGTATTTAAAAGTTTGAAGAAAATGGAAAACACTATCCCTCTTTTGTATGTCTTGTCCGAACCTTAGCTTGGTGGGTCAATGAACTTCTTTTATTTGTTTAACTTGTTTTATGTGTTGTTTAGATGAAGGTTGAGAGCTTAGCTTGTTGTTGTGATCTTGTGTGGTGAAAGAAAAAGCTTTGAGGGTTCGGAATCAAATAAAAGTTTGTTCTTCAAGAGGTAAGGGGAGTTTACTTAAATGAGTTATGTAGTCATATACTTAATTGTTTGGTATGTATGATTAATTGTAACTATTGTGTGATGTTGAATTAATGATTTCTAGTTTTGTGATGAATATTGGATTGATAAATGAATTGTGTCTTAAATTTGTTTATGTATGTTTATTCATGAGATTGTTGTTGATTGTATTGGTTGAGAGCATGACAATGGTCTTAACTTGATAACGAGATTAAGATACTAAAAATCTGAGGCAGAAAATTTAAGATTTCAATTTTCGTAAGTGGAAGAACTTTTAAAAATAAGGGTAAAGGCCCATTTTGGTCTCTGATAAAAAGTGTGGAGGCCATTTTAGTCCCTGAAAAAAAAAACTACGCCGTTAGTCCCTGACAATTACTAATGTGGGACACGTTAGTACCTACGTTGACTTTTGTTAGCCAGCGTCCATTAGTTGGGTGACATTGTCGTTAAATCGTCCTAGCTCGCCCCGTTATCTCTGCTGATTTAAAATGAGACTAATTAGTCCCTAACAATTAGTATTGTGGGCCAATTTAGTCCCTAAGTGACTGATATGAACCTGTGTTACAGCAGGTGGTTCTTGTGTTGCTTCTGTGCTCTGCACTCTATTGCTCTCTTTCTTAAACTTTTCAAGTCTCTTCTTTTGAGTTGGTGGCAGATTACCTTTCACAGAACTTAGTCGCCTTATGTATTTGGCTCTCCACCTCATCAGATAACACCTCAGTTCTTCTAACATAGTCAATATGGGCTTCTCCCTATATCTGACAATCTTGGCATTCCAGGATTCACACATGTTGTTGGTAATGTTATCCAACTTAAGCCAATGACTGAAATAGGCCTTTACCCATGCTGCTAGTTCAATGTTGTTTAGGTAACTCCAAGCTCTCTCATTCTTATACTTCAACCTCAACATTGCTGCTTTAAGCTCAGACTCAGTTGTGCATTTAGAACAATCCCATGTATACCCTCTTAGCTCCCTATCCTTAAAATTTTTTACGAAATTCTTCCAAAAGTGCAGGACATAGTTCCTGTGTCGTGCACTTGGCATCACTTCTTTCAATGCAGATACCAGTCCTTGCATACAACATATATGACAATAGATAAATTAGTACTAATGGACAAAGTAGTCCCTAACAATTACTACTAATGGACAAATTAGTCCCTAACAATCACTATCGAAGGACAAAATAGTCCCTGTATATTTTCCATAATCAAACCAAATGCTGCAAAGTCAGGAAAGTACAGAATCAAACAACACGCAACAACTTCTTTGCAACCCAATCCCTCTTTAAACATGTCAAAGACTTGCTTCCTTTTAAGGTTAGGTTGAGTCAAAAGTTTCTGTTCCAACTTCTTTGCAACCCAATCCCTAGTGGCAGCCTTGTTTTTAAACACTCTGCAGCAGGTGTGTTCATCTACATATGTCTTCAACTAAAAACTCTTTCTCATGGTGCTCCAAGCACAGTATGCAAGCCAGCTATAGTCTTCAACCTTACAAACTGCTCGCGCTCTCAGCTTATCGTTCTTCTTCCACTTAAAAATGGTCACCCACACCCATATTTGTCCCACAATCAACCTTATAAAAACCAACCCTATACTCTATTCATAACCCTAAATCCAAAATTAAAGATGCAACACAAACAAGCAAAAACCGAAATGGGGAAGAACAGAACAACCTTAATTTAGAAATGAAAATATAAATAGCAAAAGGGAGGAACTGATTGTTAAGGTTGTTATGTGAATGGGAATCTGCCACCAACTCAAAATAAGAGTCTTGAAAAGTTGAAGAAAGAGAGCAATGCAGTGCAGAGCATAGAAGCAAAGCACAGAAGCAGCACAAGGAGTACAGAGCACAGAAGCAGCATAAGAACCACCTGCTGTAACACAGGTTGATATCAGTCACATAGGGACTAAATTGGCCCACGATACTAATTGTTAGGGACTAATTAGTCTCACTTTAAATGGGCAGAGATAACGGGGCTAGCTAGGATGATTTAACGGCCATGTCACCCAACTAATGGACACTGGCTAACGGAAGTCAACATAGGGACTAATGTGTCCCACGTTAGTAATTGTCAGGGACAAACAGTGTAGTTTTTTTTTTTGTCAGTGACTAAAATGGCTTCCACACTTTTTGCCAGGGACTAAAATGGACCTTTACCCTAAAAATAAAAATAATGTGTCTTAAGTATATTTTTGTTAAAAGTTACGTTTTTGAGAAATCATAGATGATTTTAAAATAATGCTTAAGAAATGAGTGTTAGTGAGGATGATTAGTGATAAATTGCACTTACATTAATTTGCCCGAAAACGTTTCAAAAAGAATAAAAGAAACAAGAAAAATCATGAAAATGTTTCAATGTAGTCAAGAAAAGTCTTCTGAAAGAAAAGTTTTTGGTTTACGAATATTTTATTCTAAATGAAAATATTTAGAAAAATGCCTTATGATCTTGATAATAATTTTATTGTTTTAGTCAAAAAGTTTTATAAATGATTTTTAATGATTTGACGTTTTCCCAAATGAATTTTAAATAAAAGGGATTTCTGCAAAATGTTGTTTAAAAGAGTGAAAAAAAAATTTCCGACAAATGTTGATAAACTCTTGTATTTGATTTTCAATTTAGTTTTCAACGAACGAAAACCGTGTTGAAAATTATGAAAGTTGTGAGGACATAGTAACCGAGGGGTCAGACTATAGTTCTTCTGAGTAGTATTTGGTCGCGGATTAAAATTTCCACATTGGCGACTTAACTTCGTGTCAAATATTGACGAACCTAGTGACCGATGATTCGGCCTAGAGTTTCGTAAATGAATACTCGGACTGCGTGTCCTGTGTTAAGTGTGAATGGGCTTGATGCATGCATAAAATTAGTTGTGAGCTTTAAGCTTGGACAAGAAAGAACGAACGAAAAAGAAAAACAACGAATCAACTGTTTTACATGCATAAGCTGGCAGACGTGCCATAGTTTTCGAGCTATAATCCTTTTAGGAATGACAAGTTGGGGAAGTCAAGACCAAAGTGGGTCTATAAGGACATCTACGTTTGTGAACCACAAAAAGCCTGGGCCTCGTGACCTCAAGCCGTGGACGTAACGACTGCCAAACGTGGATGTACTCAATCAGGGACTACTCAATATTATTTTAGGTAATTGAGTGTGATACCCTTGAACAATTGGATCCCGGACCTAAATTGAGATACCGACCTCATGAGATAATTGTGGTAAGGGGTATTGCAGCCTAATCATTGCTCGACGAAGGGAAGTTAGGATCTTCGGAGATTACGAAATAGATAGTGAAATTTTGAAGTGTCATGCATTTTTAAAAACCTATGATGGTTGTTGGGTATGAATCCCCTTTATTAAATAGCATTGATATTAGGACTATGATTCATATTGTTTTATATGTCGCTGTTGTCATATGTTATTGATTGTTGTGTCACGTATGTGACTACTGTTACGTGTCGGTATCTCACCCTTGCTATGTACATGTGAAATGCCTTGTGGCATTTTTGGATACGTGTAAAGTTTCGTCTTAATGGTATTCCAGATGACTACAAGACCCTGAGATTTGAAGGTTATGATGCTAACAATGACGATGTGTGAGCTCTTATGGCCAAGACCCAGTTTCCCTCTTGTACCACTCACTAGGACGAGCTACGACGCCTTGTTTGTTTCGAGGTATCCGATGATGGGGATGACGTTGGAGAATTTTCCAATAGAAATCTCTAGGTTTGACCAGCTGTGGAGTCGTCTTTTTGTTGTAAGCGTTTTGGAGTCTTTTTCTAAGTATTTATTATGGTCTATTATGGTTATTTGAAAACTTGTATGCCTCGGCAAGAAAAATCTTTTAATGATTATTTGGAGATTTTTATTGTGATGTATGTATTATGAATTAAGTTTCTTACCTTGACGTTTGTAAATGTTCGTATCATGAGAAAATTTTTAGACCCGCAATTTTTGAAACATAATTATATACCTAAATTATTTTTGGAAAGCAACCAGCATTAATTTTTTTTATTTTAAGTTCCGCAACAAGTTAAGCATGTAGGACCGAAGGGGTGTTACAGAGTGCCACATGGAACTTAACACATTACAATTACATATAATTACAGAGAAAAATTAAAACATTAAAAACATATATTCATATATAACATCAGAGCTACTAAGGAAGCGACAACATAAAAGATACAATAACACACACTCCAATGGCCGTGGTATAAACACTAAAAGACTTAACAACATCCTCGGAGGTCTCTTCAATCACGATATATCAGCATCTTTGTCGTAGTGAAGAATGACTCTCACCTTGATCACTTCAAACCTTCTCGGTGTCTTCACCAGCTGATGACTCACTTCCTCCTTTGAGCCACGATCTGGATCATCATATAAAGAATAGAGAACATATACATACATGAGGTAAGAAACTCTACAATTATCATGAAACAGGAAACAATATAGAATATCATATTAACATGCATGTTAACAGTCACAACCGTCTCTGAGGATTATCGTCATAACAATCAACCTCGAAAACTCATTAACTAGGATCATTACCTATTCTATGTGCGCAACTGGTCTTACATGCATGATTGGCCAATTCTACAACAACGTAAGTCAGTAGTTGGGCTACTGGCTACCGTGTTACCAAGAGAGTGCAATAGTGGGCCTCCAATGATGAGAAAGTACCTGCGTCGCTCCACCTCTGAGTTCCACCAACTTGGTCACTCCGGATAGTCCACCTCAATCGCGTGTGGCAATTTCTCAAACATCTGTTCCTACTGTTCACACGGCTCCACCGTGATAACCACTCAAACGATCATTGTAGTCGACACGGTCACCTCCTTTGTGTAGTAACCACTCAAACGGATATTGGAGTTATGCACAAGTATGATCTGATCTCGTATGACAGTCACTCAAATGGCTTTTGCAGCTATTCATACGGCTCCCTTGTGACAACTGTCACTATCGTTGTAGTCATTAACCACCACCAACCTCATATTAGTAATATCTCAAACGGTTGTTGCGGCTACCCAAAAGGTTGACCAACGATATCCATGATATGCACATGCATCTATCACCAATTATTGTAAATATTTGTTGTGTATTTACATACAAACACACTTGTAGATAACAAAACAAAAACAAACAAGATATATATTGAGTTTTGTCGCGACCGTGATCGCGGCGCAACGACGAACAAAAAGAAAACTTGTTTCTCTTTTAGAAAATAAACATGGAGTTGCCACCAATTTTATTTAATTTCAGGAAAGTTGGAAAACCCTTTAAAAAAAACTTTGGGTTCGGGAGTCGATTACGTCTAGGAAAGGCATGGAGACTTAACCCCACGGCACCCTAGAACATCCATAAAAAGGGTTACCCAAAATTAGTTGTGTAAATTATTAGTAACTTTGAAAATATTTATTTTACCCTGAAAATCATTTAAAGGAAAAATTATTTTTAATTTTAAGATATTTTGTATTTTTTATCTGTTTTGAGTTTGAGAAATTTTTTTATTAAACCTAAATGAGGTTGAACATGGCACGTAAGTCCACAGGGCAACCTCAAAATCTAAAGGATTGAGCATGACACTTGTCATAGAGCAACCCAAAAATAACATTGATTTAATTGTGTATTTAGAAAAATGCCACATAGGAATTAGGAAGAGAAATGTTATTCCATGATCTCATTTTTTATTTTATTCTACATTTTTGATTAAATGTTGAAAAGTCCTAAATAGGTTGAACATGGCACATAAGTCCATAGGGCAACCTTTATTCTAAGCGATTGAATATGGCAACCAAGTCCATAGGCCATTCCTAGATAAAACAAGTTCAATTATTTATTTATCAAAAGGCAATTTTCTTTGTTTTATAAAAAGGGAACAAACCGATTGAAGGGGATTTAAGTGAACATCTTTTATTTTTATGTAAAAAAACAGTTTTGCCTTATTTCTAACATGAGGAACTTTGGATGGTGAATTAAATAATCATGAAGGCCCATGAAAAGGTTTTGAAAACCAACCAATTACACAATTACATTGATTCATTACTATTGAAATGTTTTTTTTTTGGGGGATGCAAATAAAGGATTATTCTAGTGGTCATTTTGAATTTTTATTTTATCACGAAACTGAATTTTTAAATAAAAATAAAAATAAGTATAAGATTGGTACTTGAAACGATTTTTCTAACTTAGACCAGCATGATTAATGAGGAAAAAGTGGTTAACATTAAACAAAAGCTTATAAGGAAGACTAGAAATTAACGGTCAAGATAATAGCAAACAACAACATGCATCATCTTCTACCTATTAACTATAAAGATGAACTCAACACAATGAGGGTGGGGCATAAGAAAACTATCATCAGAACAATGCCTTTGCGAAAATAGAACAAAAATGAAACATTTTAAATGTTTAGTAACGGTTAGCCATATGAAGATTACTAGTGTATCATGCATTTCAGCAAATGATGGCAAACAATGAAATAAGAACTCATATAGCAAATATCATACTAACTCATTCAGTTTCAATATCCATGGATTTTCTTTTTGTCATAAACAGAGACACAGAAAAATAAGAACGTCAAGAGAAACTCATGAATAATATCAACAAAGAGAACAATGATTACCAAATGAGAGCAGAATAACAATGATTTTGATTTCTCCCAGTAGTAAAATTTTAAGATCAAAACCCTCACATTTCTGTTTCATTGACTCTTTTAACTCTCTCTTCTTCTGAAAATTTGGAATCACTTTAATGACAAAGAAGAGGAAAAAAAAACTCAAATCCCTAACCCAAAAATCCCCTCTATCCGTTTAAAAAACGAAGATCCCCTCCATTTCTACCTCAAATCCAATCTCTTTTTCTTCACAAAGAAAACATCAGATAAAAATCTCTCTCCCTCTGTCTTCATATCCTTACTCCGTATCTCCTCTGATTTTTCGTTCTTCCCCCTCCTCTCCTTTTCTATCTTCGCGTCTCAATTTATAGATGGAGGAGAGGGCTTCATGCTTCTCCTTACCCAGTGGCTTCAAGGTTGGTCCCACGAAATCCGGAGCTTGGGCGGTTCTGAGCAGAGATCGCGTGTGTCCAGATGGAGGTGACGCGAGCAGAGGAAAGGAGGTGATTTGATGTGAAGGTTGCATGTTTGAAGAGAGAAGGAAGTGTGGTGCGATTAAGAGAGAGGAGGATATGAGGGAGAAGAAGGACCAATGGGTAGAGGAGGTGTAGGAACGGTTGGAGAGTGGGAGGAGGAAGAGAGGTTTTGTCTGATATGTAAAATGGGGTGTTTTAGGGTTAGGAGTGGGGCTGCTAGGTTAAAATGAGGGAGGAAGGGAAAAATGATGTGTGGGTCGTGGGCCATGAACCGGGTCAAGCGCGACCCAGTTTTGAAGGTGTGGGTTTAGGGCTTTTGTGAGTATTTTTTCTGGATTGGGCTGGATAATTTTTATTTTTTTGAAGTATCACTTATTTTTTCTTATTGTAGATATTGGGCTAGGAGAAGTAACTCAATCTTATTTCTTCTCCTTTTGCTGATTGTTCTTTTCTCCTTCTTTTCTTCCTCCTTCCTTCATTATTTTCTTTTTCTTCTTTCTTTCATCACTATTATTTTTTAGGCTCCCTGAAATATAATAACATAATAATAAAATTATAATAAAATAAAATGAAGACTGACAAAAATGGGTGTTCATAAGTTTGAGACTTTTTTTATCCAAAAGTACTTGCAAAAGTAGAAATTTTTTGGGAGGCCTAAAGTTGCTGCTTTACCAGCTTGCCCTGAGGGTCGACCCTATTGAGGTGCATAAGGTATAGAAGGTGAAGGTGTGGAATCATCAAGGAGGTTAGGATAAGAGATAGGGGGAGGCGAGGTGTCAGACGGAGAAAGACATTTTTGGAGATGAATAGTTCGTGGGAGGAAGGGTCATAGAGTTTGTAACCTTTAGTGCCCTCTTTGTAGCCTTAAAAGACAGCCCTGCTAGCTTTGGGTTGAAATTTGGTCCTATGAGTATGAGCTTCCAAGGTAGAGGCACAACTTAAGCATTCGAATACCTTAAGGTGGACCAGTTGGGTGCTTCATTGTACGGGAGCTCATAAGGACATTTATGTTAAAATATAGGGCTAGGAAGTATGTTAATAATGTGAACTACATGTTGTACAAAAAAGTTTCAAAGTTTGGTTGGGAGATGAGCCAGGAAAAATAAGGCTTTAGCCACGTTCAATATGTGCTGATGTTTGCGTTCGACCACCCTATTTTGGAAAAATAAGGCTTTAGCCATATTCAATATGTCCTCGAAAAGTGAGATGCGCCTCTGATCACACAAACTAAAATACAGCGAGCCTTCGAGCTCGAAAATTAAATTGCAGTGAGCCTCAGAGCTCGACAAAATTCAATCAGTAATCTGAAAATAATGAGAATCCCTTCATTTTGAAGACAACGGAAACAAATGCTCCATGGAAAAACTTCCACTAACCAAACCCTTGTCCACCGACCACTCTGAGCCGAGGCATCATTCTTTCTTTTAACAACAAGGTTCAGCCAAGAATCTGATAACATATGAGGGGGGATGTTATGTTTATTCTCCCAAGCTTATTTGCATCATTATTTTGTTGTCCAGTGCATGCTATCTCTTCCATTGAATTTGAAATATTGAGTACTTTTGGTTCAAACCATTCATTGGTGCTACCATTAGAATTATCAAATCATACCAATAAACTTATATTTACTTTTATTGAGACATGACCATAGTGATTAAACATGAGAGTGAACACGACAGGGGAGTATGAAGGAAAAGCCTATTGCCTTAATACGAGAATTTAGTTTGTTAAGAGAAAATAACAATATGAGAACAAAATTACAAAAGGGATCATTAAGATTAAAAGCAAAGATAAACAAAGAAAATTACGAGAATCATATAAAATTTGCCCCAGTGTTGGTCCATTGATTTTCATTTAATTGATTCCCCACAACCTTTTGATGACACAGATCTTGGCTTCTGTTTCTGATTCTTCAAACACAACTTCTTCAATCATTCCTCAACAATTTTGCCCCAGTATACTCAGTCGGATAAAATTGCCACAGTGTGGTGAGTGCTTGCAGAAGTGTTGGACCATATCCTCCCCCTAGGCCGCCTTTACAGGTTTTCAGCCTAAGGTTTCTTTACCCTAACTTTTGCCTAGGTTGCCCTTTCGGGTTTTCAACCTAGCGGGCCTTTTCTTTTCTTTTGTTTTCATTGTTCTTTGCCCTAACTTTTGCACAGGCCGCCCTTTCGGGTTTTCAACCTAGCGGGCTCTTTTTTTTTCAAGCATAGAACTTTTTCACAGCATTAAATTTTACTGGGCTTGGTAACTCATCCCCATCCATGTTTTGCTGATTCAAAGCTCCTCCCGAGAATTCTTGTTTGACAATATAAGGACCTTCATAATTCGGCGCCCATTTTCCTCGGGTATCCTCCTAATTAGGGAGGATTTTCTTTAAAACTAGGTTTCCCGTGCAAAATTCTCTAGAGCGAATTTCTTATTGAAAGCTCTTTCCATTCTGCTTTGATACAACTGCCCGTGACAGATAGCTGCCAGTCTTTTCTCTTCTATCATGTTCAACTGCTCATATCGAGTTTTCACCCACTCAGATTCTTCTAAATCTGCTTCCTTCAAGACTCTTAGTGAAGGGAGTTCTACTTCGATAGGTGAGACAGCCTCCATCCCTTACACCAAAGAGAAAGTGGTTGCCCCAGTGCTTGATCGGATATTAGTTCGATAAGCATGTAGAGCATATGGCAGCATTTTGTGCCAGTCTTTATAGTTTGCAACCATCTTGGCAATGATCTTCTTGATATTTTTGTTTGCTGCTTCAACTGCCCCATTCATTTGAGGTCTATAAGGAGCAGAATTATGGTGTTTGATTTTGAAACCATCGCAAAACTTTTGAATCTTGGCACCATCAAGATTAGTAACATTATCTGTGATTATCCTCTCTGGGATCCCGTATCTACAGACGATATCCTTCTTGAGGAATTTGAGAAACACCTTTTGAGTTATGCTGGCATATGAAGCAGATTCTACCCATTTAGTGAAATAGTCTATCGCCACCAAAATGAAACGATGACCATTGGAAGCCTTGGGATTAATGGGACCGATGACATCTATTCCCCACATCGAAAAAGGCCATGGGGATGCTAAATTGTGCAGTGGAAATGGAGGTGCATTGACCTGATCTGCATACATCTGACATTTTCGGCATTTACAAACATGCTCTATACAACCAGACTCCATAGTAGACCAATAATAGCCACTTCTCAATATTTTCCGAGCCATCATATGGCCATTGGTATGAGTCCCACAGATTCCTTCATGAACTTCGATCACGATCAACTTAGCTTCACGAGCATCCACACATCTGAGTAAGGTACCATCATATCCTCTTTTATACAGGACTTCCTTGCTTAAGAAAAAGGTCATAGCCAGTTTTCGGATGGACTTTCTATTTGCTTCGCTCGCTTCTGCCGGGTAATTCTTGTTCTGAATATATTGCTTGATATCATGATACCAAGGTTTTCCATCAGGTTCTCCTTCCACATGGGCATAGTATGCCGGTTCATCTTGCACTCTAACTTGGATGGGTTGGACATTGGTATGGATGTCCAGCTTGGTCATGGCAGCTATTGTGGCTAAAACATCAGCAAACTGATTCTTGTCTCGAGTTAAATGCGAGAAAGTAATCTCGTCAAACTTCGCAATCAACTGAGTCAAGTATTTCTGATACGGAATCAACTTGGAGTCTTTGCTTTGCCATTCCCCATTGACTTGGTAAATGATTAGAGCTGCATTCCCGAAGACTTTCAACTGATTTATACCAAGTTCAAGTGCCATTTGTAATCTACTAGAACATGCCTCGTATTTTGAAATATTATTCGTACATTCAAATTTCAACTTTACGGCCACCGGGTACTGCTTGCCGTTTGGTGAGATAACCACTGCTCTTATCCCACTGCCATGCATATTGACTGCTCCATCAAAATACATCTTCCACACATCTTCCTATTCTTCATCTTCCTCGAGGGACATTATTGTTGTTTTGGCTTCAAAGACTCAAGGGAGGTGAATTGAGTTTTCAAAAATTCTTCCTTTTCAAAAACTTTACTTTTCAAATCATAGTTGCCTCAGGATCTTTTACAAAAACAGTGAAGGGCTTTTTATGAAATCTTGAATAGAAGGTGATGAGGTAAATCAATTCAGAAAGATAAATCAGTTCAGGGTCGTACAGGTATTAGATACAGGCCATAGTCAGTCAAGAACTGAAGTTACAATATATCAGATTATGTTTCAGTTATCAAGAACAGTTTTAATCAACTCAGTTTTGAACAATTAATAACTAAAGATTGATTGCAGTAATACTCTGGTTTTAATTCTTATTAAAGACATCAAGAACTGATATCAATTGAAAACTTAGAACATCAAGATCACATTTATATGCGCAAGACAGAAATTAAAGAATTTGAGTTTAGATATACCACACAACCAGATTTAACCTGGTTCAGTCACCACCACTGTGACCTACATCCAATCCCCACTCCACCTATGGGTTTTCACACACTAACACAACAAGCTTTAGCCAGGTAACTTGAAAAACCTTTACACCACAGAGTACTCCTTCGCCTCGAGATACCACACTCTTGTGAAGAGCCTCAATGTTCTTCCTTGGGGATACCTCACCCTAATCACACAAAGAGACTCCCTCTCTCTTTACAATCAAACAGAACGAAAAGATCGATTCCTAAACTCTCAATAGTCAGATATACAAATTGAAGTTCTTATGAGAATTGAAACACTCTTTTTCACAATGAAGCTCAAGCAAGAAGACGAATGATTTTCACAATTAATCTCTCAAATTGGTTTTGTAAAATTTATGATCTGTTTTTAAAGTGTTCCTTTGATCCCTCTATATATAGGAAACAAGTTATAGTCATTGGGATCAATTAAAACAAATTTGAGTCTGATAACATAATCTGTTTTCTTGATTCTGATTCTGGTTTTTGAACAGAGGTTGAGTACAGGGCTGTATTAACCAATTTCATACTGATAGTCTTGAACTTGGTTAATCCATCAGTACATCCATTCAGCACTCTATGCATTAATGAACATCAGATTTTCCTGAAACTTGAATACTCGCGTACATAGCATATGTACAGTGTTGTATTCAGTTAACCATTTATAACTTATTTGATTTCATATTGTACATAGGTGTTACTTAATCAAGAACCTTAAATTCATTTGTCAGTTACAGTAGCAGATGTAACACCCTATTTTTCGTATGCTTCTTTATCAGTAAAAACATGCTTTAATGTATTTATTTTTGATAAAATCCAGAGGATGATTTTATTTAAAATAAAATCATTTTCTTGTGTTGTTTTACCGTATGAAGTCACAGAAAAATTTTCGGTCGAAAATTCAGACGAAAACCGATCTGGGTTCTCACTGCCAGTACAAGTTTACTGAGCTAGAGACAAAATTTTAATTTGTGAACGAGACGGTTAGTGTTTTTATGATGTTTTGTGTGGGTTTGAATTTTTTTCGAAAAATCTTGTTCGGGGGCCAAATCTTAGGGATTTCCCTGGAGAAATTGTCGGAAAATACGATCGGGGAAGTCATCTGATACGAAATGGAGCAGAGCATCAAGAGGATGAAGTGACATGAAGTGACTTGATGTGAAGGCTATGACACACCTCAAAAAGTGAATCTTGACTTTTTTTTCCTTCAAAATCTCACTTTTTCATCTTTCTCTCTCCAATCACATCACATCACCGTAACTCCATATCCTCTCTACAAGCAACCCACCTTCTTTCTTCTCTTCTTTCTTCTTCCAAAATCGTGACCCTCTCCCTCATTCTCTATAAATACTCTTCATTTCCACCATTCATTACTTTCCTCAATTTCCCACATTTTCACTTTACTACATTTCTTCTTCTTCTTCTTCTTCTTCTTCTTCTTCTTCTTCTTCTTCTTCTTCTTCTTCTTCTTCTTCTCTCTTACAAAGTTTACATTTTTATCAAGCTTTTCTCTTAAAGTTCTTCATCAAAGTTGTTCATCTTGTTAAGGTTAATACTTCTTTGTAGTTCTTTTTCAAAGTTTCATTTTTTATTTCAAAGTTTTCTTCATATGTCCTTTACGTGCTTTTAACTTCTAAAACCTCTCAAAAATGGTAGAAAACTCCTTTTGGGTTGAAACAACTTTCTATATTCATGTATTTACTCATACTATCACATACTAAAAGTTTGTGTAAAACAAAGTTTCCTAACCTCTTCTTTCTAAGGAGGTCGAAACCATGTATATGGTTTAGATGAATCTTGTTTCAACTTTTACATGTATGAGTTTGTATTTGAGTTTCATTTCCAAGATGATCATGGACCAAGGCTCCTTTATGTTAAAGGATGCTATGTCTAAGTGATTCGAAAGTTTAAAGATTTTTACTCTATTTTTATGTAAAGACCAAAACCAATGAGTTTTAAGGCAATGGTGTTTAAGTTTTGTTTTCCAAAATGATCATGGATTAAGACTCCTTGATATAGGAGGATGCTAGGTCCAAGAGATTGGAAAGTTTGAAGGTATCTAACCCCTATTTCTTAAAAAGGCCGAGACCTTCAATGGTTATGGCAAAGACGTTGAGTTTTGTTTTTCCGACTAAAAGGCTCCTTTATGTTAAAGGATGCTATGTCTAAGTGATTGGAAAGTTTAAAATATTTCTAGCTTTATTTTTCTATGATGGCCGAATGTAACATTTGACCTAGGATGTGTTATTGCATTTTGTTTTCCAAGATGATTATGGATTAAAGCTCCTTCATGTTAAAGGATGTTATGTCCAAAAGATTGGATGATTTAAATACCTCTAACCTCACAAACTTGTTAAGGCCGAACCTAAGTGTTCATGGTCTAAGGCATTTTATTTTTCCATTTTCCGAAATGATCATGGTTTCAAGCTCCTTACTATGTATGGATGCTAACCTAAAGAGATTGGAAAGTTTAAGAATTCCTATCCTATTTACCTATGCTTGGGCGAAACCCTAAGTCAAGTACTTAGTGGGATTTTTAATTCAACTTTGTTAAGAGATTGTTGTTTATGAACTTCTAGCACTTAAGGATCAAAAATCCAAGAGTCGCATAAATTTCGGAAACCCTTAATCCTAGTTTATTGTATGAACCGAACCTATACCTTGTGGTTAGTGTTCTCGAGTGATTTTTAACTCATGATTTTATGTTGGTAACCTTAGACTTCCATCGCCGGAGAAGCGAGGACGTTCGTGAACCTTCTTTTCAAATCCAAAACTCTTAACTCCGACGTGAGGTAAGAGGGGATTTCCTAAAGATATTCAATAACTGTATGCATGTGTGTAGGTGTTTAACTGGATATTTATATGTTGATTGAGATTACTTGGTTATCTAATGTACTTGAACTGTTATGCTATTATCTGATGTTGAACTGTGCTTGTTCTAAATGTTATAATGCATATATGTGATGAACTGCTTCCAACTGTGATATTAGCATTGAAATGATAATATACACTTTTGTTGATTGAAAGTTTGATAAGCCATACTTGTGTATGTGCTCAACTGTTATAAGGATTAAAAACTTTAACAAGCTTTGAAGACGAAGGGATTGGTGTTCTTTTCCAGAAGCTCATTAACTTAAAGTACTTGTTTTAAATGTTGAAATGGTTTTGGTGAACTATTGTTATACAAGAGAAAAATCATTTTCGAACTATGTGTCTTCAAGTGAAAACTTTCAAGATTATTTGGCAATATCCAATTGGGGATTTTCAAAGATAAAAGTATTTCAAAGATGCTTTATAAAAGATTGTCAAAGAAAAGGTTTTCTCCGAAATATTTTAGAAACTTTCCGATAGCCTGGATAGGTTATCGAGGATTCGGTTTTGAATTTAATTTTCACTGAACGAAAAATAAGTACTTAAGAAAGAGAATCTAGTACGCGAGATGTCACCTCTAGTATTCATTTATATGCACATGATCTTGGATCAGTGTTAATTCGGTGCCATGAGTCCTATTCATGATGTTCTGGACTGAGGGTCCAATTATTGAAATCGGGGACAGTGCGTTCGGATTTCGTTGTTGTGGACTGTGTGTCCTAAACACGTTGTGGACTGTGTGTCCTAATCACGTTGTTGTGGACTGTGTGTCCTAACCACGTTGTGATGAACGTTGTTAAAGCTGAATGTTGTTTTCTACAACCACAAGCCTAGGACTGGTGCATCGGTTTCGAGCGTTGTGATTGAGCATTTGGACTGTGTGTCATATGCTTCTAAGTTTTCAAGTGATGGGGAAATGATGATTAAGTTGTTAGCTTTGAGCTGCGACAGCGAAAAAGAAGAACACAAAGAAAACCTTTTTAAATAAAATATTTTCTCATGTGCATTTCCCCAGGCAGACGTGCCTTTCTTACATAACAGATACAAGGTGGTATCTGGGAGTCAGTCCATGTGACCGGTTTAGAGGCACATGTGACGTTGCTCGTCCTGAGACCTTAAATGCATGAGGGTATGGAGGCAACTGCCCGGTGGGCTAGAGATTGACCAATTCTAATTCTTCTCCAGTGGAAAACGGTGTTGAAATCTCACGAGATTAAGTTAGAGCCTGATATTGAAGTGCCGAGCATATTTTCAAGGATTGACTGTGCGGGTTTGAGACCCTTTGATATAACACTGTTATGTTATGTATATCCATGATTTAACTGCTTATATGATTCTGTGATGTATGTATCATGTATATAGTTGTTGTGGGATATATCTTATGATAGTATCTCACTCTTGCACAACTGTATGTTCTGTTCTTTTCTTCTTGTATCGGGTATGTGTGTGCTTTTAGATGGATCCGGACGTTCCCTTGGCACAGTCGAGCTCGAGGAGTGAAGTATTTGATCATGCTGGGACGGCAAGGAACTGTACTATACATGAGGGTGCGACGACCGCGACGTATCGAGGACCAGTCATGACTATCGAGACGAATGCTAACGGAGTACCCGTACGAAGGATTCATACCATCGAGACGAGGATTGTGACGCTTCCACCTCCATGGTACTACCTTCGTATGCTCCAAGTCACCGGACTCCTTCATGAGCATTTTGATCCAGTTGAACCGCTTGTGGAGGATCTAGTGGAGGAGGATCCCGAATAGGATCCTGAGGAAGAACCTTTTGAGCTGATAGAGGTCGAGGACGAGGAGGAGGAGGAGCTTGAGTACCATCCACAGGATCCCGGCGATGACGACGTCCCTAACGACGATGGCGGTGACGTTATTGATCCGGCATCTAATATCTCGCCTGACGGTAACGTCTGTGGTCACTCTGCATGCAGGAGGCATTGGTAGATCGTTTGTTGGCTTTTGGAGTTGTCCCGATAGTCCCTAGGCTTTTAGAGTCATCTTTTGAGTCTTGTACCCAATTCCCTATTCCCGGTTTGATGTTTTATTTTTACCTATTTCTTCAGTAGTTGTTTTAGGTTATGTTGGCCAGTTCGACAAGGCATGTCTTGTAATCAAACCTAAGATCCCAAGTGGGACAGTTATCATTATATGTGTGATGTTGATTTTCAAGTTCTGAATGTTCATCACCTTTTCTTAACTACTTTAAAAAAATGAGTACCCTTTTTCAGTAACCTTATATAAAAGGTTATTTTTTCGAAGGCGACCAGCGTTTTAAATAAGTTTCTTTTCCGCAACAGGTAACCATGTGACGTCGGGTTTTAGGGTGTCGCATTAGTTAGTATCAGAGCTAATCGAGTCTTTCGAGAATGTTTGGGTTTAGGTCTGTTGTGTCGAAGTTGTGTTTTTCTCTGTCTGGATGTTGTTTGAATTACTTCTTTGAGGTAATGTGTGATAAATCGTGGTTCACATCCCTTTTCTGGCCAATGCTTGCCCGAAGAAGGATTACAAGTGTAACAATTGTAACCGCGTGGGACACTTGGCAAAGGAGTACCGTGCACCGAAGAGGGGGCATTCTATGAACCAGGCCAGAGTAAACAAGCCAACCGTTAAGGGAAGAATGTATACCATGAGTGGTGCCGAGGCATCGAACTTCGCTAATCTTGTTCAAGGTAAGTGCGAAATTGTTGGTAATCTCTTGTCTGTACTTTTCGATTCAGCTACAACTCATTCTTTTATTTCGATGGATCATGTGAAAATTCTAGACTTTCCTGTTTCTTCCTTGCCATATAATCTGATTGTTTCTACCCCAACTGTTGAACCTGTGACTGTTAATTCTGTTTGCTTAAACTGTCCTATCATCGTTCAGAATAGACATTTCCTTGTAGACTTGATATGTTTGCCTTTAGTACAGTTAGATGTAATCTTAGGCATGGATTGGTTATCTTTCAACCATATCCTAATAGATTGTGCTCAGAAAACCTTAATCTTTAGGGAGGAGATTTCTGGATTTTTATCTGCTAGTCAGGTAAGAGCTTCTTTGAAAGAAGGAGCTCAAGATTACATGCTGCTGTTTTCCTTGGACGTCAAGAGCGAGTTTGACTTGGAATCCGTACCTGTCGTTCGAGAGTTTCCGGAGGTTTTCCCTGAGGATGTACCTGGATTGCCACCTGTTCACGAGATCGAATTCGCGATTGATCTGATTCCATGCACTGGACCAATATCCATGGCACCATATCGCATGTCGCCATCAGAGTTAGAAACCTTGAAGGACCAACTTGAGGAGCTGATGAGGAAAAAGTTTATACGACCTAGTGTCTCACCATGGGGAGCTCTAGTCCTGCTAGTAAAGAAGAAAGATGGAACTGCTAGGCTGTGTGTGGACTTTCGTCAGTTAAACAAAGTCACGATTAAAAAAGATATCCTCTTTCAAGGATAAATGATCTTATGGATCAGTTGCGTGGCGTGATAGTGTTTTCAAAGATAGATCTGTGGTCAGGATACCACCAGATACGAGTAAAAGTAGAAGATGTTCCTAAGACAGCGTTTCGAACATGCTATGGGCATTACGAGTATTTGGTGATGCCGTTTGGAGTGACGAATTCACTTGCTATATTCATGGACTATATGAATAGGATCTTTCGTCCCTTTTTGCATCAGTTCGTAGTCGTCTTCATTGATGACATTCTGATCTATTCTCCGGACAAGGAGACTCATGCTGAACATCTTAGCATTGTTATTCAGATCCTGAGAGAGAAGTAGCTCTATGCGAAACCAGATAAGTGTGAGTTTTGGTTGGTTCAAGTTCAATTCTTAGGTCATGTATTATCCCGCGAAGGAATCGTTGTGGTTCCGACGAAGGTCGAGGCTATTTTGGAATGGGAAAGGCCGACAACGGAAACAGAAATCCGTAGTTTTGTGGGTTTGGCTGGCTACTACAGGAGGTTCATTGAGGGATTTTCCAAGATTGTAGGACCTCTCACCCAGTTGACGCGTAAGGACCAAGCATTCTTGTGGACAAAAGCTTGTGAGAGAAGCTTCCAAGAGCTGAAAAGGAGGTTGACAACCTCACCGGTATTGATCCTACCTGATCCCAATAAATCTTTTGAGGTTTACTGTGATTCTTCGCGTCAAGGTTTGGGCTGTGTGCTGATGCAAAATCGGAAAGTTGTAGCTTATGCTTCGAGGCAGTTGAAGATTCATGCGAGGAATTATCTGACGCACGATTTAGAACTGGCTGTTGTGGTCTGTGCTTTAAAAATATGGAGACATTACTTGTATGGGGCCACTTTTAATGTTTTTAGTGACCATAAGAGCTTGAAGTACCTGTTTAATCAGAAGGAGTTGAATATGCATCAGAGACGTTGGTTAGAATTCCTGAAGGATTATGACTTTCAACTACAGTATCACCCTGGAAAGGCGAATGTAGTGTCTGATGCCTTGAGCAGGAAGTCAATTCACGCATCAGTGATGATGGTTAAAGAGCAGGAATTGCTGGAACAATTTCGAGATCTAAGTTTGTCAGATGAGAGTACGCCAGGAAAACTGTGTCTGAACAGGACCATCGTGTCAAATGGATTAATGGAGCAGATAAAGGAGAAGCAAGAGACTTATCAGTATCTGCAGACAGAAAGAGACTTAGTACGTCAAGGAGCTCTGCCCAAATTTAGAGAAGGAACAGATGGAATCTTGAGGTTTGACGAGAGAATCTGTGTACCTGAAGATGTTGAGCTGAGGAAGCTGATTTTAGAAGAGGCTCATAAGAGCGGGTTGAGTATGCACCCAGGGGCCACGAAGATGTATCAAGATCTTAAAAAATTGTACTGGTGGTATGGGATGAAGAGAGATGTAATGGAAAACGTCGCTTCTTGTTTGGTATGTCAGAAAGCCAAAGTGGAACACCAGAGACCAGCAGGAATGTTACAGTCTTTAGATATTCCAGAATGGAAATGGGATGGAATCTCGATGGATTTCGTGACCAGTTTACCAAGGACTAAGAAGGGTTATGAGGCTATATGGGTAATAGTGGACCGACTGACTATGTCAGCTCACTTTTTGCCAATCAATATGAGATACTCTATGAAGAAGTTAACCCAACTGTACATCAGAGAGATTGTTAGACTGCATGGTGTGCCTTCGAGCATTGTTTCAGATCGAGACCCGTGATTTACATCGAGGCTTTGGCAGAGTTTGCAAAAATCGCTTGGAACAAAACTCAAATTGATTTCCGCATATCATCCACAAACGGATGGACAAATGGAAAGGACAATCTAGTCACTAGAGGACTTGTTGAGAGCTTGTGTTTTGGAGGATGTCGGGGGTTGGGACGAGTCCCTACCGTTGATAGAATTCACCTACAATAATAGTTTCCATTCAAGCATTGGAATGGCACCTTATGAAGCCCTGTATGGTCGATGATGTCGGACGCCTTTGTGTTGGTACCAGGATGGTGAGAGTTTGCTGTTGGGTCCAGACTTCGTGAAACAAATGACGGAAAAGGTGAAGATGATCCAGGAGAAAATGAGGACTACTCAGAGTCGACAAAAGAGTTAAGTGGACAAGAGACGACGACCTCTAGAGTTTGAGGAAGGCGAGCATGTATTCTTGAGAGTCACACCAACGACTGGGATTGGCAGGGTACTAAAGTCCAGAAAGCTTACACCCAAGTTCATTGGACCCTACCAAATTCTTCATCGTGTAGGTCCAGTAGCTTATAAAATATCTTTACCACCCTTTCTTTCTAATATCCATGATGTTTTTCATGTCTCCCAGTTGAGAAAATACATTCTTGATCCATCACATATCATAAGGCCTGATAAAGTACAGTTAAAAGAGAACCTGTCCTTTGTGACTTCTCCGGCACGAATCGCGGATAGGATGACAAAGCAGCTCAGAGGTAAGCAAATTCCTTTGGTCAAAGTTATCTGGAATGAGACAACCGGAGAAGCAATGTGGGAAGCTGAGGACAATATGAAATTGCAGTACCCTGAGTTATTTCAAGCTACGTAATTTCGAGGACGAAATTCTTTTTAGAGGGGTAGAGTTGTAACACCCTGTTTTTCGTATGCTTCTTTATCAGTAAATACATGCTTTAATGTATTTATTTTTGATAAAATCCAAAGGATGATTTTATTTAAAATAAAATCATTTTCTTGTGTTGTTTTACCGTATGAAGTTACAGAAAAATTTTCGGTCGAAAATTCAGACTAAAAACGGTTTGGGTTCTCACTGCCAGTACAAGTTTACTGAGCTAGAGACAAAATTTTAATTCGTGAACAAGACAGTTAGTGTTTTTATGATGTTTTGTGTGGGTTTGGAGTTTTTCGAAAAATCTTGTTCGGGGCCAAATCTTAGGGATTTCCTGGGAGAAATCATCGGGAAATACGATCGGGGAAGTCATCTGATACGCAATGGAGCAGAGCATCAAGAGGATGAAGTGACATGAAGTGACTTGATGTGAAGGCTATGACACACCTCAAAAAGTGAATCTTGACTTTTTTTCAAAATCTCACTTTTTCATCTTTCTCTCTCCAATCACATCACATCACCTTAACTCCTTATCCTCTCTACAAGCAACACACCTTCTTTCTTCTCTTCTTTCTTCTTCCAAAACCGTGACCCTCTCCTTCATTCTATATAAATACTCTTCATTTTCACTATTCAATACTTTCCTCCATTTCTCACATTTTCACTTTACTACATTTCTTCTTCTTCCTCTTCTTCTTCTTCTTCTTCTTCTTCTTCTTCTTCTTCTTCTTCTTCTTCTTCTTCTTCTTCTTCTTCTTCTTCTTCTTCTTCTTCTTCTTCTTCTTCTTCTTCTTCTTCTTCTTCTTCTTCTTCTTCTCTCTTACAAAGTTTACATTTTTATCAAGCTTTTCTCTTAAAGTTCTTCATCAAAGTTCTTCATCTTGTTAAGGGTAATACTTCTATGTAGTTATTTTTCAAAGTTTCATCTTTTATTTCAAAGTTTTCTTCATATGTCCTTTATGTGCTTTTAGCTTCTGAAACCTCTCAAAAATGGTAGAAAACTCCTTTTGAGTTGAAACCACTTTCTATATTCTTGTATTTACTCATACTATCACATACTAAAAGGTTGTGTAAAACAAAGTTTCCTAACCTCTTCTTTCTAAGGAGGCCGAAACCATGTATATGGTTTAGATGAATCTTGTTTCAACTTTTACATGTATGAGTTTGTATTTGAGTTTCATTTCCTAGATGATCATGGACCAAAGCTCCTTTATGTTAAAGGATGTTATGTCTAAGTGATTGGAAAGTTTAAAGTTTTTTACTCTATTTTTATGTAAAGACCAAAACCAATGAATTTAAAGGCAATGTTTTTTAAGTTTTGTTTTCCAAAATGATCATGGATTAAGACTCCTTGATATAGGAGGATGCTAGGTCCAAGAGATTGGAAAGTTTGAAGATTTCTAACCCATATATCTTGAAAATACCGAAACCTTCAATGGTTATGGCAAAGATGTTGAGTTTTGTTTTTCCAAAGTGATCATGGACTAAAAGGCTCCTTTATGTTAAAGGATGCTATGTCTAAGTGATTGGAAAGTTTAAAATATTTCTTGCTTTATTTATCTATGATGGCCGAATGTAATATTTGACCTAGGATGTGTTATTTCATTTTGTTTTCCAAGATGATTATGGATTAAAGCTGCTTCATGTTAAAGGATGCTATGTCCAAAAGATTGGATGATTTAAAGATCTCAAACCTCACGAACTTGTTAAAGCCGAACCTCAGAGTTCATGGTCTAAGACATTTGATTTTTCCATTTTCCGAAATGATCATGGTTTCAAGCTCCTTACTATGTATGGATGCTAACCTAAAGAGATTGGAAAGTTTAAGAATTCCTAGCCTATTTGCCTATGCTTGGGTGAAACCCTAAGTCAATTACTTAGTGGGATTTTTAATTCAACTTTGTTAAGAGATTTTTGTTTATGAACTTCTAGCACTTAAGGATCATAAATCCAAGAGTCGCATAAATTTCAGAAACCCATAATCCTAGTTTATTGTATGAACCGAACCTATACCTTGTGGTTAGTGTTCTCGAGTGATTTTTCACTCATGATTTTATGTTGGTAACCTTAGACTTCCATCGCCGGAGAAGCGAGGACGTTCGTGAACCTTCTTTTCAAATCCAAAACTCTTAACTCCGACGTGAGGTAAGAGGGGATTTCGTAAAGATATTCAATAACTGTATGCATGTGTGTAGGTGTTTAACTGGATATTTATATGTTGATTGAGATTACTTGGTTATCTAATGTACTTGAACTGTTATGCTATTATATGATATTGAACTGTGCTTGTTCTAAATGTTATAATGCATATCTGTGATGAACTGCTTCCAACTGTGATATTAACATTGAACTGATAATGTATACTGTTGTTGATTGAAAGGTTTTTAAGCCAGACTTTTGTCTGTGCTCAACTGTTATAAGGATTAAAAACCTTAATAAGCTTTGAAGACGAAGGGATTGGTGTTCTTTTCTAGAACCTCATTAACTTAAAGTACTTGTTTTAAATGTTGAAATGGTTTTGGTGAACTATTGTTATACAAGAGAAAAATCATTTTCGAACTATGTGTCTTCAAGTGAAAACTTTCAAGACTATTTGGCAATATCCTATTGGGGATTTTCAAAGATAAAAGTATTTCAAAGATGCTTTATAAAAGATTTTCAAAGAAAAGGCTTTCTCCTAAATTTTTTAGAAACTTTCCGATAGCCTGGATAGGTTATCGAGGATTCGGTTTTGAATTTGATTTTCACTGAACGAAAAATAAGTACTTAAGAAAGAGAATCTAGTACGCGAGACGTCGCCGCTAGTATTCAGTTATACGCACGTGATCTTGGATCAATGTTAATTCGGGGCCACGAGTCCTTTTTCATGATGTTCTGGACTGAGGGTCCAATTCTCGAAATCGAGGACAGTGCGTTCTGATTTCGTTATTCTGGACTGTGTGTCCTAATCAAGATGTTGTGGACTGTGTGTCCTAATCACGTTGTTGTGGACTGTGTGTCCTCATCACGTTATTGTGGACTGTGTATCCTAACCACGTTGTGATGAACGTTGTTAAAGTTGAATGTTGTTTTCTACGACCACAAGCCTAGGACTGGTGCATCGGTCTCGGGCGCTGTGATTGAGCATTCGGACTGTGTGTCCTATGCTTCTAAGTTTTCAAGTGATGGGGAAATGATGATTAAGTCGTTAGCTTTGAACTGCGATAGCAAAAAAGAATGAACACAAAGAAAACCTTTTAAATAAAGTATTTTCTCATGTGCATTTCCCCAAGCAGACGTGCCTTTCTTACATATCAGATACAAGGTGGTATCTGGGAGTCAGTCCATGTGACCGGTTCAGAGGCACATGTGACGTTGCTCGTCATGAGACCTTAAATGCATGAGGGTATGGAGGCAACTGCCTGGTGGGCTAGAGATTGACCAACTCTAATTCTTATCCAGTGGAAAACGGTGTTGATATCTGATGAGATTAAGTTAGAGCCTGATATTGAAGTGCCATGCATATTTTCAAAGATTGATTGTGCGGGTTTGAGACACTTTGAGATAACACTGTTATGTTATGTATATGCAAGATTTAACTGCTTATATGATTTTGTGATGTATGTATCATGTATATGGTTGTTGTGGGATATATCTTATGAAGGTATCTCACTCTTGCACAACTGTTTGTTCTATTCTTTTCTTCTTGTATCGGGTATGCGCGTGCTTTTAGATGGATCCGGACGTTCCCTTGGCACAGTCGAGCTCGAGGAGCGAAGTATTTGATCATGCTGGGACGGCAAGGAACTGGACTATACATGAGGGTGCGACGACCGCGACGTATCGAGGAAAAGTCACGACTACCGAGATGAATGCTATGGAGTACCCGTACAAAGGATTCATACCGTCAAGACGAGGACTGTGACGCTTCCACCTCCATGGTACTACCTTCATACGCTCCAAGTCACCGGACTCCTTCATGAGCATTTTGATCCAGTTGAACCGCTTGCAGGGGATCCAATGGAGGAGGATCCCGAAGAGGATCCTGAGGAAGAACCTTTTAAGCTGATAGAGGTCGAGGACGAGGAGGAGGAGGAGCCTTAGTACCATCCACAGGATCCCGGCGATGACGACGTCCCTATCAAAGATGGCGGTGATGTTATTGATCCGGCATCTGATATCTCGTCTGAGGGTAACGTCTGTGGTCACTCTGCATGCAAGAGGCATTGGTAGATCGTTTGTCGGCTTTTGGAGATGTCCCGATAATCCCTAGGCTTTTAAAGCCATCTTTTGAGTCTTGTACCCAGTTCCCTATTCCCAGTTTGATGTTTTCTTTTTACCTATTTCTTCAATAGCTGTTTTAGCGTATGTTGGCCAGTTCGACAAAGGCCTGTCTTGTAATCAAACAAAAGATCCCAAGTGAGACAGTTATCATTATATGTGTGACGTTGATTTTCATGTTTTGAATGTTCATCACCTTTTCTTAACTGCTTTTAAAAAAAATGAGTACCCTTTTTCAGTAACCTTATATAAAAGGTTATTTTTAAGAAGGCGACCAGCGTTTTCAATAAGTTTCTTTTCCGCAATAGGTAACCATGTGACGCCGGGTTTTAGGGTGTCGGAGCAGACATACACCCATTGATTACATGGCTGTACCTGACAAATAATTTTCTTATTTCCAAAAATCATTTTCATTAACAAAACACTTATTCCTTTTAATGCAGGTTATGAAAATTGATTTTCTTCATTCATCTTTTTAGTTGAGCTATCTTGTGACTAACAGATTTCTTTCTCTTACAAATCATCTAAGACTTAAATCTAAAATTATCCTTTAAGCTTGGTCTTGATGATCCTTTGATCTTTGACTTTGCTCTTTTGATTTCTACACGCAACTCCTTGATTCCTTCAAGTTCTTCCTTGAATATTTTCCTTGAATTTGCTTAATGAACTTGTTGATCACTGCTTGATACATGTCTTTGCAATTTGACACTAAAACACTTGCACACACATTAGATTGTATTTGTCATATATCAAAATCTCTAGGTCATTGAGTCTTACAAACTCCCACTTTTTGATTATGACAAATCTTTTAACAAATTATAAGATCGGAGTATAAGTGTCGCGGAAGCTAAGTGTTTTTGACATATTTATATCATGGTATCAGAGTAGAAGTATATCAGAGAAAAAAAAATTATCAGATCAGAATTTGATTTACTATCCCTTAATCATGTAAGCTTATAAGTCCCCCCCCCCCCCCCTCAACATATGCATGTAAAATTTGTTATTATCCCCTTTCTCTATATCATACTTTTTCCTCCCCCTTTTGGCATTATCAAAATGTTAAAGAAAAGAAACATTCAAAGCAATAGAGAAGGCAAGCATTTAAACATTCAAAAATATCATATAAAATTGTTCATGATAGAGGGATAGGTGCAGGGACAAATAAAAAAGAATAGAAACCATCAGCCAAAATTACAAACTAAGGCATTTTACCTTTCAAAAACCAAGTTCTAATTCCTATGAATTCCTAGAACTAGTTCTTCCATTTTGATTTTCTTTTGTTTCGACCTTTAGGTGATGGTTCAGCAGGGGTGTGCTCAGCTTCCTTCACAGCAGCTCTTGCAATGTTTGTAACATCAACATCTTCTTCTGTTTGAGATGGAGGTGCAGGGAAATGAAAGTCCATTCCTAGGTCATCTTTGAGTTTATCAATGTCCTTTTCTTCCTTTTTTATCCTTTCATTCACTTCAGCAATTGCAGCCATTTCAATTTCATGAATTTTCTTCTAATTTTCTTCAACATTTTCCAACATTTTCATTAGTTTCTTCAGGAAATCAGAAGGTGCATTTTCTTGTCTAGTTAAAGTACCAGCAATAATAGTTTCCTTGTTTCCAGCTTTCCTTATCCATCTTCCATCTTCTTTCTTCAGTTTCATTTTGCTCACAATTTCTTCACCAAAATTGTGAGTTATTCTTCTTGGAAGCTTCTTTTCTTCTCCATCCAAAGGAACATTAAAATGAGCTAGGATTATGCAGACCGGTGCAGGGTAGGCAAGCATCATCTTGTTTTTCTTGCATTCTATCATGTGTGCAGTAACATAGTACCCCTAGCTGATTTGCTTCTCATTCAGCATAGCCCACATAAGCATTAAATCATAGTTTTGCAGAATATAGTGATTTCCTCCTCTTGGAATTAAAATTCTGCAGACAACATAATGCAGAAGTCTATCCTCTACACTCATTATACTAGTATAGGTAACTCTACCTTTCAGTTCATTTGAGGTAACTAAATCTGGTCTAGCCAGTTCTTTATCATACTCATTTTACCACTCAGATTTTGGACCATTTCCAGCAACGCTAGGTCCATAATAAGGTAGGTTAGCAAGATTGATGAATTCCTCTAATGACATTTTTATCTTAATTCCCTTAACTACAGAGCTAATTCCATTAGCATTCATTTCCAAATTCGAGTAAAAGACTTTGATCAGTAGGGGGTGATAGTCAAACTGAGTTTGCACAAAATCCGTGAGCTTTTGACAGACTATAATTTCAGGAAAGTTAAACTCATTATCCTCAAAATATTTTACAGCCATTACCCAAGGTTCAAGAATTTCTCTATATCTGAAGTTTCGCTTAAAGTATTCCTTTTGTTCATCAAAAGAAAAATACCTTTGAAGAAAAGCATCATTGTCCATGTATGAAGTTAGAGCAGCATTTTCAATGACTTCCTTTTCTTTGGAAGATTCCACTTCATTTCCTTTGTTCCTCTTTTTCTTAGGAGCCTTTGAAGTCTCAACTCCTTTCTTCTTCTCATATGATTTAGAAGTTTATATTTCCTTCCTCTTCTTCTTAGTAGCTTTTGAGGGTGAAGATCCAGTATTTTTGGTTCCTGCCATATTAGGGTTGGTTTGGGTACAAGAAAGATTAAGGTTAGCTCTGCTAGGGTTACGGAATTAGGTGAAGAAAGAGTGGTTTCAGAAGATTTGAAGTTTTGAATTAAGATTTTGCATCAGTTCTTATAGCATTCGCGTACATGGGTGTATAAGCGCGTCCATCTTGCCACGTCGGCAGATGGAAGTACTAAAACACAAAGTAACCTAGTAGACGAGTTCCATATGCCACGTCATTGGACGGAACTTCTCATTAAGGACTTAGCAAGTCCAAAGACTTGTGTGGACGAGCGCTTCTGTCACATGTGTGGACGAGCGCTTCTGTCACTTTAGTGGACGAGCACTTCTGTCACTTTAGTGGACGAGCACTTCTATCACTTGTGTGGACGAGCGCTTCTGTCACTTTTGTGGACGAGCGCTTCTATCACTTATGTGGAAGAGCGCTTCTGTCACTTTAGTGGACGAGCGCTTCTGTCACTTTAGCGGACGAGCGCTTCTGTCTCTTTAGTGGACGAGCGCTTCTACCACTTCAGTGAACGAGCAGAATTAGAATCTTGTGTGTTCTTAGTTTATCAGACTAAAAACACAAGGGATCCATTCCTGAACCTCTATACAGCTATTGATCACATCCATGTTTAAAACAAATTTCCAGTTTTTACACATGTACATGGGTTAGGTACATAGGTGTTCCTGATCAAATCTATTTCTTCTGAAACTCTCTTCTGATCGTTCATAGATATTCCAAATCAAATCATACAAGAATCAGAGCATATTTACACAAAGATACAGTCATATAAATAGTTTCTTTAGAGATTAGATATTAGATTGATCAATTTTGCCCGATTCTCTTCTAATGAAAAAGAAGCTTTCCTTGTTCAAGGGCTTGGTAAAAATATCAGCTAGTTGTTTAGTTGTATCAACATATTCAATCTCAATTTCTCTACTTTGAATAAAATTCTTATGATAGAGATCATGTTCAAAGTTAATTGTTGCACAGTAAGCAAAACAAATCATTCAGGGCTTCATAAATTTTCTTAGAATCAATTTGTGAAACAAAAGCCATATGATTATTCCAAGATTGATCAAATAACTTTAATACAACAATATAGACATATTATACAATGATATATAAGTCAACATTATTTCTTTATTGTTACCCATTTTTGTGTTTGGTGAAGGCTCTATGTCATGATTCCAATTTTTGCTCTTGACCTTCCACCACACCTACAAAACAGAATTTCATGTTTGTGCTATAAGTACCCAACTTTTCTTGGGTCCTTCATGGTTAGAGTATGATAAAGTTCCTTTTGGAACCCATATTTGCCTTATTTACAATGAATAATTATTTCTCAAATTCCAGAAAGCACCTTTTCTATTGCAATAATGACATCTAGCATATTGTATTGCATTAGCATAATGAGAAACATGAAATTTTCTAAAGGTTTTTGCCTTTTCTCTCAATTTTATACACTAAATTAACTTGGTTTTTGATTTCTTTTTGTTGTCCAAGTAATGCATTCATGTTGTCTTTATCACTAGTAATTCTAGATAGATCACCATTCAAATGATTTATATGTTTCTCCAACTTAGGACAATTATCACATATAGGTGGTTCCAAAACAGTAGCCAATCTTTCTTTTACAGCACAATTTCCTGTTTTTAATTCATCTAGCTCTTTGTTTAAAACATAATTTTTCTCTTCTAGGAATGTGATGGTTTTCTTAGACTTAATTAGCAATCTGGCAAGTCTAATGGATTCTTTATGAAGTTCTTCAAAAGCATTTTGCAATTCATCATAAGAAGGTAATTTATCAAGGTTAGAATCATTTATCTCATCGTCTTCTTTATGAAGATGAGCAGTTAAGCACAAGTTTGATTTTTCATCATTGGAATCATTCGTTGAGCCAAGATTGTTATCCTCCCAATCCATGTATGCACGTTTAAGTTTCTTTACATTCTTAAGATTTCTGTCAACCTTTGTAGATTTTACGGTTTTTAATGTGATGATTCTATTGTTCTTGTCTTCTTCTTCACTTAGCACCAATCTAGTCAACTCCATTTCATGTTCTTGTAGTTTTCCAAACAATGTGGCAATGGTCATTGATAAGAGGTCTTTGGATTCTGAAATCGCTGTTACTTTAGGTTGCCATTCTCTACCTAGGCATCTCATGACTTTGTTAACTTGATCTTCATTGGAGATGGTCTTTCCAAGTGCTTCCAATTGATTCACAATATGTGAGAATCACATTTGTATAACCTCCATTGGTTCTCCTCGATTCATGAGAAATAACTCATATTCATGTGTGAGGGTGTCCATTCTTGCTCTTTTGACATCTGTGGTTCTTTCATGTGTTACTTGCAATGTATCCCACATCTCCTTTGCTGATTTGCAATTTGAAACCGTGAAAAACTCATCACGGCTTAAAGCAGATGTTATAATATTCTTAGCACGTTCATTATATTGAACTCTTTTCTTATCATCCTCATTCCATTCAGTTTTAGGCTTATTTCTTGGAGCACCATTAGCATCTACAGTAGAGGGGACAAATGGTCCATTTTATATTGCATCCCATATGTCAACACATGCTTCCTCAAGAAAGATTACCATTCTTTCCTTCCAATAGACATACTCAGATCCATTAAAGGCAAGAGGGCGTGCAAGGGAAGCCCCTTCATTCAAACAGTCATTGGAAGCCATACTCTTATAGCTGTTAGGCCAAACTTAAGAGTGTAGCTCTGATGCCAACTATTTTTTTGGCTTCAAAGACTCAAGAAGGGGGGTGAATTGAGTTTTAAAAAATTCTTCCTTTTCAAAAACTTTACTTTTCAAATCATAGTTGCCTCAGGATCTTTTACAGAAACAGTGAAGGGCTTTTTATGAAATCTCGAATAGAAGGTGATGAGGTAAATCATTTCAGGGTCGTACAAGTATTAGATACAGGTCTTAGTCAGCCAAGAACTGAAGTTACAATATATCAGTTTTTGTTTCAGTTATCAAGAACATTTTTAATCAACTCAGTTTTGAACAATTACTAACTCAATATTGATTGCAGTAATACTCTATTTTTAATTCATATTAAACAGATCAAGAACTGATATCAATTGAAAACTTAGAACATCAAGATCACAGTTATATGCGCAAGACGGAAATTAAAGAGTTTGAGTTTAGAGATACCACACAACCAGATTTATCCTGGTTCAGTCACCACCACTGTGACATACATCAAGTTCCCACTCTACTTGTGGGTTTTCACACACTAACACAACAAGCATTAGCTAGGTAGCTTGAAAAATCTTTACACCACAGAGCACTCCTTCACCTCGAGATACCACACTCTTGTGAAGAGCCTCAATGTTCTTCCTTAGGGATACCTCACCCTAATCACACAGAGAGACTCCCTCTCTCTTTATAATCAAATAGAAAGAAAAGATCGATTCCTAAACTCTTAATAGTCAGATATACTAATTGAAGTTCTTATGAGAATTGAAACACTCCTTTTCACAATGAAGCTCAAGCAAGAAGATGAATGATTTACACAATTTATCTCTCAAATTGATTTTGTAAAATTTCTGATCTGTTTTAAAAGTGTTCATTTGATCCCTCTATATATAGGAAACAAGTTATAGTCGTTGGGATCAATTAAAACAGATTTCGGTCTGATAACAGAATCTGTTTTCTTGATTCTGATTCTGGTTCTTGAATATGGGTTGAGTACAGGGCTGTATTAACCAATTTCATGCTGATAGTCTTGAACTTGGTTAATCCATCAGTACATCCATTCAGTACTCTATATATTAATGAACATCAGATTTTCCTGAAACTTTAATACACGCGTACCTAGCATATGTACAGGGCTGTATTCAGTTAACCATTTATAACTGATCTGATTTCATATTGTGCATAGGTGTTACTTAATCGATAACCTTAAATTCATTTGTCAGTTACAGTAGCAGACATACATCCATTGATTACATGGCTGTACCTGACAAATAATTTTTCTTATTTCCAAAAATCATTTTCATTAACAAAAACCTTATTCCTTTTAATGCAGGTTATGAAAATTGATTTTCTTCATGCATCTTTTTAGTTGAGTTATCTTGTGACTAACAGATTTCTTTCTCTTACAAATCATCTAAGACTTAAATCTAAAATTCTCCTTTAAGATTGGTCTTGATGATCCTTTGATCTTTGACTTTTCTCTTTTGATTTCTACATGCAACTCCTTGATTCCTTCAAGTTCTTCCTTGAATATTTTCCTTGAATTTTCTTAATGAACTTGTTGATCATTGCTTGATACCTGTCTTTGCAATTTGACACTAAAACACTTGCACACACATTAAATTGTATTTGTCATATATCAAAATCTCTAGGTCATTGAGTCTTACAATTATCTCTCCATTTGGGAACTCGGAGTTGACAGGCCATCCATCCTCAAGAGGATTCTCTGCTAAATGATCAACAATCGTACTTCCTTTGATGGACTTCTGAGTCACATATTTGATGTCAAATTCTGACAATATCACTTGCCACTTCGAAACTCTTAAGGAGATATCAGGACTTTCAAAGATATACTTCAAAGGATCCATTCGAGAAATTAGCCAAGTGGTGTGATATAACATGTACTGTCTAAGTCTTCTAGAGGTCCACACTAGTGCACAACAAGTCTTCTCTATTGCCATATAACGAGCCTCACAGTCATTAAACTTCTTACTCAGATAGTAAATTGCCTGCTCCTTCCTACCAGATTCGTCATGTCGTCCCAGCATTGCCCCCATTGAGGTTGGCAAAATAGTGAGATAGAGTAACAATGGACGACTTTAGGTAGGTGGTACCAATACTGGGGGATTCAGTAAATATGCCTTTATCTTGTCAAAGGCTTCTTGATAGTTATCATCCCATCTTCCCGGATTATTCTTCCTGAGGAGTTTGAAGATTGGCTCGCAAGTGCTAGTTAAATTTGCAATGAAGCGCGTAATATAGTTCAACCTTCCAAGAAAACCCCTTACTTCTCGCTCGTTCTTCGGTTCTGGCATGTCACGTATTGTTTTTACCTAGTTAGGGTCCACCTTTATTCATTCTCTACTGACAACAAAGCCAAGTAAATTCCCTGCGGATGCACCAAAAGTACATTTTGTAGGGTTGAACCGCAACTTGTACTTCCTTAGCTGTTCGAAAAACTTTCGTAAAACTGCTACATGGCTTTATTCTTCCTTGGACTTAGCCACTATATCATCAACATATACCTCTACCTCCTTATGCATCATATCATGGAACAATGCTACCATAGCACGTTGGTAAGTGGCCCCAGCATTCTTCAACCCAGAAGGCATCACTTTGTAACAAAAATTTCCCCAAGAAGTGATAAAAGTTGTCTTTTCTTTGTCATCATCATCCATGAGGATCTGATTGTACCCAGAATACCCATCCATGAAAGAAAACCTATGACTTATGACTGTACTGTCTACAAGGACATCAATATGAGGTAGCCGAAAATCATCCTTTAGACTGGCTTTATTCAGATCTCGGTAGTCCATGCACATTCTGACCCCTCCGTCCCTCTTTGGTACTGGAACAATATTAGCTACCATTTCGGGTGTCTATCTACTTCCAGAAAGCCAGCCCCTAACTGCTTGGTCACTTCTTCCTTGATCTTTAGTGACATCTCAGGATGCATCCTCCTTAATTTTTGCTTCTTTGGAACCACATCTGGGTATAAGGGAATTTTATGTGATGCTTGTCGCTACCGAGATTTATAAAATAAACATGGAGTCGCCATCAATTTTATTTAATTTCGGGAAAATTGGAAAACCCTTTAAAAGGACTTTGGGTTCGGGAGTCGATTACGTCAAGGGAAGGCATGTAGACTTAACCCCACGGCACCCTAGAACATCCATAAAAATGGTTACCCAAAATTAGTTGTGTAAATTATTAGTAACTTTGAAAATATTTATTTTACCCCGAAAATCATTTAAAGGAAAATTTATTTTTAATCTTAAGATGTTTTGTATTTTTTATCGGTTTTATATTTGTGAAATTTTTTTATTAAACCTAAATGAGGTTGAACATGACACATAAGTCCACAGGGCAACTTCAAAGTCTAAAGGATTGAGCAATCCAAAAATAACATTGATTTAATTAAGTATTTAGAAAAATGATATATTGGAATTAGGAAGAATAATGTTATTACATGATCCCATTTTTTATTTTATTCTACCTTTTTGATTAAATGTTGAAAATTCCTAAATAGGTTGAACATGGCACATAAGTCCATAGGGCAACCTTTAATATAAAGGATTGAATATGGCAACCAAGTCCACAGGCCATCCCTAAATAAAACAAGTTCAATTATTTATTTATCAAAAGGCAAATTTCTTTGTTTTGTAAAAAGGGAACAAAACGGTTGAAGGGGATTTAAGTGATCATCTTTTATTTGTATGTAAAAAATAGTTTTACCTTATGAAAATAGAACAAAAATAAAACATTTTAAGTGTTTAGTAACGGTATAGCCATATGAAGATTACTAGTGTATCATGCATTTCAGCATATGACAACAAACAATGAAAGGGGAACCCTACGATACACCATTTCTGAAACAGACAGAAGAACTCATATAGCAAACATCATACTAACTCATCCAGTTTCAATATCCATGGATTTTCATTTTGTCATAAACAGAGACACCGAAAAATAAGAATGTCAAGAGAAACTCATGAATAATGTCAACAAAGAGAACAAGGATTACCTAATAAGAGCAGAATATCAGTGATTTTGCTTTATCTTAGTAATAAAATCTTAAGATTGAAACCCTCACATTTCAATTTCACTGACTCTTTTAACTCTCTCTTCTTCTGAAAATTTGGAACCACTCTAATGACAGAGAAGAGAAAAAAACTAAAATCCCTTACCCCAAAAATCCCCTATTTCCGTTTAAAAATGAAGATCGCCTCCATTTCTACCTCAAACCCAATCTCTTTTTCTTCACCGGGAAAACATCAGATAAAAATATCTCTCTCCCTATGTCTTTGTATCATTCCCTCGTATCTTCTCTGATTTTTAATTCTTCCCCCACTCTTTATCTTCGTGTCTCAATTTATAGATGGAGGGGAGGGCTTCATGCTTCTCCTTACCCAGTGGCTTCAAGGTTGGTCTCACGAAATCGGGAGCTTGGGCGGTTCTAAGCAGAGATCACATATGTCCAGATGGAGGTGGCACGAGCAGAGGAAAGGAGGCGATTTGATGTGAAGGTTGCGTGTTTGAAGAGAGAAGGAAGTGTGGTACGGTTTAGAGAGTGGAGGAGATGAGGGAGAAGAAGAGAGGTTTTGTGTGATATGTAAAATGGGATTTTTTAGGTTTAGGAGTGGTAACTCAATATTTTTTCTTCTCTTTTTTCTGATTGTTCTTTTCTCCTTCTTTTCTTCTTCCTTCTTCACCATTATTTTTTAGTCTCCGGTTTGAAAATAAAATTGCAGTAGACAAAACCTCCTCGTCCAATGGAAAATTAAATATGTAATGGGAGGAACCTCCTCGTCCAACCGAAAATTAGATATGCAATGGACGGAACCTCCTCGTCCAACAGAAACAGAAAACTAGATATGCAATGGACGGAACCTCCTCGTCCAACAGAAAATCAAATATGCACTGGACGGAACCTCCGCGTCCAACAAAGAATTAAATATGGACGGAACCTCCTCGTCCAACAGAGAATTAGATATGCAATGGACGGAACCTCCTTGTACAACAGAAAATTAGATATACAATGGACGGAACCTCCTCATCCAACAGAAAATTAAATATGCACTGGACAAAACCTCCACGTCCAACATAGAATTAGATATGCACTGGACGGAAGCTCCTCGTCCAACAGAAAATTAAATATGCAATGGACAGAACCTCCTCGTCCAATAAAATTAAATGTGCAATGGACGAAACCTCCTCGTCTAACAGAAAATTAGACATCTAATGGACCTAACTTCCTCCTTTCTTCATTATTTTCTTTTTCTTCTTTTTTTCTTCACTATTATTATTTTTTAGTCTCCTTGAAATATAATAACATAAAATAAAATTAGAATAAAATAAAATAAAATGAAGACGGACAAAAATGGGTGTTCACAATTGCCCATCTTTACTTGTTGCATACTAGAAGACATGATTAGTCATGGCTTTTCATGTTTGTATTAATGAACAAGTAAAGAAAATGAACACATATTTTGTTCGACAAAACGTGAGGAGCTCAAAAGAAAACCTCACAGTTTGAAAATAAAATTGCAGTGGACGGAACCTCCTCGTCCAATAGAAAATTAAATATGCAAGGGACGAAACCTCCTCGTGTTACAGAAAATTAAATATACAGCGAGCCTCAGAGCTCGAAAAGTGTGATGAGCCTCTGATCACACAAAATAAAATGCAACGAGCCTCCGAGCTGAAAAATAAACTTGCAGTGAGCCTCAGCTCGAAATTTCACTCAGTAATATGAAACTAATAAGAATCCTTTACTTTTAAATACAGCGGAACCAAATGCTCCATGGAAAAACTTCCACCAACCAAACCCTTGTTCACCGACCACTCTGAGCCGAGGCATTATTCATTCTTTTATCAACATGGGTCACCCAAGAATCTGATAACATATGAGGTGGATGTTATGTTTATTCTCCCAAGCTTATTTGCATCATTCTTTTGTTGTCCAGTGCATGCTATCTCTTCCATTGAATTTGAAATATTGAGTCCTTCTGGTTCAAACCATTCATTGGTGCTACCTTAAGAATTATCAAATCTTACCATTAAACTTATATTTACTTTTATTGAGACATGACCATAGTGATTAAACATGAGAGTGAACACGACAGGGGAGTATGAAGGAAAAGCCTCTTGCCTTAATACGAGAATTTAGTTTGTTAAAAGAAAATAACAGTGTGAGAACAAAATTACAAAAGGGATCATGAAGATTAAAAGAAAAGATAAACAAAGAAAATTATGAGAACCACATAAAATTTGCCCCATTGTTAGTCCTTTGATTTTCATTTAAATGATTCCCCACAGCCTTTTGATGACACAGATCTTGGCTTCTGTTTCTGATTCTTCAAACACACCTTCTTCAATCATTTCTCAACAATTTTACCCCAGTATACTCAATCGGATAAAACTGCCCCAGTGTGGTGAGTGCTTGCAGAAGTGTTGGACCATATCCTCCCCCTAGGCCGCCGTTACAGGTTTTCAGCCTAAAGTTTCTTTACCCTAACTTTTTCCTAGGTTGCCCTTTCAGGTTTAAAACCTAGCGGGCCTTTTCTTTTATTTTTTCTTTCATTGTTCTTTGCCCTAACTTTTGCCTAGGTTGCCCTTTCGGGTTTTCAACCTAGCGGGCACCCCTTTTTTTTTCAAGCATAGAACCTTTTCACAGCACCAGAGCTTACTGGCCTTGGTAACTCTTCCCCATCCATGTTTTGCAGAATCAAAGCTCCTCCTAAGAATTCTTGTTTGACAACATAAGGACCCTCATAATTGGGCGCCCATTTTCCTCGGGCATCATCCTGATTATGGAGGATTTTCTTTAAAACCAGGTCTCCCGCGCAAAATTCTCTAGAGCGAACCTTCTTATTGAAAGCTCTTGCTATTCTGCTTTGATACAATTGCCCGTGACAAATAGCTGCCAGTCTTTTCTCTTCTATCATTTTCAACTGCTCATATCGAGTTTTCACCCACTCAGATTCTTCTAAATCTGCTTCCATGAAGACTCTTAGAGTAGGGAGTTCTACTTCGATAGGTGAGACAACCTCCATCTCGTACACCAAAGAGAAAGGGGTTGCCCCAGTGCTTGATCATATATTAGTCCAATAAGCATGTAGAGCATATGGCAGCATTTTGTGCTAGTATTTATAATTTACAACCATCTTGGCAATGATCTTCTTGATATTTTTGTTTGCTGCTTCAACTGCACCATTCATTTGAGGCCTATAAGGAGTTGAATTGTGGTGTTTGATTTTGAAACCATCTTAAAACTTTTGAATCTCGACACCATTAAGATTAGTATCATTATCTGTGATTATCCTCTCTGGGATCCCGTATCTACAAACGATGTCCTTCTAGAGAAATTTGAGAAACACCTTTTGAGTTATGCTGGCATATGAAGCAGCATCTACCCATTTAGAGAAATAGTCTATCACCACCAAAATGAAACGATGACCATTGGAACCATTGGGATTAATGGGACCGATGACATCTATTTCCCACATTAAAAAAGGAGATGGGGATGCTAAATTTTGCAGTGGAAATGGAGGTGCATTGACCCGGTCTGCATACATCTGACATTTTTGGCATTACGAACATACTCTATACAATTCGAGTCCATAGTAGACCAATAATAGCCACTTCTCAAGATTTTTCGAGCCATCATGTGTCCATTGGCATGAGTCCCACAGATTCCTTCATGAACTTCGATGATGATCAACTTAGCTTCACGAGTATCCACACATCTAAGTAGGGTACTATCATATCCTCTTTTATACAGGACTTCCTTGCTTATGAAAAAGGTCATAGCCAGTCTTCGGATGGTCTTTCTATTTGCTTCGCTCGCTTCTGCCGGGTATTTCTTATTCTGAATCTATTACTTGATATCATGATACCAAGGCTTACCATCAGGTTCTCCTTCCACAAGGGCACAATATGCCGGTTCATCGTATACTCTAACTTGGATGGGTTGGACATTGGTATGGATGTCCAGCTTGGTCATAGCAGCTAGTGTGGCTAAAGCATCAGCAAACTGATTCTTGTCTTGAGTTAAATACGAGAAAGCAATCTCGTCAAACTTCGCAATCAACTAAGTCAAGTATTTCTGATACGGAATCAAATTGGAGTCTTTGGTTTGCCATTCACCATTAACTTGGTTAATGATTATAGCTGCATCCCAGAAGACTTTCAACTGCTTTATACCAAGTTCAAGTGCCATTTATAATCCACTAGCACATGCCTCATATTCTGCAATGTTATTCGTACATTCAAATTTCAGCTTTATGGACACCGAGTACTGCTTACCGTTTGGTGAGATAACCACTGCTCCTATACCAATGCCATGCATATTGACTGCTCCATCAAAATATATCTTCCACGCGTCTTCTTGTTCTTAATCTTCCTCGAGGGACATTATCTCTCGATTTGGGAACTCGAAGTTGACAGGCCTACCATCCTCAAGAGGATTCTCTGCTAAATGATTAGCAATCGCACTTCCTTTGATGGACTTCTGAGTCACATATTTGATGTCAAATTCTGACAATATCACTTGCCACTTCGAAACTCTTAAGGAGATATGAGGACTTTCGAAGATATACTTCAAAGGATCCATTCGAGAAACTAGCCAAGTGGTGCGATATAACATATACTATCTGAGTCTTCTGGAGGTCCACACTAGCGCACAACAAGTCTTATTGATTGCCATATAACGAGCCTCATAGGCATTAAACGTCTTACTCATATAGTAAATTGCCTGCTCCTTCCTGCCAGATTCATCTTGTTGTCCCAGCATTGCCCCCATTGAGGTTGGCAATATAGTGAGATAGAGTATCAATGGACGACCTTGGGTAGGTGGTACCAATACTAGGGGATTCAGTAATATGCCTTTATCTTGTCAAAGGCTTCTTGACAGTTATCATCCCATCTTCCCGGATTATTCTTTGAAGGGTTTGAAGATTGGCTCGCATGTGCTAGTCAAATTTGTAATGAAGCATGCAATGTAGTTCGACCTTCTAAGAAAACCCTTACTTATCACTCGTTCTTAGGTGCTGGCATGTCACATATGTTGGGAATTTGCGTATAAAAAAAAATAACACAGCGGAAAAATTCCCATCGAAGGATCCTTGCGAATGGTCATGATTCATGGTTAGAAGATTTACCTCTTGAAGCGATGATAGTTGATCAAAATCGTCTATCACGAACACCGCACGAACGATGTCTCTAAGGTATCGACACGAGCAGATTCCGTGAACGTCCAACGTCACGAACCCGAAGCGTCTCTGTCTCACAGTGCTAGCTTCGAAAACCGAGACCTGTTGTTCACTATCACTCTCTATGTGCGGCTAGGGTAAAACAAAACCGTGTAGACACAATAGATTAAGTGGTCTACTTATAGCAGCACCTCCTTAAGTGAGTTAGTGAGCAGCGTTTGACCTAAGCCCCATGTACTATGCGCTAGGTCCAATAGAAAAGTCCAACTCTCTTTTTAATGCTTCTTTTAATCCGCTCTTATGTGTGTGACCCTATAGGTTCCCAAAACGTTAGTAGTAATATTAAATCTCATTTAATATTATAAACAGTGAGCGGTATCTAGCAATACATCACTGCTACCTAAGTAGTGAGAAAGTCAGTGATTTGACGAAACCTTTCTGTGACAAATATTCATGTGCATTATTATCCCTTTGTCCATATATCTATATTGAACACAAGACATGGAATGTGTCACCCTTGTATGGTTCAATATCATGTTCCCTGATACCCGAGTAGACTTAACAACAAATGAGGTCAATATCTCATATTGACTCATTTCAGCACGGCCATGCATTTTACAGTCTCACTCTATCAGGGGGCCCACAGATATTACTCTTGTTATGTAGGAGGGACAAATTCCACCTAGGTCACTCACATTCCTCTGCATGGCTCGTGGTATGCCCAATGACCGTCTTTATAATCATCCTATTACAGATGACTTTTGACGATATTAAAGCACACGACTCCTCATGTAGGGATCGTAGCGATTTCAGGTCGAAGGATTGCATACACCATTGTCACTATGAGAACTACTTATGACACTCACACAACGCTCCATGTAATGTTCTCATGGTGGGTCAATCCAGTACATCATTACTCTAATGTGTACCTATGTGGTGACTCGATATCTCATATCCATGACCCGTGAGATATGGTCATCAGTCTGTACACATAATAGTCTCAATGTATTATTATTGTCCTTATTAATAAAATACTTGACTACGGATATTTAAGAATAGGATTTCATTTTTCAATACGCCAATTATTGAGAACTTCATCTATTTCAGAGCTTAAGTTTCTTCCTTCCTCAAGTATGTTGGCAGCCATCCTGGTCCGAGATCTGGTATTGTGAACTCGGGTTTGATTGGTGTCACCTTTCCTAGGTCGCGCAATGGTTCCCGGATTCTCAGAAGTATGTGACTCTGTAAAGAATCCAATAATCTCATTAGTAAACCCAAAATTTTGTGTGTGTGTGTGTGTATACATGTGCAAGTTAACACCCTTTGTTTGATCGCAAGAGTGCTCTTAGGAAGACTGTCGTATACACCTATAGCAAGAATACTGATCCTGCAATCAAATCTAGTGGTATGGTTCCCTCTAGCTTGAATGCAGTTGGTGTCAAGTCCAAGGGAGAATCCACTCCTCGATAGACCACACCCGTACTAGCAACGTTCTTATTTTTACGCAGACAACATGCCATTTTTAGGGTAAAAATATAGTTGATGACGTATCTAAGGGAGAACGCATTCCTCGATAGATATCATCTAAGAAATAAATGCCCGACAGACATTGATGAAAACTTCCATTCCATTATAAATATTTCGATACAAATCACGAGTCTTTGATCAAAATAAAAGAAATACATTGATAGTTTCCATCTCTCTCCTAGGTCCAAAAAGCACTATGTTAAGAGTCTCTTCTTCTTTTTCCTGAACCCTTTGGCAAGTTTCCCAAAATGATTGATGAACTCAGACACCTTTGGTGGTATCTGAAGAATATGGTTCATACGAATGTGGATGGATGCTTCTTCAAACCTCCACCAGCTAGGAAGTGTGATATTGGAGCTTATCCATCATGTCCTTGTATTTTATTTTCCATGATTCCTTTTCATTCATTACATCCTTCACTACCAATTTACATCCCTTTACCCATTCTGCGTGACGTTGAGCTTCAACTCTTTCAGTGTCTTTTATTTTGGCTCTGAGCCAATTTTCTCTCATGTTGGCCTCTGCTAGTAGCTCGCGGTACTTGGCTGCTTCATCCCATCCTCGATTAGAGTACCGTTCTGTTTGGGACAAGGATTCTTGCAGGGATTCAACTCTCTCTTCTAGTATATGTATTGTTTCAACATGAATCCCTACATTTGTCTTGAGCTCCTTTTTCTTCCTTTGAAGTTTGACAAGCATCTTCTCTTGATATTATATCTTTGCCAGCAACTCCTGAATTTCTGCTTCTTTTTCTTTTCTTGCCCTTTTTTCATGACTCGGGGCTTCGTAGGCATCGGTGCATTCGTCTTTCAAACGCTCAATCTGTAAACTTAACTTTTGCACTTGGCTTCGGAGCGTGACAATAGTTATTTCGGCAGCTTGGTTCTTCTCATCCAAAACCCACATCTGAGCTTTTAAAATTTCGATTTCTTTCAATATTTGATCTTCGGTAAGAGGATTATTTTCACTACGGAGAGGGGATGCAGGTCTTGGGGGGTAACCTCTTCTCACTTCTCTCCATACTTCATATATTTTTGTGTGAGCTATGATTCGCCTTCCTAATTCATCAGGCCCTTTCATATGAACACCATTCTATGCTGACCTTACTGCTATTGTTTGACTCTTGATGCTATCACTTTCTTGGTATAGGAAGAATGCCCCACCGAGCAGCTCTTCGGGGGGTTCATCCTGTGTCCACTTGAGCTGACTCATCACCAAAGCTGGTGAATATGATACACAACCTCTGGGACCTAACAATGGAACATTTGAAAAACTTCCACAGCTAAATACAGCTGAATCTCCATTGTACCATGGACACATCCAACTAAATGACCGCGGGTTGATCTGATCAAACTCTTGTTTCCATTCATATAGCTTACGTGGCTTTAGTTGTATGCGAGTGAATCCTTCTAGCGGGTCATCTTTTCTTTCAATTTTATCGCGAGCGTACATGTGAGTCATCATCCAGACATACAATATTGATGCACAACATCGTAGTTTCCCTTGTTGATTTTGATGACAAACCTGTAGGGAGAGGAAAGTTCCAGCTAAGATAGCAGGGACTGGGTTCACACCATATTCTTCAACCCTATAGAAAACATCCATGGCTGACTGATCAATCAGATCTGGTACAAAAGGAAAGAGCACCAACCCATATATCATGAGGGCTAGTACTTTGTTGAAAGTAACCCATCGTTGTTGCTAGGCCAGCTCGTTGAGATACACTTCCAAAAATCGCTTCTTCAATCCTTTGGTGGTTCCTTTTTCCGCTTTCTCTAGCTGTTCCGGTTGAAGCTCCAATAGACTTGCTATCTTCTAATCTATTACATATTGCCCATAATGCATGTAGACACGGGTCCTCTTTTGAGTTGGCAGTCTTAGCATATAAGCATACTCTTCTATGGTCAAAGTGATGTCTAAGTCAGGCAATTCAAAATACCTCAAAGTTGAATTCCAATATTGGGCCAACGCACTCAGAGCGGGGGACTTCCACCAGAACACGCAATAGGTCCAATATTCTACCATACTTGCTGACAAAGCCTGAGCGTGCTTTTTCTAGCATTTGCTGGCTAAGTTCACATAAACTCTTCACGTCATTGAGTGTCACATCAATCTTGATACTTTTCTTGGAATAGCTCGTATTGCCAGTACTCTTTTCGGAACCAAATTTTTCCATTTTCTTGCTATAAGATGAATACCAATGTCTTCCAACTAAGAGGCACAAGCGAAAAAACAAAAATGAGTATAGTGAAACAAATATATCTTGCATGATTCTTGTTGTATGAGACCCAATGGGGTTGAAAACCACTAGTACAATAAGTGGTTTTTACGTCAGTTAAAATTGATTTTTTACGTCAGACTGACGTTAATAGTTAATATTTTAACGTCAGTTAAGAACTGACGTTAAATATAAAACTATTAACGTCAGTTCCTTAACAAAACTGACGTTAAACATAAAACTATTAACGTCAGTTCTTTAAGACAACGGACGTTAATTTTGTTAAAACTAACGTCAGTGGTTATAAAGAACTGACGTTAAAGGTTTAATTTTAACGTCAGTTTCAATAAACAACTGACGTTAATAGCGTACTATATATTTTATAAAATACTATTAACGTCAATTGTTTGATAAAACTGACGTTAATAGGTTTTTTTTTTAAATTCAGTTTTAAAATATCACTCCCCTCAGCTATCCCTGCATTCAGTAAATATCCCAGTAACACAGAATATCAAACACATTACATAATTGCAAAGGAAAAATGGAACAATGGGGGGACTTAAAACCAAAACCCATGTATATATATAAATAAATTTTAGTTCCAATGTCTAAAAAACAAAACTACCAATCTAAGGATATATATATATATATATATATATATATATATATATATATATATACATGTTATTAATTAGTTTCTAAAGTCTAACAAAAAAACTATTTATCTAAGTATTGCGGGGGTATCTTGTCAATTCCTTTTTCAGCCGCATACTTGAAGAAGAATTCAGCGAAGTGCATCCTCAAGTCTCTTAACTCATCTTCTTGAATAGGCGATTGGTCGTTAAATGCCTACACACGTCAGTTGATAATAACAATAACATCAATGCAAGTCATCTTCAAAACTATAATATATAATTTAACAAGTTGTTTAAATATTACCTTAATCCACCCATCCGTAATAGATGTGGAGACTATGTTCAGCATATGAAGCATCACATAATAGCCGCACGACCACCCGTCAATTTGCAATCGAGACTACCAACAAAATTAATTTCAACGTCAGTTGAATATACATATAAATTAGTAATTATAATATTAATTATTTGATAAATAAACTGCCAAACCTTGAGGATGTTCCATACAGGATTTGCTTTAGCCTTAGAAGTCCTACTTCTCCCGTTGGCGCAACTTATGCTACTCGCCTTCAGCGCGCTATCATAAACAAATAATCATGTCGATCAATTAACAAATTCATATATCATGTGTGTAATAAACTAAAAACAATTGATATTAAAACTTAAATTAAATTTAAGATTAGTTACTTACTTATTTACAGCTTCCACCACCTTCGGTGGCGGATCTTGGTGGAGAGAGCAGAAGAATATGACTCTATGCCTAGACGGGTGAAGTACGAACAATTGCCAATGGCTTTTCATACAGTAGGGAGCCAGATATAATTCTTTCGGATTGTCTCCCAACAAGTTCCCTAAGTATTTACTCAATGCATCGCCAGCAAAGAAATCGGGCAGAAGGATTGACGGATCTAAGAAACCGTAAACTGATGCAACGCCCTTATCAAGCTGAAGACGATGGAGATACCTAAGATATGAAAAGGTGTGGATGTTAATTACATAATATATATATTGAAATTACAATAAATTATTAAATGGAAAAATACCAGAAATAAATAAGTTATAAAATTAAAATTAACTTACGTGCACTAGAGACTGAAAACATTGTTGTTCATCCAGACGCTATTTCTGCAGGCGTTCCCGAGATCGTCACCACAGAAGGCAAATATCCTCCGTTGATCTGGGCATGCCACCCATCCATCGTGCTCCAATGGACATTCAAAAATCTCAAACGCATAATCCTCACCAAGTGAGAACAAACGAGTGATAGGTGACAACGACACCGACGTCGACTTGGCCTTCAGTTTAGGAAAAATAAAATAGATAAGTTTTTGATAATTAAAAATAACACAAGTAATTGTTTGACTAATTTGGACATTAATAATGAATAAATACCTTTGTTAACATTTCGAGCTCACGTCGTTTGGAGTCCAACTCAAGCTCACGCCTTTTCATTTCCCACTCATGCTCATGGCGCTGGACTTCCAACTCCCGCTCCCTAGCTGCCAACTCATCGTCCTCCACATGTGCCCTGCTAAAACTCTCTTTTGTGCTCACATGTGAAGGGTTGGCATGCCCTACGGTGTCCTGGGATGTACCGATGGAGGAAAGCTCTCTGGCAAGCGCCTGCTTGAATTCTGGGTTGGATATTAAGTCTTGCATCAGATGTGTTGTAATAGCTGGGTTGGACATGAGGTGTTGAGTAATGTCAGCCAAAATTGATGCTTCATTGACCACCCGCTTTCGTGAAGCAGACTTGCCATAATATTCTTAGATGGTCACGTTCCCAGGAACACCGAGAACCCGACCAGGATGGTCTTTCTTGCCTAGAGCAGTCATCAAGACGTCCTGCCGTCCAGAAGGGATGAATGCGCCCTGGGAGGATTTTGCTTTAAGATCCATCTATAATGAAAAAAAATGAAAAAACGTGCAAGTGAAAAGTGTTCCAAATATCTATACAAATATCAATTGAAATCAAGTTAATTATTTACTTACAATCTTATCTGCCACTTCGCGAGTGGCATCAACTTTAAAAGATCCCGTCTTTGTCATGCGGCCGGCTAACCAGACATCCTCGCGATCGATGTCCGATGGAGGACTTGATGGTGTGCCCTCAGGCACCTCTCCTCTTTCAATCCTAGTAGAGTGCTCTTACTGCTTCGCCCTCAGCCTATCCGCCATCATCTGCTCGATCCGAGTCAGGTACCCACCCTGAGACATGGTGTGGCGGTGGACGTTCTTCGCCTGATTCTGCCGACCCTTATCTGCCTTAGCCTATTAAAAAAAACACATAATTAAATACAGTTAAATGATCTATAAGAAGGATACAAAATTAACTTAATCAACCAACCTGAAATTCTCCATCCTGTCGACTCCTGGCAAACATATCCCAAGTATCCTGATCAATCCAGGGATAATCCGAGAACATTTTATCAAGCCGCTTCTTCCCAGATACATAGTACCTGGTAAGATCATGCTTGAACCCATTCCAACGCTTTGATACCATTTTCATACATTTATGATGATGATCCTCGTCATTTGGCACAGTCCAAGCTACCTACACATTAGATACATAACAACTGGATGGATTATAACTCGGATAATTATCTAATAATGTAAATCAAACGAATGTAAAGGTAAAATACCGTGATAGCCTCCCAAATCTGATCCTTAACGTTCTGTGGAACGTCATTCCAGTGGTTGTAGTTGATGCTTACGTCTTTGCTTCGCTTGTAGAAACATCCACTTATTAAATTCTTTAGCACGGGGTCCCTGGGCATTTAGATTAGCATCGAAGGACACCTCAAGCTTCTGTCCGCTTTGCCTGTCCTTCTCTAGTTTCTTCAACGAGGTGGCTCCTCTACCCCGTTTCCTATGAGCCTGTGATGTCTGTATGGACAAAAAAAAGATAAAATAGAGGGTTGTAACATTATAAACTTACATTAAAAAGAAGGACTAAAGATAGTATATAACATGTAAACTTACACTAGAATCAGGCGTTGGCGTGATCGGGTCCTGCGAAAACCCCACAGTGTCCTCCCGTGCATGTGGGCTATCCGACTGATCCATATGTATGCCTGTTCAGAAACAATATATATGTATTAACATAGGTTATAACTCAAAATAAATATAGAAGTATAAATAAAAATAACTAGATAGGTCCAGTAGATATACAAAACATCTATATATCCAATATAAGGACAATACGGGAGATTGAAAACTATAGTTTTTGAAGATTGCCAAGCACTGGTCACGGCCTGGCCGTGATGTCCATCACGGCCATAACGTGCCAACTGAACCAGACCCTCATAGGCAGAACTGATCACGGCCTAGCCGTGATGAGCATCACGGCCGTGACAAATCAACCAGCAGAGCAACATGCACTCAAAACCAAAAATAGAGACATTCCAAACAACTCAAACTCACGGTTTAAAGTTACAACTACTGAGACTACAGTTTCAACATACACTCAAAACCAAAAATAGAGACATTCCAAACAACTCAAACTCACAGTTTCAAGTTTCAACTACTGAGACTACAGTTTCAACCAGCAGAGCAACATGCATGCATTCAAAACCAAAAATAAAAAAATGTGCCCTAAAGACTCACCAAAAATAGGCACTCGCGTGGTGGTGGGGGGGAAGCTCGAGTGGTGACCAACGTTCGATGTGGTTACAGAGAGCAGAGGGACAAGGAGAGTTAGTGCACGGGAAGGGGAAAGAGAGATGTCAAGTTATTGCAAAGAATGAGCGGGAAAGACAGAGTTAGGGGTTAAGAGTGTATCTCACGGTGGTGGCGAAGAAGCCCTCGCGGTGGTTGTGGTGGAGATGAGCTCGCGATTAGGGCAGAGTGAGAGCGAGAGTGAGGGTTGAGAGTGAGGGTTGAGCGTGATGAAAAGAGAAAAGAGACGTACAGAGAAGTGCAAGAGGCACGCGGGTGTAAACGTTAAAATTAAAATAAAACAACATTTTACGTCAGTTGTTAGTAAAACATGACATTAAAGATCATATATTTAACGTCAGTTGTCTTAAGAAACTGACGTTAAAAACTCTCACACTTATTACGTCAGTTGTTAGTAAAAACTGACGTTAAAGGTCATATATTTAACGTCAGTTGTATTAAGAAACCGACGTTAAAAACACTCACACTTCTTACGTCAGTTGTATTACACAACGGACGTTAAAAGTTTATTAGTTTCTGCAAAAACATTCATTCCTTTGACTACTGTGCTACTTACCCATTCATCTTGTACCTAATCCTCTTAATGAGCATTAAGTTTATAGATAAGTTTTCAAGAAAATCAGAATAGCTTAGTAACTTCATCCACTGCTCCTATAAATAGCTTCCTTCCATCCTTTTAATTTTTTCTGCTTCACAATATGGCTCTGCCATGGAGACTAACTTCATCACTCTTTCTTCCTATTCGTAGACTCAAAGATCTTTGTCTTAATGGTCAAACAACTTCTGAGTTTGTGTAAATCACATTACATGGATGGTAAGGTTGGGTGAATCACATAATGTGATTCTCTCACTTTATTTCATCCCCGTCATCCCTTTCACTTTGCTTTGGAAGCAAGTGATTGTGGATTCAAGACGATGCATCAAGGAATTCCAGTGAAGAAGAAAGATGCAAAGATCCATTTCACTTTGCTTTCACTGCTAGTGACTGAGGATTTACTTTGCATCATGGAATTCAAGTGAGGGAGGCGATGCATCCATTGGAGTTTCTGACGACAGGACTGGGAAGAAAATGATGTTGATGCAGAAACTTTTTTATATTTTAGGGTTATGTTGCAGAAATTTTTTATCTTTTAATCAAGTAATTTTAACTTATGAATCGCTTCAATGACATACGATTTGATTATACATATAACTTGTTTTATGTTAAGTGTTTATTTATTTTAATTTGTACAAGAATTTGTTTACTAATTCAAGCTAATTAATAAAAATTAAAAATAAACTTGTATAAAAAAAGGATTAGAAATAAACTGCAGTACTATATGGAGTGATCTGCGTTAGGAGGGACAACAGGGACATGACAACCAATGAAATGAGTTTCATAATTATTTACGTCAGTTATTTATAGAACTGATGCAAATAGTGATTTAATATTTACAAACTGCCACCACCTCATTTTTAACGTCAACTTAATTTATGACTGCCAAGTTCCCGTACATTAATTACATTATTTCCAATATTCATTCTGCAAGTTTATAATATATAGGATTATTTACGTCAACTATTTATTTAACTGAAGTAAAAATCAAACTTTTAACGTCAGTTGTATAAAAAACTGACGTTAACAATAAATATTTTTTATTTTAAAAACACTTTTAACGTCAGTTTTTTTAAACAACTGACATTAAAAGTGTATAGATATCTGTAAAAACATTCATTCCTTTGACTACTATGCTACTTACCCATGCACCTTGTAACTTAATCCTCTTAATGAGCATTAAGTTTATAGATAAGTTTTCAAGAAAATCAGAATAGCTTAGTAACTTCATCCACTGCTCCTATAAATAGCTTCCTTCCATCCTTTTAATTTTCGGCTTCACAATATGGCTCTGCCATGGAGATTAACTTCATCACTCTTTCTTCCTATTCCTAGACTCAAAGATCTTTGTCTTAATGGTCAAACAACTTCTGAGTTTGTATAAATCACATTACATGGGTGATAAGTTTGAGTAAACCACATTATGTGAGTTGCTCACCTTATCATCCTTCCGGAGAATCAGCTGCTGGAGGGCAAATCAGGTGCTCGGGCGTCACAGTTCCAAAACCTCAGCTTTGGCAGCAAGTGACCGTCATGGAAGTCTCTAGAACCACTGCCTTTGCTTGAAACAGATCTAGTGCACCTGTTTTTGCCTCTCTTGAGCTCTCTCATGCCCCCCAGTTTTCTGAGGTCTTCGGAGTATATTTTTCCCTTTGGCATATTTCATAAAACTCTCTGATGGGATGTAGCTTTAATGTTTAGGAATTTAAACCCTTTCAATGTAACTTTTTATAGGATTTTAAACCCTTTCAATCTTCTGTATCAGTCTGTATTACACTTCATGAATGAGATCCGGTTTGGGTTATTGATTCAACTTATACTTCGCACATATATTTTAGTTTTCAAAACAGAAACACAAAACATCAAAGCAATTCATGTGAAACTGAAACTTTGAGGAAGGCAATAAGGAAGGGTACGTATACTAGATAAAAAAATTATTAAAATAACATTTAACGTCTGTTGATGTAAGGACTGACGTTAAAAGTGAAGTGACTCACTTTTAACGTCAGTTCTTTATAGAACTAACGTTAAAATGTTCACTGTTAACGTCAGTTGTTTATTTAACTGACGTGAAAAGTCAGTCACTTCACTTTTAACGCCAGTCATTAAAACAACTGACGTTAAAATTGAATTAATGAAGTCTGATATTTACAAAAATGCCACCGCCCCCTTTTTAACGTCTAGCTTTTGGTTAACTGACGTAAACATTTACCGTCTAATGTATATTTTCCACTAGTGAATCCTGATGGGTATGCTGCCAATGCATCACCTTCATTATGACATATCGCCTATTAGATGTGCAATAATATTCGAATATGTCATTCAGGTTTGAGGCGATAATGTGACGCCCCTAGTTTTGTGAATATTCACAATGAACATGCATGACAATTTATGCTTATGAAGATAGAGAGAGAAAATAAAAGTACGCCCCCTTTTGTCCTAAGCCAGGTAAAACCTAAGGATGGACACACCCTAAGTTAGGACTCTAAACAGTTCGGCCACTAGGTTTGCTCTATTAGTGAAAATTGGGATGGGTCTAGACCTCTAAAAGTCATGGTCCCCAGATTGCCCTTATAACGACCTGATTCATGAATCTAGTCACAAGTAGCGATAAACCCTCTCAATATGACTATTCCATGATCTCATGTACAATCTGAGTGGTGAACCGACATGTATCAGGGAGGTACAAGGCCTCTTCAATGACAATGTCGGAGCACGACCTAATCCTTGGGTTTTGAGCAAGCTCGGGTATAGAGCCAAGAGTGTGTGTAATATGTGATAGTGATGTGTGTGAAGGGGGCATACAAACCTGTAACGCTTAAAAAGAAAAAAGAAAAGAAAAGACAAGAAAAACCTACAAAATAAAAACATAGGTACATAAAAAAATGGTTATAAGTCCTCTACCCTATTGTTAAAATATAGGAAAAAAGAAAAGAAAGGAGGAGGAAACAAAAACATTGTTAGTGAAACATATACAAAAATAACATGAGTTAAAATATATATGCAACTAATTTTTCTCATTTTTATTTAAATAAAAGAAAAACCCAAACAAAAAGGACAATCGAAACAAACATCACTAAAAATAAAGAAACATTTTTTTTGTTTTTGTTTTTGTTTTTAATATTTAATTATTGTAAGAAAAAAACAGCAAGATATAGCAATAAAAAAAGGTAAAACAAATAAGCTACAAGTTATAAAAAATTTGCAAAACTATTTTTTACGGGCTTGACTATCTTAAAAGTATCCCTAGTGGAGTCGCCGTCTGTCGCGAGATCACGGCGCAATGGCGAACAAAAAGAAAACTTGTTTTTCTTTTATAAAATAAACATGGAGTCGCCACCAATTTTATTTAATTTCGAGAAAGTTGGAAAACCCTTTAATAAAAACTTTGGGTTCGGGAGTCGATCACGTCTAGGGAAGGCATGGAGACTTAACCCCACAGCACCCTAGAACATCCATAAAAATGGTTACCCAAAATTAGTTGTGTAAATTATTAGTAACTTTGAAAATATTTATTTTACCCCAAAAATCATTTAAAGGAAAATTTATTTTTAATTTTAAGATATTTTGTATTTTTTTATTGGTTTTGTATTTATGAAATTTTTTTATTAAACCTAAATGACGTTGAACATGCCACATAAGTCCACAGGTCAACTTCAAAATCTAAAAGATTGAGCATAACACTTATCATAGAGCAACCAAAAAATAACATTGATTTAATTAAGTATTTAGAAAAATACCACATAGGAATTAGGAAGAGAAATGTTATTTCATGATCTCATTTTTTATTTTATTCTACCTTTTTGATTAAATGTTGAAAAGTCCTAAATAGGTTGAACATGGCACATAAGTTCATAGGACAACCTTTATTCTAAGGGATTGAATATGGCAACCAAGTCCATAGGCCATCCCTAAATAAAACAAGTTCAATTATTTATCTATCAAAAGGCAATTTTCTTTGTTTTGTAAAAAGGGAACAAACCGGTTGAAGGGGGTTTAAGTGAACATCTTATATTTTTATGTAAACAAATAGTTTTGCCTTATTTCTAACATGAGGAACTTTGGATGGTGAATTAAATAATCATAAAGGCCCATGAACAGATTTTGAAAACCAATCAATTGCACAATCACATTGATTCATTACCATTGAAATGCTTTTTTTTTTTGGGATGCAAATCAAAGGATTATTCTAGTGATCATTTTTGATTTTTGATTTTATCACGAAACTGCATTTTTTAAATAAAAATAAAAATAAGTATAATATTGGTACTTAAAATGATTTGTCTAACTTAGAACAGCATGATTAATGAGGAAAAGGTGGTTAACATTGACCAGAAATTAACGGTAAAGATAATAGCAAACAACAAGATGCATTATCTTCTGCCCATTAACGATAAAGACGAACTGGCCACAATGAGGGTGGGGCATAAGAAAACTATCAACAGAACAATGCCTTTACGAAAATAGAACAAAAATGAAACATTTTAAGTGTTTAGTAATGGTATAGCCAGATGAAGACTACTACTGTATCATGCATTTCATCATATGACGGCAAACAATGAAATAGGAACCCTACGATACACCATTTCTGAAACAGACATAACAACTCATATAGCAAATATCATACTAACTCGTTCAGTTTCAATATCCATGGATTTTCTTTTCGTCATAAACAGAGACTCATAAAAATAAGAATGTCAAGAGAAACTCATGAATAATATCAACAAATAGGACAAGGATTACCAAATGAGAGAAGAATAACAATGATTTTGCTTTCACCCTGTATTAAAATTTTAAGATCAAAAGCCTCACATTTCAGTTTTACTGACTCTTTTAACTCTCTCTTCTTCTGAAAATTTGGAACCACTCTAATGATAGAGATGAGGAAAAAAAAACTCAAATCCCTAACCCAAAAATCCCCTCTTTCCATTTAAAAAACGAAGATCCCCTCCATTTCTACCTCAAACCCATTCTCTTTTTCTTCACAAAGAAAACATCATATAAAAATCTCTCTCCCTCTGTCTTCATATCCTTCCTCCGTATCTCCTCAGATTTTTCGTTCTTCCCCCCTCCTCTCTTTCTCTATCTTCGTGTCTCAATTTATAGATGGAGGAGAGAGCTTTATGCTTCTCCTTACCCAGCGGCTTCAAGGTTGGTCGCATGAAATTCGGAGCTTGGGCGGTTTTGAGCAGAGATCGCGTGTGTCCAGATGGACGTGGCGCGAGCAGAGGAAAGGAGGCGATTTGATGTAAAGGTTTCATGTTTGAAGAGAGGAGGAAGTGTGGTGAGGTTAAGAGAGTGGAGGAGATGAGGGAGATGAGGGACCAATGGGTAGAGGAGGTGTATGGACGGTTGAAGAGTGGGAGGAGGAAGAGAGGTTTTGTCTGATATGTAAAATGTGATTTTTTTAGGGTTAGGAGTCGGGCTGCTAGGTTAAATGAGGGAGGAAGGGAAAAATGATGTGTGGGTCGTGGGCCATGAACCGGGTCAAGCGAGACCCGGTTTTGGAGGTGGGGGTTTGGGCCTTTTTGTGAGCATTTTTTCTGGATTGGGCTGGATATTTTTTATTTTTTTGAAGTATCACTTATTTTTTCTTCTTGTAGATGTTGGGCTAGGAGCAGTAACTCAATCTTATTTCTTCTCCTTTTGCTGATTGTTCTTTTCTCCTTCTTTTCTTTCTCCTTCCTTCATTATTTTCTTTTTCTTCTTTCTTTAATCACTATTATTTTTTAGGCTCCCTGAAATATAATAACATAACAATAAAATTAGAAAAAAATAAAATGAAGACGAACAAAAATGGGTGTTCACAAGTTTGAGACTTTTTTGAAACAAAAGTACTTGCAAAAGTAGAACTTTTTTGGGAGGCCTAAAGTTGTTGCTTTACCAGCTTTGCCTGAGGGTCGGCCCTATTGAGGTGCAGAAGGTATATAAGGTGAAGGTGTGGAATCATCAGGGAGGTTAGGATAAGAGATAGAGGGAGGCGAAGTGTCAGGCAGAGAAAGACATTTTTGGAGATGAATAGTTCATGGGAGGAAGGGTCATAGAGTACGTAACCTTTAGTGCCCTCTTTGTAGCCTTAAAAGTCAGCCTTGCTAGCTCTGGGTTGAAATTTGGTCCTATGAGTATGAGCTTCCAAGGTAGAGGCATAGCTTAAGCATTCGAATACCTTAAGGTGGACCAGATTGGGTGCTTCATTGTATAGGAGCTCATAAGGACTTTTATGTTGAAAAATAGGGCTAGGAAGTCTGTTAATAATGTGAACTGCATGTTGTACAAAAAAGCTCCAAAGTTTGGTTGGGAGATGAGCCTGGAAAAATAAGGCTTTAACCACGTTCAATATGTGCTAATGTTTGTGTTCGACCACCCTATTTTGTTGAGGGGCTTCAACATAAGATATATTTTTTTATCTATAATGCCCTTAGAAAAATCATTCATGGCAAATTCAGGTCCATTATCATACCTGGGGCTAGTGTCCTCAATCATTTTTGTAATGTCTAACGATATTACATTAAAACAGGTAACTATTCATGACTATTTACCCATTCGTAGGAAATTTATAAAATAAATTACAACCAACATTTTAATAAAATAATTCCTTATAAATATTAGGTACTAAACCATACAATCCTTTCATAAAGTCTTAACCTCAAAACAGGGTGTCTCATAAACATAAAATATCATAAATATAACCTCATAATAAAATCCTTCATAAATCTCTTACTAAATAATACATAATCCAATATTATCTAGTAATCTTAGAATGAATTAAAATGAAATTTATCTAAATCTCTTATGCGTCAAGGACTTCTGAAGTCTCTATGTTGTCACCATCATCACATGTGTGCTCTGGAAATAACACCACTAATGAGATAAAATACATATTTCAATTCAAGATGCAATATTTCCATCTTACCTTGTTCTTCATACTTGTCAATATTTGGATTTAGAGCAGAAATCAAAACATCATAGCTAGGGTTGTCCATCAATAAGGATAGACTTGAAAAGTGCGTGCCACAAGCAGGACATTTCTTTTTACTGCATTAAAACAAGTCCAGACTATTCAGAAAAATGGCAAAAATTGCAACAAATAAACCATGGCCAACCAAACCATAAATCAGTGAGATAATAATGTAGATAGTGAAAGTTTGAGGGCAAACCCAAGTTGCATATATTTGTCTATGCAGTCTTTGCAAAACCGATGCAAACATTCCGTTATAATTCATGTTTTTCGAATAATTCCTACACATATAATGTAATCAATTATTTTCTCTACATAATATGATAACTAGGAAATAAATTTAAAATGATTATGAAGCTGCAACCAACCTATCTGTAAAAAGAAGTCATCAAAATCTAGTGCATGAAGAGACATGACAACAAAATCCAAAATATTCAAATAGGGGAAAATAAATATGTAAGAGATTAGTTGTCAGCTTGACACTATACAATTATACATATTATTTGTATGTGGGTTAAAACTAAAAAGGTTAACTATTATGGACGATAAAAATCTTAACCTATTGATTGTTTTTCCTCAACAATATCAACAAACGAATAGTTCATGTGGGGATAAATATGTAAGAAATTGATTGGCAACTTCTTGATATACAAGCAGGAACAAATAGGGGGCGGACCCCCTACTTAATTTTTTAAAATAAAGCAAAAAATACTAATTAATAATCTATAACTACTAATTATATGCCATTGGTTGGTATAAACTAGAAAAGCATACGTCTATCCTCTTGTGTATAGAGTGGTAACGATTATTCTCACATTTCCTAGTTTCTATTGCTACTATTGAGCGATCTTTTTCAGCTATAAATATAGTCAAGACTACACTTCGCAACAAGATGGAAGCTGAATATTTGACTGACAAGCTGCTAGCTAGTATACAATGAAAAGAATATTTCTGAAAAGTGTAGTATAGCTTGAACTATAAATGATTTTTCATTACATGTAGGGAAGACGTTCTTTGTTTTGATAGATTACTAATTTAATTAAAATTTTGTAACATATATTTATGATTATGAATATTTTATATGAAATTGGAGGATGAACTTAAATTTTTATAATTGACTCTCATCATCCAAATTTGGCTCTGTCCCCATATACAAGTATACATATTCTCTGCACGAGGGTTCAAACTTATTGATGGCTTAATTTCATGGACGGTGCAATTATAAATGGGTCATAGATATGTATCTTATTCTAGATTTCATTTAAGTCATGAGATAATTCCTATACACGATTCTCTCTCTCTCAATCTCTACAAAAACAATTAGCTTAGATACATAAATATACCTATGCATCAACCAACATAAAACATGTCCAACAATTTGGTAATTTGTAATTGTTCGAGTAAATACAGTTGTTTGGATAAATAATCACAACTCAGATGTTTTATTTTTTCGTTATCTAAAGTCAAAGATCATTTTCATTTTGGTAAAGGAAAAAAAAACCTTTTAATCCAATATTACATGAATCATGTCTTTTATACACATACTCTAAAAATTATAAATACGTCAACGATCTGGATCTACAAGCTGGTTAACGATTGTCCCAGTTTAATGAACCAATTGAATGTGATGCAAATCCAAAGAAATAATTAGTACAACTATAATTGAAGTAAGATCTATCCTAACTTCTCCTTATAATGTTATGAGTAAATACCTGACAAATATTGATGTCAAAGCAAATTTTGTAGACTTTGGCATGACTGACCTTATGGATGTCTAACTTTAAAGTGATTATCTTCCCATTCCTAGAACTATAACAATTATCATACCAAGTAAAAATCATTCTAAACGAATCTTTCGCCTACATTACAAAAACAAAATTTTTACTAAAACTATAAATACTTCAAGTAAAGCATGCTTTTCGATCAATTTCACATTTTTAGCAGAGAATATATTGTCTATAAGCAACCTATAGCTTCTACAAATTACGCACCTAGGCAGATAGGACATTGAACATCTTTGAATACATCTGACAAGTCAATAGAGACGTATCTGTAAACAAACATGGATAAAAAGGTATTAGTTATTCATAGAACTTAATGTTCAATGCAAATAGAACATTGTCAAATGCCAAATCCTTAAGTCCTTACTCTTGGTAAATTCATTACGCTAAAGGAGTGGTAATCCTTCAAGTAAATACAGTCCACCGTACTTAACTGATTCGAAAAATAATTACTAGTCTAGAAATGAAGAAAGGGATGATGTAAAAGAATGGTATGAAAATAATTTTCAGAACATTTTGCTAACCTCTGAGATATGCATACTTGCATAAGAGTGTTTTAGATTCTATGCTTAGCAAGCTCGGAAGCTCATGAAAATGTCGTTAAATTCTATTGTGAATAAATGACTAAGCCAAAAGTTCCTTAGCACCAAATTTGATGTAACTTCTAACGCAAGTAAAAAATGCTTCTCACATAACAAGTATGTGGCGGTGGAGAATAACATTTACATCGAAGAAGGTTTTATATTATTTTGTTTAAGTAAAGAAAATTATTTTAGATTCACGAAAATGCCTCTTTTTGACATAGGGCCATGATGTAATCACAATACAAAAGACGAGAATCATTGAAACACTTCCACATTACATTTTTCTCAGAGTGTTTTATCAAAAAAGGACTCAACAACAATTGGCACAAAATGATATATACCATCCCCAGCAACCTCAATCAAGTTTTGAGACCATATGTAAAAGGATTCGATATGTACTTCACCAACAGTCCCAAAAAGTAGGGCTCAACTATTCAACACCAGAAAAAAGAGGCAAGTCATCACACAATAAATTGGTGAAAACCACAACAAAACATTCCAATGACTCTGATATACGAGATACAAAAACATGTAACATAAATCAAAGCATGCAGACAAAGAATCGAAATCCACATTGAAAATTCAAGTAGTAACATATTGGATTAAAAATGAACAAAGAAATATTAATAAATTATAAAGTAAGTGATAGCAGAAATGTGAAACAACGATTCAGCTAAACGTACTCATTTTTGTCCTTGTGTTCGAAGAATCGCTTCGATCGGCTTCTGTAAAAAATGATAGAAATTCGTATGAAAATGGTGAAAGAAATTAACTGAATCATATCGAAAAAATTCATAAGAAAACGACACTCACCGACTTCAACTTCTTGTTGTTCATTGTTGTTTCCTTTGCTTGTAAGCAAATCCTTCTCTAAACCTCATTTGGAAGTTGCTTCTGTGATGACATTACTTTTGTCAAAGCAAAAAACTAGCAGCAAAATGAATGTTCACAAGAAATGAAGGATTTGAAACTCTATGCAGCCGATAAAAGTGGCAGAGGCTGCGATTGCGGAGATAAATAACGACAGCGGAGTATGAAGTTAACTGTTAAGAGAAAGAGAAAAGAGAAGCAGAAGCAAAGCAAGTGAGTGAAGGACTTGATTTTTCAGACAGTGGGATTTTATGTTTAGGGGTGTGACTGGAAATGGAGTGTTAGTGTAGGCAATGAACGTTTGTCATGTGGAACGTTAGCTGATAGTTTCGTACATTGGGTGGTGAGATGTTGCTTGATGAGTTGGCATTTTGGCATTTAGCGTTGTCTAGATGTTAATCTCGTGAACCCTTATGCCCTTTCTTTTTGCATTTAATTTTTTTATTAATTTATTTGGTTTGACTGGACTAGCAGGGTGATCTTCATGATTCTTGTCTTCAAAGCGAAATAGGTTTATTGGTGTTTCCTGATGATGATGTGAGAGATTTGAAACGTCTATAAAAATCTTGCAGGTAAAGGTGGCTAACACTTTTTGATATAGTGTAGAATAAAATAAACATAAATGCTAGAAAGTATGAAGGCAATTTAGTACTGCACATGTGCCTGTTCTCTCCTAATTTTAATTTCTCTTTCAATTTATTAACCAGCACTGCAATACGGATTGGCTAAACATCATTCTTCAAAATTTGTGCAGAGATTGGTTTATATCAAATAGCATGACTATAAAATAAAAAGTGATGGAATGCAATAAAGTGGAGTCGACTGGAATGAAATGAAGTGGTTATACCATTTTTTAGATAATAAGTTGCTTCTATATTATTTAAACCCATACCCCGCAAATCGAATGACTATTTTACTTCAAAATATCCAAAACTTTTAATCTAGTATCATTCTATTTTATTCCTCTTCATTTGATTCTTTTATATCAATTCAAACATAGTCAAATGAGTAGCACTTGTAATTTGTTATAAGATTTCCTCAAAGGTTGAAGGTATTTAATATCTCATAATAAGTTTATTTTCTTTATTGTCCACTATCTCATATTAAATGTTTTTAATTATTAAAAATTAAATATTAAATAATTTTAATTTATTCTAAATATTTAATAAAATATAACATTCAAATGTATTTGATTGACAAGATTGAATTCAATATATTCAAATCTTTTCTAGAATGTAATAGCTTAATTTTGCTTACCATATATGTCATATATTGAAAAGGTGTGAAACATTCATGCATTTATTAAAATCTATTATTAAATCCTTATCAATTTATCATATTAGGGAGTGTGGCCTCTTTCCCTTTCTTTATCAAATAGTAGCTAAATTCAATCGTTAATTGTATATTAATTAATATATGCATTTCGGCTAGTAAAAAGTTTTATAAATCATCGAATAAACCATTATTGCCTACTAAATAAGATTATTTATATTTTTCAGAAAAAGGAAAAAATAAAAATATATTGAAGAAATAAAAATTCTTACCTAAATTAATACTATACAAAGTCACATAACAAATAATATATTGCAATAAAATATTTTCACCTAAAAAAGTTAGTTTTTTAATTAATAACATAGTTTCCATCTTATTGAAAGCTTTCTCCAAATTAAATATACAAGGTCGACTACTTTCACCAATATGATTCCTAAAATAAAAGTTATGGGATCAGATCATTAAGGATAACAACATATAAAAGATACAATGTGGTTTTATTGTGTGTGCAGAGCCATTCATGTCGGTATGAGTTGATGCAAAAGAAGACATTCAATAGAGTAAGGATATGTGCAGAAGAAAGGACCAAATAACTTACGGTCTATAGGCCATGGTAGAGTTTTAGGAGTTCAGGTCGAAATATTTAATATTAATATTTTTATTTAAGAGTAGGGGAAGAATAAATATAACCAAATAGTTTATGATTTCTATGTAACACCCTTTCGAGTGTCACATGGAACTTAACACATTACAATTACATATAATTGCAGCAAAAAATTAAAACATTTAAAACATATATTCATATACAACATCAGAGTTACTAAGGAAGCGACAACATAAAAGATATAATAACACACACTCCACTGGCTGTGGTATAAACAGTAAAAGGCTTAACAACATCCTCGGAGGTCTCTTCAATCATGATATATCAACGTCTTTGTCGCAGTGAAGAATGACTCTCACATCGATCACTTCTAACCTTCTCAGTGTCTTCACCACTGATGACTCACTTCCGCCTTTGAGCCACGATCAGGACCATCGTATAAAGAATAGAGAACAGATACGTACATGAGGTAAGAAACTCTACAATTATCATGAAACAGGAAACAATATAGAATATCATATTAACAAGCACGTTAACAATCACAACCATCTCTTAGGATTATCGTCATAACAACCAACCTCGAAAACTCATCAACTAGGATAATTACCCATTCTATGTGAACAACTGGTCTTACATGCATGATTGACCAATTCTACAACAATGTAAGTTGGGAGTTGGGCTACTAGATCCCGCGTTACCAAGAGAGTATGCGAGGAAGAACTTCCTTCCCCAACCCCTCCACTATAAGAAACTCGAGAAGTTCTCCAACGATGAGAAAGAACCCGTGTCGCTCCACCTCTGAGTTCCGACAACTTGGTCGCTACGGATAGTCCACCTCAACCTCTTGTGGCAATTGCTCAAACATCTGTTGAACCTGTTCACACGGCTCCACCGTGATAACCACTCAAACGGCTGATGCAGTCGACACGGTCACCTCCTTTGTGCAATAACCACTCAAACGGCTATTGGAGTTATGTACAAGTATGATCCGACCTCATATAATAGCCACTCAAACGGCTTTTGCAGCTATTCATACGACTCTCTTGTGACAACTGTCTTACTATCGTTGTAGTCATTCACAACCATCAACCTCATATTAGTAATCGCTCAAACGGTTGTTGCGGCTACCCACAAGGTTAACCAACGATATGCATGATATGCACATGCATCTATCACTAATTGATATAAATATTTGTTGTGTATCTACATACAAACACACTTGTAGATAACAAAACAAATACAAACAAAATATATATTGAGTTTGAGCCTTTTTTGAGCCTAAAGTACTTGCAAAAGTAGAAATTTTTTGTGAGGCCTACAGTTGCTGCTTTACCAGCTTTACCTGAGGGTCGGCCCTATTGAGGTGCAGAAGGTATAGAAGGTGAAGGTGTGGAATCATCACGGAGGTTAGGATAAGTGATAGAGGGAGGCTGAGACACCCCGTTGTGCCCCATTATATTATTACATTAAATCCTTAATTAGTTATTTACTTAATCACGCTTAACGTTGAAAATACGTTAAAAAAAATAAATTAAAACTTAATTAATAATTGTATAACTTATGCAGATATAAAACACCAAACTATTTTACATAAATACACACCTATAAGTATCCTTTATTTTACACAACTTGCTTATCACTAACCGAAACAAAACATCTTATGCGACTCACTGGCCTTTAACTAACTACGCCACATTATTAGGATCAGTAAGTGGTTCTTCAGCGTCAACTTCATACGGAACATCGTTCAACTCTTTAACAATCTCCGTCTCGTATGGGGTTCCATCCACCTCCTCCGTAACATAGTCGTCCATATGGTCTTCTAACGTAACGAAGTAAACATACACCAAAAATACAGAAATAGGGAGATAAGAAACAGTTCTATCATCATAAGTGGAAAAGATTCATAGCATATAATACAATAACGGTCACTGACATGCATCACTCACAATTTACAATCGTCCATATTTTATAACATCATCCTCTACCCTTCAACTCATGCAACTAGACCTTTATGCTGATGTGGCCACTACTACTCCTGTCACACATCCCTCGTTAGGGATGCCAGTCAGTCGTCCAAGTGACACGTTCCCCACGCCGGTGCACATTCTCATCCATGGTAGGAATGCTCATGCAAAGCAATGACACTATAGCTGCACAGTACCGTCGGTGCACACCCTGATTCTCTCTCTCTCAACTCTATCAAGGGTGCTCATGCAAAGCAATGACACTATAGTTGCACAACTTAAATTCTAATTTGGAACGGTCTACAAGAACTTCGGACCTCGTGTATCTCAAATACACGGTTATGAACAACAATGCAACACATGATTCTCACTGACTTTTATCAATAACAACCTAGTACCTCAAGCTTTTCCTCATAACCTCCACTTACACTCTATATCAAATCACTTCTATAAAATAATAGCGAGGCACTTCTAATTCATATTCAAAACTATCACCCAAACAAAATACCTCCGAGCAATATATATCTTTCCTTAAAATTACCTAAGCATAGAATTAAACCCAGGCATATCATACATAACACATTAATTAATAGAATATTCAAACATCCTCAATATCATAATATTCAAACACCGAAACAATACGTCACATGCAGATGGAATACCTCAACCAGCGTATCACAAACAGTCAAAAGTAAATAATTCAAACATCCTCAAATATGAATAATCAACCTAAGGCGATAAACTCACAATTCCCAAATCGTCATTGGTTTTACGGAAAAGATTTCAATACGATTTTGGTATTGTCGATTACTCGACCACTAGTAGGGTTTAGGTCGCCCTACACCATTATTATAAATTATATACTACTTATCGGTTCCGACGATGGAATGGTTCTTTCCCCCACCTGAGTTTGTACAGGAAACACGTACACGACGATCCTCGTTATCCCGCCACGAGTTAACACAACCACCTTCATTCAAACAATCATAACTATAATTAATCAACTAACAACCATCTATGACACTTTAGGGCTAGGTTCGGCCAAGACTTAGAAAATAGGTTTAGGGTTATCTTCTTAATGTCATCTTTTGGATCCTAATTACTAGAGTCTTAACTAACATAGATTACTTATTACAAGACTAAAATTTAAAACAAAATCCTCTAACCTTTATGGTTAGGGTTTCGGCTTCAACCAATTATCTAGGTTAGAAAGTTGAAAATTTGATTAACTTAAGGATTAATGATCCATAAGTTACTTAAGCATGATTAATCACTTAAACTATGATTATGAACTAAGAACATGAATTAAACTCATCTAGTTCTAAGAACTAGGGTTCGGTTTCCTCAAGATCCATAGGCTATAAGTTTTTAAAATTTCATCAACTTTTGGGATTTAATCAATATACAAAACCTAGAGTTTGATTCAAGTGTTACCAACAACTTTTGAATCACGAAACCCTTAAGTACACAAATCTAGGGTTTCGGTTTTGATGAGATTAATAGGTTAAAGTTTGATTTTTTTGATCTTCTATATACTTGAATACAAGAACTAGCAAGATACAAAAGTATTGAATCATGAATCAAGTCATGAAAATGAAACAAAACCTAAAAACTCAAGGTTAACCTAGGTTCGGCCATAACCAGAAATCAAGGAAAGAAATTTCTCATGATCTTGTTCTTCTAGATGATGAAAATAGAGATGATTATAAGATCATAGCAATTGGTTTCATGTCAAAAGGATTTTTCTAGAATTAGTTATGAATTTTTGAATCTAGTTTCATGAACTTTGAACAAATGAAGAACATGTTGATCTAAGTCATGAATCTACAAAAGTGATGAAGAGAAATGATTTAAATGACAATAGAATAAGTTATTACCTCTTGATGATCCAAGAAAACAAAGTTTGGATGATGTTCTTCAAGGTTTTCTTATGGTGTTCTTAAGAAACTTAAGGAAGAAGATGAACATAGTTAGGGTTTAGAACAGTTTTAGTATTTTGGGTGGATCTCTCAACATACTTGTCCTTTTTGGATGATCTTTATGTCGTTGGAAAGAATAGAGAAAGATGAACAACTTTCATGTTGAAAGTTTTCCGAGATTCAAAATAGAAACTGGTCAGAATTGCTAGGAAAAATCGGACGAATTATGAACTCTTTGGAGAAAAGAACATGAAAATTGAAAAATGGCTTAATGAAGAAGACAACCTATTTAAAGGAAGAAGAAACCAATACTTAATGAAGAAGAAACCAATACTTAATTAATAAGAAACCAATACTTAATGAAGAAGGATTGGAGCCGTGGGTTTTGGGTAAGTTTTAGTCAACTTTTCCAATGGCATTTGCTTGCAATTGTCATATAAAGACAAGGGCAAAATAGTCATTTCATAGGAAAATTTCACTTTGTCATAAATGTGACATTATGGCCATTATGACTCGGATAAGCTCGTCATAAATACTCGACAAATCGGTCAATCCAACATCTCTGCTACGTTGCCGACTTCTCGATTCATCTGGCGCAAGCTTTTCCTAGAGACATCTCGACGTATACGCCCGCAACAAATATAAGATTTTAATTTTTTTACCAAAATTTTCAAAACTTCCAGTATCGTAGTAAATACGATAAAAACATTTTTCATCTCGTTCACGACTCAAAATTAGGTCTTCTGAGCAGTAAACTTTTACTGTTAGTGAAGACACAGAAAACAGCAAACCGGCTTCCGACGGAGTTTTCAACCAAAAACTTCCCCGTAACCTTATGCAAATAAGTATAACAAGGAAATGACCTTGGTTTATTCAAAATCATTTTCTAAGTCTCGGATACAAATATATATTTATATATTTATTACCGATATTTCAAAGCAACGAAAATCGGGGTGTTACATTACTACCCTACTTAAAAAAAAATTTCGTCCTCGAAATTTACATACTTCAGAAAAGATGTGGATATCGTTGTTGCATATATGCTTCACGCTCCCAAGTAGCATCTCCAGTAGTTTCATCCCATATGACCTTAACCAAAGGAATTTGTCTACCACGAAGTTCCTTAATCTCTTTATCTGCTATCCTTACAGGTAGAGCCTCATATTCTAGATTCTCTCGCAGTTGTATAGACTTAGACTCAATAACATGTGAAGGATCAGGATAATATTTTCTCAACTGAGACATGTGAAAGACATCATGAAGGTTAGCAAGGTTAGGTGGTAAAGCAATATGATAAGCTACTGGACCAATCCTTCGAATAATCTGGAAAGGTCCGATGAATCTAGGAGTAAGTTTTCTAGTTTTGATTGCCCTGCCAATTCCGATCATCGGAGTGACTCTCAAAAACACGTGATCGCCCTCCTGGAATTCTAAAGGTCTCCTTCTCTTGTTACTGTAGCTCCTTTGCCTATCCTGTGCTTCCTTCATCTTTTCCCTTATCTTCCTAACTTGTTCCGTAGTCTGTTGCACCACATCTGGATCCAAGACTTGATTTTCACCAATCTCATACCAACATAACGGTGTCCTACACTTCCTACCATACAAAGCCTCATATGGTGCCATCCCTATACTACTATGAAAACTATTGTTGTAAGTAAATTCAATCAACGGCAAGAACTCATCCCAACTACCAGTGTGTTCCAAAACACAAGATCTTAAAAGGTCCTCCAATGATTGAATCGTCCTTTCTGACTGTCCATCCGTTTGGGGATGATAAGAAGAACTCATTCTCAACTTGGTCCCTAAAGCATGATGCAATTGTTTCCAAAATCTAGATGTAAATCTAGGATCTCGGTCTGAAACAATGCTCGATGGCACACCATGCAACCTAACAATTTCTTTGATGTAGATTTGGGTCAACTTCTCCAAACTATAGTTTTCACCCATAGGTAAGAAGTGAGCACACTTCGTCAACCGGTCAATGATAACCTAAATCGCATCATGTTTCTTAGGAGTTCGTGGTAGTCCAACCACAAAATCCGTAGCTATGCTATCCCATTTCCATTCTGGGATATCTAATGATTGCAATAAACCAGCTGGCTTTTGATGCTAGATCTTAGTCTTCTGACACACCAGGCAAGATAAAACATACACTGCTACCTCTTTCTTCATCCTCGTCCACCAAAACAATTTCTTTAAATCCTGATACATTTTAGTGGATCCAGGATGAATACTCAACTTACTCTTATGTGCTTCTTCTAATATCAGCTTCCTAAGTTCTAAATCCTCTGGAACACATATTCTATCCCTAAACCTCAGTACACCATTTGTTCCTCTACTAAACTCAGAAATTTTACCCTCATCTATACCTCTACTTATCTCCTGTAAATATGGATCCTGAGCCTGTTTATCCTTAAGATCTATCATAAAATCACTACTAATAGTGATCATACCTAAGCAAATTTTATCCTCAACCAACTCCATTCCTAAGTTCAAATCTCTGAACTGTTCCAATAATTCCAACTCTTTAACCATCATTGCGGACACGTGCAATGATTTCCTACTCAAGGCGTCCGCTACTACATTCGCCTTCCCAGGATGGTATAGTAAATCAAACTCATAATCTTTGGTAAACTCCATCCATCTTCGTTGTCTCATATTCAACTCCTTTTGGTCGAACAGATACTTCAGACTTTTGTGGTCGCTGTAAACATTAAATTTTGCTCCATATAGAAAGTGTTGCCATATTTTTCATGCGAACACAATGGCTGCTAATTCCAAATCATGAGTCGGATAGTTCCTCTCATGAATTCTCAATTGTCGGGAAGCATAAGCCACCACTCTTCCCTCTTGCATTAGAACACAACCTAAACCTTGGTATGACGCATCACAGTATACATCAAACGGTCCTAATGGATCCGGTAAAGTCAACACAGGTGATGTAGTCAACCTTTCCTTCAGCTTTTGGAAACTCTGCTCACATTTGTCCGTCCATACAAAAGCTGTATTTTTCCTCGTCAACTGCGTCATAGACAACGCAATCTTCGAGAAACCCTCTATAAACCTCCGATAATATCCAGCTAACCCTAGAAAACTTCGTACTTCACTTACTGACTTAGGTCGTTCCCATTTAATAACTGCCTCAACCTTTGCTGGATCTACTGCTATACCTTCCTTGGTGATCACATGTCCCCGAAATTGGACTTCTTCCCTCCAAAACTCACACTTGGAAAGTTTAGCATAAAGCTGCCTATCCTTCAAAACTTGCAGCACTATCCTTAAATGTTTCTCATGATCTTCCCATGTACGAGAATAGATAAGGATGTCTTCGATGAATACAACAACAAACTTATCAAGGTACGGTCTAAATATCCTATTCATATAATCCATGAACACTGCTGGCGCATTAGTCACACCGAACGGCATAACTAAATACTCGTAATGTCCATACCTTGTTCTAAAAGCCGTTTTTAGTATATCTTCCTTCTTTACTCTAATCTGATGGTATCCAGATCTCAAATCAATCTTGGAAAATACTGCGGCTCCTTTCAATTGATCCATCAGATCATCTGTCCTAGGCAATGGATACTTATTCCTAATTGTTACCTTGTTTAACTGTCTATAATCTGTGCACAACCTAGCACTTCCATCTTTCTTCTTAACAAACAACACTGGAGCTCCCCATGGTGAAACACTCGGCCTTATGAACTCTTTTCCCAACATATCATCCAACTGTTTCTTCAACTCCGCCAATTCTATAGGTGACATCCGATAAGGCGCCATAGATATAGGTCCTGTCCCTGGTACAAGATCTATGGTGAATTCCACTTCTCGTTCTGGTGGTAAACCTGGAACGTCGGGAGGGAAAACTTCAGGAAACTCTCTCACGATAGGCATAGAATCTATACTAGGGGTCTCAATAGTTTCCACCGCGAACAGCATCACGTACTGCCGAGAATCGTCACCCCTCATGGATACTCCTTCATTGGCAGAGACTATACTAGAAGACTCAGGAAATGATAAGGTCTTACTAGAACAGTCTAGTATTACATGGTTAGCCGAAAGCCAATCCATGCCAAGAATAGCATCTATCTGTTGCATAGACAAACAGACAAGGTCTACAATAAATGTTCTATTCTCAACAATTATAGGACACTGTAAACAAATAGACCTAGTAGTCAAAGGATTACTAGTTGGAGTAGATATGGTAAGGGTATAAGGTAATTGAGAAACAATTAATTTTAATTGATCCACACACTCATATGAAATAAATGAATGTGTAGCGCCTGAGTCAAATAACACGTACGAGAGTCTACCAGCTATCAAACACATACCTTGTATAAGATCATCAGATTGAGAGGATTCAGCTCCCTTCACGGTAAACACTCTTCCAGTGACCTGAGGTCTTGCTCCCTGTTGCCCTGCTGATATGACTCCTCTGCCAGCTCCACCCTATTGCCTCCATTTCCTCTTCCTGCAGCTATCGGCGGTCGCCTAGCCTGCTGTCTGCAATCTCGGGCCATATGACCTTTTTTTCCACAGTGAAAACAACTAGGTCGCTCCATGCAGTCTCTAAGATAATGCGGTCCGCCACATCTGAAACAAGATAATCCTTGCTGTTGTTGACCAGCTCTAACCATTGGTGCTGGTGTTGGTGTCTGCATTGGTCGGGCATACGGTCTCTGTCTCCATTGAGAGTTACTACCTCCTCTCCTCTGAAAACCCGGTCGAGTAGGACCCCCACTTCTTAATTGTTTCTGCTCATTAGTCAGCCTCAGATCTAGACTTTCGATCGCACTGCATCGTTCCACTAACTCTGGAAAACTCTGGATATCAAGAGATACTATAGCCCTCTGGAGTTCATGTCGGAGTCCTTCCTCAAACCTTCTACATTGCCAATCTTCATCTGGGAATCTCTGATAAAATTCGGAATATTTAATCAGAGCCTCGAATCGTGATGCATTATCACCAACAGTCATGTTGCCCTGTTTGAGACTCATGAATTCCCTTTCTTTCTCGCGCCGAACTAGACGCGGAAAATACTTCTCAAAGAAGCGATCCATCGAATAGCTGCCAGTTGATAACTCTGCCTTCGGCCTCCAGCAATCTTCGCTTGCCTCTCCACCAAGACTCTGCTCCTCCAGTTAGCATGAAGGCAGCATACATCACTTTCCTATCCTCTCTGCAACGCATGGTATCGAATATCTTCTCGATCTCTTGTATCCACCACTCTGCCTTCTCTGGATCATAATCTCCTGGGAATTGGGGTGGATTCCCTTTCAGGAAAGTAGCCATTCCGGCATCTTCAGCTGCAGCAGCTCTCCTTTGATTCTGTTGTTCCTGCTGCTCTTTGTTCATCTGTAGCATTTCAGCATTCTGCTGTGTTTGTAACAACAGAGCAGTAACTATGTTTTTCATGGTATCTTGAGTCTCATATGACTCTCCTCCACTTCCGGTATGATTATTTTCCACATTGTTAGCTCCCGCAATTCTTTCAGGAGTTCTGTCATTACTGTCAATCAGACGTCCTTTTCCACGAGCCATGATTCTGTAAAAGAAATCATTTGCTCTTATCAGTATGACATATAATACCACATAGACCAGTATATAAATACCATATGCCACACTAATGTTACTTGACGCATCGGATTCGGACACACTACCCATCTTCTAAGCATAATTGGAATCCGATGTGGACTCAACTAGACACGGCCAGTAACAACATCCTAGACCTCACAGTCCGATTAGAATCGAACTGCTCTGATACCACCAAATGAGACACCCCGTTGTGCCCCATTATATTATTACATTAAATCCTTAATTAGTTATTTACTTAATCGCGCTTAACGTTGAAAATACGTTAAAAAAATAAATTAAAACTTAATTAATAATTGTATAACTTATGCAGATATAAAACACCAAACTATTTTACATAAATACACACCTATAAGTATCCTTTATTTTACACAACTTGCTTATCACTAACGGAAACAAAACATCTTATGCAACTCACTGGCCTTTAACTAACTATGCCACATTATTAGGATCAGTAAGTGGTTCTTCAGCGTCAACTTCATACGGAACATCGTTCAATTCTTTAACAATCTCCGTCTCGTATGGGGTTCCATCCACCTCCTCCGTAACATAGTCGTCCATATGGTCTTCTAACGTAACGAAGTAAACATACACCAAAAATACAGAAATAGGGAGATAAGAAACAGTTCTATCATCATAAGTGAAAAATATTCATAGCATATAATACAATAACGGTCACTGACATGCATCACTCACAATTTATAATCGTCCATATTTTATAACATCATCCTCTACCCTTCAACTTATGCAACTAGACCTTTATGCTGATGTGGCCACTACTACTCCTGTCACACATCCCTCGTTAGGGATGCCAGTCAGTCGTCCAAGTGACACGTTCCCCACGCCGGTGCATATTCTCATCCATGGTAGGAATGCTCATGCAAAGCAATGACACTATAGCTGCACAGTACCGTCGGTGCACACCCTGATTCTCTCTCTCTCAACTCTATCAAGGGTGCTCATGCAAAGCAATGACACTATAGTTGCACAACTTAAATTCTAATTTGGAACGGTCTACAAGAACTTCGGACCTCGTGTATCTCAAATACACGGTTATGAACAACAATGCAACACATGATTCTCACTGTCTTTTATCAATAACAACCTAGTACCTCAAGCTTTTCCTCATAACCTCCACTTACACTCTATATCACATCACTTCTATAAAATAATAGCGAGCACTAGTGGAAAATATACATTAGACGGTAAAGGTTTACGTCAGTTAACCAAAAACTAGACGTTAAAAAGGGGGCGGTGGCAGTTTTGTAAATATCAGACTTCATTAATTCACTGTTAACGTCAGTTGTTTTAAGGACTGACGTTAAAAGTGAGGCGGTGGCAGTTTTGTAAATATGAAATCACTATTTGCGTCAGTTGTTTAATGAACTGACGTTAAAAGTGTTTTGCAAGAAATTATTGAAACTTTTAACGTCAGTTGTTTATAAAATCGGCGTTAGAAGTGTGATTTTTACTTGATTAAATAAATAAGCGACGTAAATAATCAACTCATTCCTATCTTTCTTTCGTTGTCATCTCCCTGTTGTCACTCTTAACGCAGATCATCACTCCATATAGTGCAGTTTATTTCTAATCTTTTTTTTTATAAAAGTTTATTTTTAATCTTAATTAATTAGCTTGAATTAGTAAATTAACAAATTCTTGTGCAAATTAAAATAAATAAACACTTAACATAAAACAAGTTATATATGTATAATCAAATCGTATCTCATTGAAGCGATTCATAAGTTACAATTACATGTTTAAAAGATAAAAAATTTCCGCAAGATAGCACTAAAATATAAAAAAGTTTCTGCTTCAACATCATTTTCTTCTCAGTCCTGTCCTCAGAATCTCCAACATTGAATGCATCCCCTCCCTCATTTGAAGTCGATGCTCCATCTGAATCCACAGTCACTTTGGAGCCGTGGCAGAGTGAAGGGTGCACTCGATCTGTTTCAGCAATATTCTTGGAACAGCCACTTGGTTCCAAAGCTGAGGTTTTGGAACTGTAGCTGCTGATTCTCCAGAAGGATGATGGTGTGTGCAATTCACATAATGCGATTTACACACCCTTATCACCCATGTAATGCGATTTACACAACCTCAGAAGTTGTTTGACCATTAAGACAGAGAACTTTAAGTCTAGGTATAGGAAGAAAGAGTGATGAAGTTATAAATCTCCATGGCAGAGCCATATTGTGAAGCAGAAAAATTAAAGGAATGAAGGAAGCTATTTATAGGAGTAGGGGATGAAGTTACTAGGCGTCGTAAGTTGCTAAAAAAATAAATTGATCATTAAGAGCATTAGGTTCCAAGGCGCATTGGGAGTTGGCAGTCATATATTATATATAAACGTGCAGAAAAGAAAATGCTCGAAGGAATAGGAAGAAACTTATACACTTTTAACGTCAGTTGTTGAATAAAACCGACGTTAAAAGTGTTTTTAAAATAAAAAATATTTATTTTTAACGTCAGTTGTATAAACAACTGACGTTAAAAGTGTGATTTTTACTTCAGTTAAATAAACAGCTGACGTAAATAATCTTATATCCCTATCTGAAATGCCCTGTTGTCACTCTTAACACAGGTCTGTTAACGTCAGTTGTTGAATAAAACTGAAGTTAAAAGTGTTTTTAAAATAAAAAATATTTATTTTTAACGTCTGTTGTTTATACAATTGACATTAAAAGTGTCGTTTTTACTTCAGTTAAATAAATAGCTGACGTAAATAATCCTATATCCCTAGCTATCTGAAATGCCCTGTTGTCACTCAATTAACACAGGTCTCAGAGCCATTTTGTGAAGGAATAGAAATATAGAGGAAAAGAAGAGGCGATATACAGGTACATGAAGAAGAAAGTTACTTTAACACTTTTAACGTCAGTTGTATTCAACAACAGACGTTAAAAGTGTTTTTTTTAAAAAAATATTAATATTTAACGTCAGTTTGTTAATAACACTGACGTTAAAAAATTAATTGTAACGTCAGTTGTTTAATACAACTGACGTTAAATGTTGTTTTATATATACACCCGCGCGCCTTCTGCACTTCGCTCTGTACGTACGTCTCTTTTCTCTTTTCATCACGCTCAACCCTAAATCACTCTCAACCCTCACTCTCACTCTCACCCAGCACAAAACCCTAATCGCGAGCTCATCTCCACCGCAACCACCGCGAGGGCTTCTTTGCCACCACCGTGAGGTACACTATTAACCCTAACTCTGTCTTTCCATTCATTGTTTGCAATAACTTGACGTACATCTCTCTTTCCCCTTCCCGCGCACTAACTCTCCTTGTCCCTCTGCTTTCAGTAACCACATCGAATGTTGGCCACCACTCGAGCTCCCCTCCCCACCACCACGCGAGCACCTATTTCTGGTGAGTATTTAAGGAACATTTTTGTATTTTTGGTTTTGAGTGTATGTTGAAACTGTAGTCTCAGTAGTTGAAACTTGAAACCGTGAGTTTGAGTTGTTTGGAATGTACGTCTCTGTTTTTGGTTTTGAGTGCATGTTGCTCTTCTGGTTGATCTGTCACGGCCGTGATGCTAATCACGGCTAAGCCGTGATCAGTTCTGCCTGTGATGGCATGGTCTGTTCAATTGGCACGTTACGGCCGTGATGGACGTCACTGCCAGGCCGTGACCAGTGCTTGGCAATTAATCTTTAAAAACTATAGTTTTCAATCTCCCGTATTGTCCTTATATTGGATATATACATGTTTTGTATATCTACAGGACCTATCTAGTTATGGATCGTAGTTGGATGGTTTGTAAGCGTACTAGTGCCGAGTATTTGAAGGGGGTGGGAGAATTTATAGAATTTGCTCAAAGGAATGTTCCTAATAGTAATGGAATGTTCTATTGTCCTTGTGTCAAGTGTTTGAATACGAGGAAATGTACGGTGAAGGATATACGTACTCATTTGATTTGTGAAGGGATTTGCTTGAGTTATACAAGATGGATATGGCATGGTGATATGTTGTTGAGTAGTAATACGGCGAGTGTCTCCCAAAGTTAGGACGTTGACATAGATATGGAGGATGATCGAGTAGAGGACGTGATCCATGATATTGGACAAGAATCTTTTCATCGAGCGCATGTGTATGATAGGTTGTGCGGTGATGCGGATAAGCCTTTATATCCAGGGTGTACTACTCATACACGGTTGTCGGCGGTGCTAAAATTGGTTTGTGTGAACGTGAGAAATGGTTGGAGCGATAAAATCTTCACGGAATTGCTTGAAGTGTTTAAAGACTTGCTTCCGGAGGACAACACATTGCCTGACCATAACTATGAGGCCAAGAAGGTATTGTGTCCTATGGGTATGGAGTATAAGAAGATACACGCATGCCCCAATGATTGCATATTGTACACCGGTGTTCATGAAGACAAACACGATTGCCCCAAATGTGGGTTATCACGATACAAAGTGAAGGGTGGTGATGATGATGATGATGTTGATGATGTGAGAAAAAAGGGTCCTCCTGCGAAGGTGTTGTGGTATCTTCCAATAATTCCAAGGTTCAAGCGATTTTTTGCCAATGCGAAAGATGCAAAGAATCTTAGATGGCATAATGATGAGAGGAAACGTGATGGAAAGGTTCGTCATCCTGCTGATTCTATTCAATGGAAGAATATCGATACTATGTTTCCGGATTTCGCCGATGAGCCAAGAAACCTAAGGCTTGGACTTGCTACGGATGGAATGAATCCTTATGGTAACATGAGTAGTATTCATAGTTCATGGCCTGTTCTGTTGGTGATTTACAACATGCCCCCTTGGTTGTGCATGAAGCGCAAATACATGATGTTGTCTATGATGATTTCGGGCCCAAAGCAACTGGGAAATGACTTAGATGTTTATCTAGGCCCCATGATTGAAGACTTGAAAACGTTGTGGGTGGGAGGTGTTGATGTAGTTGATGGGTATTCTCATGAGACTTTCAAGCTTCGTGCCATGTTATTTTGCACCATCAACGACTTTCCAGCATGCGGTAACTTAAGATGCAGGTGTCAAGGGGCATAAAGCATGCACTATATGTGAAGAAGGCACATGCTACACTCAGTTGCATCATGGAAAGAAGACGGTTTACCTTGGGCATCGGAGATTTCTTAGACGTGATCACCCATATCGTAAGATGAAAAAAGCTTTTAATGGATGCCAAGAGACAGAAGAAGCGCCGGCGGCCTTAATTGGAGAGTAGGTTTATCAGAGGGTAAAGGACATCGATGTTATATTCGGCAAGTCCAAAAAGAAAGGTAAAGCTGTTGAGAAAAACATATGGAAGAAGAGGTCGATATTCTTTGATCTTCCATACTGGCGCAAGCTTGATGTCAGACACTGCATTGATGTGATGCATGTGGAGAAAAATGTGTGTGATAGTGTGATCGGGACGCTTCTCAACATTCAGGGCAAGACAAAGGATGGTGTGAATGCTCGTCTCGACCTCTTTGCTATGGGTATACGAGAGCAGTTAGCTCTAGTTGTTGAGGATGGTAAGCGGACTTATTTGCCGCCAGCATGTCATACGTTGTCAAAAAAAGAGAGACAAAGTTTCTGCAGGTGTCTTCAGGGCATCAAAGTTCCACATGGTTACTCTTCAAATATGAAGAGGCTTTTCTCTAGTGATCTTAAATTGGTTGCCTTGAAGTCTCATGATTGTCACATCTTGATGCAACAACTTCTGCCCGTTGCTATTCGTGGTATTGCTACAAAAAATGTGAGACATGCCATTACTCGGTTGTGCTCATTCTTCAATTCTATATGTAGCAAAGTCGTTGACCCCCGTATGTTAGATGACTTGGAAGTTGAGGCTGCTACAATCTTGTGCCAATTGGAGATGTATTTTCCTCCTTCCTTTTTCGACATAATGGTTCACTTAATTGTTCATTTGGTGAGGGAGATTAGATTATGTGGGCCGGTTTTTCTGAGATGGATGTACCCAGTTGAGCGCTACATGAAGATCTTGAAAGGGTACGTGAAGAATCCTCATCGTCCGGAAGCATCTATTGTTCAAAGGTATGTTGCAGAAGAAGCTATTGAGTTTTGTTCGGACTACCTTCATAACAAGGATCCTATAGGGGTTCCTAAGCCTCGGCATGATGAGATCAGATGTCAAGGTAAGGGTACACATGGCTTAAGAATTAATAGGAAGGATCAGGAGGAAGTGCTTCAAGCACATTTGTATGTATTGAACAACATCGAATGTGTTCAACCTTTCTTATTTGAACATAAAAGAAAATTCAATCAAGAAAACCCTCGAATGAGTGAAAGGTGGTTGTTGAACAAGCATAACAAGACTTTCTTACCATGGTTCAAGGAAGAAATGCTTAAGGATGGTAGTACTGCTTCTGATGACGTAAAATGGCTAGCACGTGGGCCTAACTTCAACGTCATATGTTGGAGCGGATACGACATAAATAACTTTTCCTTTTATACAAAGGAACAAGATAACAAGAGTACCATGCAAAATAGTGGGGTTATGATCGTGGCCGAAGCAATGCACTTCTCTAGTGCAAAGGACACAAAACCCGTTACAGCACCGACACCTTACTTTGGATATATTGAAGATATTTGGGTGCTCGATTACACTAAGCTTACGGTGCCGGTATTTAAATGTAAGTGGGTTGATAGTAACGGTGGTGTACAAACCGACGAATTGGGGTTCACATTGGTAGACCTCAACAAGTTAGGTCATATAAATGAGCCTTTCATAATGGCTTCCCAAGCAAAACAAGTGTTCTACATCACTGATCCTTCTAACAAAAGGTTGTCTGTGGTTCTCCAAGGAAAAAGCATGTATAATGGTAGTGATGAAAATGAAGATTCAAATCTTGATATTCCTGAGACTCCTTCTTTTTCAACAAACATGCCTACTATAATCGAGGAGACACAGGTGGACGATGTACATGCCACTCGTGATGATCATCACGAAGGGATATTGATATAGGTAGTTTAAACTTAGTATACATTTATAACCTATGTTAATAAATATATATTGTTTTGAACAGGCATACATATGGATCATTGTTCCATTTTTCCTTTGCAATTCTGTAATGTGTGTGATATTACGTATTCACGGGATATTTCTTGAATGCGAGGATGGATTAGGGGAGTGATAATTTAAAACTGAATTTAAAAAAAAAATACTATTAACGTCAGTTGTATCATACAACTGACGTTAAAAGTATTTTATAAAAATATACAGTACACTATTAACGTCAATTGTTTATTACAACTGACGTTAAAATTAAGACCTTTAACGTCAGTTCTTGATAACAATTGATGTTAGTGTTAACAAAATTAACGTCCGTTTTGTTAAAGAACTGATGTTAATTTTGACAAAATTAATGTCAGTTATGTTAAAGAACCGATGTTAATAGTGTTATATTTAACGTCAGTTCTCAACTGACGTTAAAAGTTAAACTTTTAACGTCAGCTGTATTTACGTCAGTCAGTTTTCTGACGTAAAAAATCAATTTTAACTGACGTAAAAAACACTTATTGCACTAGTGGAGGCACTTCTAATTCATATTCAAAACTCTCACCCAAACAAAATACCTCCGAGAAATATATATATTTCCTTAAAATTATCTAAGCATAGAATTAAACCCAGGCAGATCATACATAACACATTAATTAACAGAATATTCAAACATCCTCAATATCATAATATTCAAACACCGAAACAATACGTCACATGCAGATGGAATACCTCAACCAGCGTATCACAAACAGTCAAAAGTAAATAATTCAAACATCCTAAAATATGAATAATCAACCTAAGGCGATAAACCCACAATTCCCAAATCGTCATTGGTTTTACGGAAAAGATTTCAAAACGATTTTGGTATTGTCGATTACTCGACCACTAGTAGGGTTTAGGTCGCCCTACACCATTATTATAAATTATATACTACTTATCGATTCCGATGATGGAATGGTTCTTTCCCCCACCTGAGTTTGTACCGGAAACACGTACACGACGATCCTCGTTATCCCGCCACGATTTAACACAACCACCTTCATTCAAACAATCATAACTATAATTAATCAACTAACAACCATCTATGACACTTTAGGGCTAGGTTCGGCCAAGACTTAGAAAATAGGTTTAGGGTTATCTTCTTAATGTCATCTTTTGGATCCTAATTACTAGAGTCTTAACTAACATAGATTACTTATTACAAGACTAAAATTTAAAACAAAATCCTCTAACCTTTATGGTTAGGGTTTCGGCTTCAACCAATTATCTAGGTTAGAAAGTTGAAAATTTGATTAACTTAAGGATTAATGATCCATAAGTTACTTAAGCATGATTAATCACTTAAACCATGATTATGAACTAAGAACATGAATTAAACTCATCTAGTTCTAAGAACTAGGGTTCGGTTTCCTCAAGATCCATAGGCTATAAGTTTTTAAAATTTCATCAACTTTTGGGATTTAATCAATATACAAAACTTAGAGATTGATTCAAGTATTACCAACAACTTTTGAATCACGAAACCCTTAAGTACACAAATCTAGGGTTTCGGTTTTGATGAGATTAATAGGTTAAAGTTTGATTTTTTTGATCTTCTATATACTTGAATACAAGAACTAGCAAGATACAAAAGGATTGAATCATGAATCAAGTCATGAAAATGAAACAAAACCTAAAAACTCAAGGTTAACATAGGTTCGGCCATAACCAGAAATCAAGGAAAGAAATTTCTCATTATCTTGTGCTTCTAGATGATGAAAATAGAGATGATTATAAGATCATATCAATTGGTTTCATGTCAAAAGGATTTTTCTAGAATTAGTTATGAATTTTTGAATCTAGTTTCATGAACTTTGAACAAATGAAGAACATGTTGATCTAAGTCATGAATCTACAAAAGTGATGAAGAGAAATGATTTAAATGACAATAGAATAAGTTATTACCTCTTGATGATCCAAGAAAACAAAGTTTGGATGATGTTCTTCAAGGTTTTCTTATGGTGTTCTTAAGAAACTTAAGGAAGAAGATGAACATAGTTAGGGTTTAGAACAGTTTTAGTATTTTGGGTGGATCTCTCAACATACTTGTCCTTTTTGGATTATCTTTATGTCGTTGGAAAGAAGAGAGAAAGATGAACAACTTTCATGTTGAAAGTTTTTCGAGATTCAAAATAGAAACTGGTCAGAATTGCTAGGAAAAATCGGACGAATTATGAACTCTTTGGAGAAAAGAACATGAAAATGGAAAAATGGCTTAATGAAGAAGGCAACCTATTTAAAGGAAGAAGAAACCAATACTTAATGAAGAAGAAACCAATACTTAATTAATAAGAAACCAATACTTAATGAAGAAGGATTGGAGCCGTGGGTTTTGGGTAAGTTTTAGTCAACTTTTCCAATGGCATTTGCTTGCAAGTGTCATATAAAGACAAGGGCAAAATAGTCATTTCATAGGAAAATTTCACTTTGTCATAAATGTGACATTATGGCCATTATGACTCGGATAAGCTCGTCATAAATACTCGACAAATCGGTCAATCCAACATCTCTGCTACGTTGCCGACTTCTCGATTCATCTGGCGCAAGCTTTTCCTAGAGACATCTCGACGTATACGCCCGCAACAAATATAAGATTTTAATTTTTTTACCAAAATTTTCAAAACTTCCAATATCGTAGTAAATACGATAAAAACATTTTTCATCTCGTTCACGACTCAAAATTAGGTCTTCTGAGCAGTAAACTTTTATTGTTAGTGAAGACACAGAAAACCGCAAACCGGCTTCCGACTGAGTTTTCAACCAAAAACTTCCCCGTAACCTTATGCAAATAAGTATAACAAGGAAATGACCTTGGTTTATTCAAAATCATTTTCTAAGTCTCGGATACAAATATATATTTATATATTTATTACCGATATTTCAAAGCAACGAAAATCGGGGTGTTACAGAGGCGAGGTGTCAGGTGGAGAAAGACATTTTTGGAGATGAATAGTTCGTGGGAGGAAAGGTCATAGAGTATGTAACCTTTAGTGCCCTCTTTGTAGCCTAAAAAGACAGTCTTGCAAGCTCTGGGTTGAAATTTGGTCCTATAAGTAGGAGCTTCCAAGGTAGAGGCATGGCTTAAGCATTCGAATACCTTATAAATATTAAGTACTAAACCATACAATCCTTTCATAAAGTCTTAACCTCAAAACAGGGCGTCTCATAAACATAAATTATCATAAATATAACCTCATAATAAAATCATTCATAAATCTCTTACTAAATGTTTTACGTGTAAATTAGCTAATCAGCCGAATGGAAATTCAGCCGAGGAACATGTACGGATTTTAATAAGGGTCAGGTGATTTGAACTAGAGGTAAAATGCAACTTCTAGCAAAGGGTTCCCAAACTCACTAAAGAAAGCGTTTGGTAACAGGTGAACAAGAAAAGGGTAAGAACTAACGAAAATGGACTTAATCAGCTTGGATGTAAGCTGGCATGAAGTAAATTTCAATAGCTAAAGAAAGACTAAAGAAAAGCTGAAAGTAAGCTGAAAGTAAAGGCAAGTGTAAGTAAGCAAAGCTTAAAAATTTGTATTGGGTGTTGTCATTTGTTTTTACAATAAGTGGAATAGGTATTTATATGCTAAGCCTAATCATCTATAATCCTTTTTCTAATTGGCTATACCTCCTAAATACATGCAACTATCGCCAACTCAGCTGCCCACGTTTCTCAACCGCTACGACCACAACGGCTACACCTCAACAGCTCAACTCCTATTTTTTCGGCATGTTTTGTCGCATCCGTTGGCTACAGCTTTGTTATCTCCACACTTACGCGTTTCTCAGTCCTTTAACTCCTTCCAACAACTAGCGGCCCACTAAGCTTTAGTCTACTCTATATTTCAAGCCTGGCCCATCAACAAGGCCCAACCCATTCCTTAGCTGAATGTGCTCTCTTCTCCATCGACTATTTCCTTCTTCGGCTAACAATTTCCTAGTTAGTCGTTGGCTCGGCCATTGGGCCGAATTAATTTTAAAGGTAGGGATAACAATTGCCCCCTTACATCTTTCAACTGAATGTATTTGAATCTAGAATGATGTAACTAACTTCCCCACTATCCATGAGCTCCGCATCTTAAACACATAACATTTCATCTTTCTGGCCATTCTTCCAAGGATTCGGCAAATCTTCCAAGATTTACAATGATTGTTTTTCATCTAAAGGATTATATCTGTTATTTCCCTCAAAACATCTATCCGTTTTACCCTTATCCTTTAAATCAGTCGTACCTCATTCCTTCTTGATCTCATCTTCAACCTCTTGCTTTTGTGATTTCCAGAAACCTCTTAGCTTCCCCAAAAACGTCTTCTGCTTTCGATTCCCAAAATAAAAGTTACTCCTATGGAGATGACTCCACTTCCTCACCTTCGTTTACCCCTCCAAGTGCTTCATCCTCTCCTACCCATGTCGAACCGAATGCCTCTTCTCCTTATCTAATCCGGACCATGCATTCCCATACTCTGAAACCCTGTTCCTTTGACACTACTGTAGGTCAATACTTTCTGGAAGGGCATCTTTATACAGAGAACTTTACACTTCCCATTACCACTCCTTAGTTCTCAATTTCTCGTTGTCCCAAGGAGATGCGTACTTGGCCTCACCCAAACGCCCAATACCTACTTGGCTCAACATGGTTTCGGCTACCTGGGTCGAATGCTGGAAGGAATAAGGAATCTATGATATGATAATGATATCGAAGCAATACATTCCATATAATTCCGACCTGTTGTTCAGCTTCTTAGGTTTCTAGGTCACTTCTATTAATGGCTTCCTTCTTCCATCTGGCGCGATGAACCCAACCCTTTTGGATGTTGCCTTTAATACTAGGCTCCCTATTTTTGGGGAAGAAATCCCATCCCTTCATCACCTCTCATGCGACCCCCTGAGAATCCAATTTGGTAAAGTCACTACTCCTTATTCCAATTTTATTACAGTGAATTCTAGAACCCAAGGTACTGTATCTGAAGGGGAACATCAAGCCTTCTTGCTCTTATGGCTCTGTAAGTTCTTTTTACACATCAATTCAGTAGTCGTGGTTATTGAGTATTCCTACTACATTTCTCTTATTACCTTTGGTAGGAATCTCTCCCTCGGCTCCCTTTTCCTCTATGTTCTTTACAAAGGCCTCTATGTCTTTGTTACCAAGCTTGAATCGGGTGAGAAATTGGATAACATCCCAGGACCTCTATGGTTTCTTCAGCTTTGGATACCTCTCTACTTGTCGGAATTCATTCCCCTTTCTCATACGCAACTTCCATCACCTTAAGCCAATCAACCTCTCGGTAAGATTCTCCAAGCCACCCCTATTTGTAAGCAACTAGCTTACGAGATTGTTAGTGATCTCTTCACCATATCTCCTCGGCATGCCCAAGAATTTTTCACCCTGGCAGACAAGCTTTACCATGTGTTGTGGAGCCGAACCCATGTGGAAGAAACATAAGACACTCGGCTCATGGCTGACATTATCTCTTACTGGGGCAGTGCCTTGGTGGCTCGGGATCTAATGTGTGGGGTAAAACCAGCAGCACGTTATAACAAAATCTCAGTCGAGTTCTATTACCCCAATATGTTTGCTCGAAATTTTGTATTGTTCCAAAGCATCCCCTTGCTTATGAATCCAAGGTCACTCTTTTCGCTTGTCCTACCTTATCTGCTGAGGACGTTGAAGCTATGACTGCAGCGAATGTGGAGAAGCTTAATTATTTCAAGTATTCAGCATTCCCTCGGCTGCCTAGAGAAACATCTGCTTTTGTTAACTAGTGGCCCTCGGTGGTAGAAGCTATTGATAGTGTGATTTTACATCATGTTTCCTGTACACTTTTGCATGCATTTTTCATATAGATTAGGCATTCTTTATTTTATTTTAGTTAATTTTTCCCTTGTAACGGGTGAAGCGGTTTCTTGGTGTTGTTTTGCAGGAATTCAAGGAAAAATGCTCAGAATAGCCATGGTGGAGCTTGGATGAAGACAGAACCTGAAAAGTGAAAAAAATGACCCAAGCAGAGCCCATCACGGAGGTGATCGAGCAATAATTGAGAAGAAAGAAGGCAAAAGTCAGAAACTGTCACGGCCTAGCCGTGACACCCATCACGACCGTGACAGATTATTTGGTGAAGGCAGAAGCTATCACGGCCTGCCCGTGATGAGCATCACGGCCGTGATGCTCCAATATTTGAAAGCGCGCCAAGGCAGAAAGCGTCACGGCCAGGCCGTGACGGCCATCACGGCCGTGACGTGAATCCTGATTGTTAAAAAGGCACGGGCAGAACAGAAGAAAGGATTTGTTGAACCCTAAAGACTTTCTCTGAACCAGGGGCAGCTGGACTAGGATTTCATGGAGTTCCTCCCTCTTTTCATCTCTATTTCTCTTGTTATGGTTATGATCATGAGTTTCTAAACTCCCATTGTTGGGGTTAGGGTAGCTATCTCTGAATTCTCATGTATTTGATTTGATCTTGTAATACAGTTTTTACTTCGTTATTGAGTGATTGATTTGTGTTTAATGCTTGTTGTGGCTAGCACCCCCATGACTTGATCAATGTTTTGATATGCAATTGGAAAATTCGTATTAGAACTGGAACTGAAATTATTCACCTAGTAAATCTGGTATATAGGAATGGAACTAGGTTTATTAGCAATCACATGATCCCTAATCTTAATGCGAATTCACTAATCTAGGCCACCTAAGGAATTAGGGTCTATTAGTGGATTTAGTCTCTTGTTATCCGAGGAATCGGGGCTTGAGTAATTTAGTGGATTGATTGTCATAATTGAAGTGGAAACTGTTTATTAGTCATGTCATTGCATGGGGATGAAGTTTAGTGAACCTAATCCCAGCGTTGTTCTCATATTTGAAGAATCCTTTTTACTGCCTTCCTGGTGTTCGATAGAATTTCTCAAAGAAATTTTCTCTTTATTTTGTTTAGTTTAGGTTTGAATCTTATTTGGGCTTGGTAGTTACTATCGAGCTCCCTTCACTCCAAATATTCACTTGGATAATAATCGATTCGGTACGTGCTAGTACTTGGCACAGTCCTCGTGGAAACGATAAACGGTCTCACCACCGTATTACTTGAACGACTGGGTATACTTGCCCAGATTCGTCAACAAGTTTTTAGCGTCGTTGTCGGGGACTGTGTTTCAATATTAGCATATCCATTTCGGTTAATAATTTAAGCAAAACAAAAAAAAATTCTGCTATAAGCTGTTTGCTGTCATACTCTGCGTTTTGTTTTGATGTCATTTTTCTGGTGTGTTTGCTGTTGTGTGCTGACTTTTACTGCTAACACTCTTGTTTGCTAGACTGTTTGTGTATGCGAGGTACTATCCCAACTGACCAACTCCTCCACGATCCTGAGATTGAAAGAACAGCTAGGAATAATCGAAGGCAAGTAAGAGAGCAGAAACTGTTAGAACAGCAAAAAGAAGAACAAGAGACTTCCACCTCTCAAGTGCAACAGGAAAGACTCAGAATGGCAGACAATGGTGGAGGTGATCCACCACCACGGAGGACACTTGGTGACTATGCCAATACAAATGTCAATCGACATGTCACTAGCATAGTGAGGCCTCCAGTGAATTGCAACAATTTTGAAATCAAGTCGGCCCTCATCAATATGGTTTCACAGAATCAATTTGCCGGGTTGGAGAAAGAAGATCCTAATGGTCATGTGTCCAACTTCCTGGAGTTGTGTGTTACGGTGAAGATAAATGGTGCCTCCGATGATGCAATTCGCCTAAGGTTATTCCCTTTCTCTCTGAGAGATAAAGCCAAGTCTTGGCTCCAATATCACCCAAGGGGGAGCTTCACTACATGGGATGGCTTAGAGGCAAAATTTCTGGCAAGATTCTTCCCCACCTCAAGATTTGTGAAGACAAGGAGTGATATCATAAGCTTTGCTCAACAAGAAGGTGAGACTCTTCATGACACATGGGACAGGTTCAAAGACTTACTCTGTGACTCCCTAAAACCTGGCATCACATGGTTACTCATTTGCGGAAAAGAAACTTATTTAAAATGATGGTCGCCTTCGGAAATATAACCTTTATTAGAAGGTTACTGAAAAGGGTACTTATTTTTTCTTTTTGTAAGCGGTAGTTAAGAAACAATGATGAACACTCCGAACATGTGAATAAACATCATACATGTAAATATATATATCCGACCCACTTGGGATCTTAGGTCTCTGGTTACAAGACAGGCCTTATCGAACTGGCCAACTCACACTGATACTAAAACTGAAAAAGTAGGTAAAAGATAGCATCACACTGGGAATAGGGAAAATCGGGCATAAGACTCAAAAGAAGGCTCCAAAAGCCAAGGGACCATCAGGGAAACTCCAAAAAAAAAAAACCAACGACGATCTAACCATGCCTCCTGCACTCGTGATCGCAGAAGCTACCTTCAGACGAGGGACCACTAACTGGATCAATAACGTCGCCGCCATCATCGATGATCATGTCGTCGTCGCCGGGATCCTATGGGTGGTACTCTGGCTCCTCCTCCCCCTCCTCCTCAACCTCTATGAACTCGTAGGGGTCTTCCTCCGGATCCTCTTCGGGATCCTCTTCGAGCGGTTCGACTGGGTCAAGGTGCTCCTGAAGAAGTCCGGTGACCTGTAGCGTGTGGAGGTAGAACCATGGAGGTGGAAGCGCCACAGTCCTAGACTCGACGGTATGGATCCTCCGTATAGGTACTCCGTTGGCATTTGTCTCAGTAGTCGTGATCGGTCCCTGATAAGTCGTAGTCGTTGCTCCTTCATGTATGGTCCAACTCCCCGCCGCCCCAGCATGATCGAAGACCTCATTCCTCGAGTTCGTTGGTGCCAGGGGAACATCCAGATCCATCTAAGAGCACGTGCGTTCCCGACACAAGGAGAAAAGAACAAAGCATACAGTGGTGCAAGAGTGAGATACCGTCATAAGATATATCCCACAACAACCATATACATGATACATACATCACAGAATCATATAAGCAGTTAAATCATGCATATACGCAATATGTCAGTGTTATATCAAAGGGTCTCAAACCCGCACAGTCAATATTTGAAAATATGCATGGCACTTCAATCATCAGGCTCTAACTTAATCTCATGAGATATCAACACCGTTTTCACTGGAGAAGTATTAGAGTTGGTCAATCTCTAGCCCCACCGGGCAGTTGCATCCTTACCCTCAAGCATTAAGGTCTCAGGACGAGCAACGTCACATGTGCCTCTTCACTCGGTTTACATGGACAGACTCCCAGATACCACCTTGTATCTGATATGTAAGAAAGGCACGTCTGCCTGGGGAAATGCATATGAGAAAATATTTTATTTAAAAGGTTTTCTTTGTGTTCATTCTTTTTCGCTATCGCAGCTCATAGCTAACGACTTAATCATCATTTCCCCATCACTTGAAAACTCAGAAGCATAGGACTCATAGTCCGAACGCTCAATCACAATGCCCAAGACCGTGGCCACAGTCAAGGGTTGTGGTCGTAGAAAACAACCTTCACCTTTAATCATGTTCATCACACGCGGTTAGAATACACAGTCCAACACAGTGCGATTAGGACCTAAGTCCATAACATCATAACCAGGGCTCGTAGTCCCGAATTCACACTGATTCAAGATCACGTGCACATCACTGAATACTCGAGGCGACGTCTCGCGTACTAGATTCTCTTTCTTAAGTACTTATTTTTCGTTCAGTGAAAAACAAATTCAAAACCGAATCCTCGATGACCTATCCAGGTTATCGGAAAGTTTCCAAAATATTTAGGAAAAACCTTTTCTTTGAAAATCTTTTATAAAGCATCTTTGAAATTCTTTTATCTTTGAAATATTTCCCCCAATAGGATATTGCCAAATAATCTTGAAAGTTTTCACTTGAAGGCACATAGTTCGAAAAGGATTTTTCTCTCGTATAACAATAGTTCACCAAAACCATTTCAACATTTAAAACAAGTACTTTAAGTTTAAAGAGCTTTTGGAAAAGAACACCAATCCCTTCATCTTCAAAGCTTATTAAGGTTTTTAATCCTTATTATGGTTGAGCACAGACGCACGTCTGGCTTAGCAAACTTTGAACCAACAACAGTATATATCATCAGTGCAATGCTAATATCACAGTTGAAAGCAGTTCATCACATATATGCATTTTATCATTTAGAACAAGTACAGTTCAACATCAGATAATAGCACAACAGTTCAAGTACATTAGATAATCAAGTAAGCTCAATCAACATATAAATATCCAGTTAAACACCTACACACATGCATACAGTTATTGAATATCTTTAGGAAATCCCCTCTCACCTTAAGAAGGTAAGAGAATGTAAGAAAATAAACAGTTTCACGGACGTTCTTCAAGGTTGGTTAGGAGGCAAGTCTAGGTTTCAAGACACAAAGTTCAAAGGATTAGAACTCAACCAAGAACTTAGGGTTAGAAGTTTCCAAAACATATGCAACTTAGGGATTTATGATCCTCAAGTGCTAAGAGTTTAAAACATGATTACTTTAAAACAAAGTTGAACAAAAATCCCACCAAGTTACACCTTGATGGAGATTCGGCCTTGACCAATAAAATAGGCTAGGAACATTTAAAATTTCCAATCTCTTTGGTTTAGCATCCATTAATAGTAAGAAGCTCAAAACCATGATCACTTTGGAAAATGAAAAACGAAACACCCTAGGTCCATAACCTTTAAGATTCGGCCATCCTTGGGTTTTTATGATAAAAATCTTTAAATTCTTCCAATCTCTTAGACCTTTTAGCATCCAATAACTTATGGAGCTCAAGTCTATGATCATCTTGAAAGCAACATATGATTATAAAGAATTAAAGTATAATGACATAAGTAAATAAATGACATAAACATAAATGACATAAGGTAAATGACATAATGTAAATGACATAAAATAAATGGCATAAATATAAATGACATAAAAGTAAATGACATAATGTAAATGACATAAAGTAAATGGCAATAAATATAAATGTCATAAAGTAAATGACATAATGTAAATGGCAATAAATATAAATGACATAAAAGTAAATGACATAATGTAAATGGCAATAAATATAAATGACATAATGTAAATGACATAAATATAAATGGCATGAAAGTAAATGACATAAAAGTAGAGTAAAAATCTTTAAACTTTCCAATCACTTTAGACATAGCATCCTTTAACATAAAGGAGCCTTGGTCCATGATCATTTTGGGAAAACAAATCTTTAAATACAAACTCCTACTTGTAAAAGTTGAAACAAGATCCATCAAAACCATAAGCATGGTTCGGCCTCATTAGAAAGTAGAGGTTAGGAAACTTTGTTTTACACAACTTTTTAGTATGTTAGACTACAAGTAAATACAAGGTCATAGAAATTGGTTTCAACTCAAAAGGAGTTTTCTACCATTTTTGAGAGATTTTTGAAGATAAAAGCTCATAAATGACATAAAGAAGAAACTTTAGAAAAAGATGAAGTTTTTAAAGAAAAGAATACATGAGAGTATTACCCTAAACAAGAGGAACAACTTTGATGAATAACACTTTGTGAAAAGAAGAGTAAAAACAAGAGCTTTGGAAGCTTGAAGTTAAAAGATGAAAGCTTAAGAGTGAAGTAGGAGAAAGGAAAGTGTTGAAGTGAAGTTGATCAGTGATATTTATAGAGGGAATGGGGAAGTGCACGGCCTTGAGAGGGAGAAGAAGAAAGAAGATGAGTTTCTTGAAGAGAGGTTTAAGAGTTAATGTGATGGGATGTGATTGGAGAGAGAAAGTTGAAAAGTAAAAGTAAGATTTTGGAATGACATTAGGATTTTCTTTTATCCTTAGGTGTGTCATAGGCATTTAATGAGACTTCCCATCAAGCCTTTTCTCCTCCTTTAGGGTTCTTTAACTGCTTAAATACGTAACCGGGTGCACATCCGATCGTATTTTCTGAAGGTTTCGCCCGGATAAAATACTATATTTTATTCTCGGACAACAAAATTCGAAAATTTACCAAACCTACACGAAACATCATAAAAACACTAACTGTCTCGTTCACGAATTAAAATTTTGTTTCTAGCTCAGTAAACTTGTACCGGTAGTGAGAACCCAGACCGGTTTTCGTCTGAATTTTCGACTGAAAATTTTATTGGGGCTTCATATGGTAAAACAACACAAGAAAATGATTTTATTTTAAATAAAATCATCTTCTGGATTTTATCGAAAATAAATACATTAAGTATGTATTTACCGATAAAGAAGCATACGAAAAACGGGGTGTTACATACTCCAAAGATGTCCAAATCATGGGTTTGATGATCTCACTCAGATGCAAACATTCTGCAATGGACTGAGACCGTCACCCAGGTATATGTTGGATGCCTCAGCTGGAGGGTCCATGAACACAAAAACAGCAGAGGAAGCACTGATTTTGATAGAGGCTATGGCATCGAATGAGTATTTGATGCATCATGATTGGGGTCCTACATCAAGAAGGGGAGTGTTGGAGTTAGATTCACAATCTGCACTTTTGGCTCAGAATAAACTCATGACACAACAACTGGAGTCCATTACCAAGCAACTCGCTCAACTCCCACAACAACTCCAAACTGTTCAAGGGACAACCATACCACCTTAACAGGTAATGAGATGCGATTTTTGTGGAGGAGATCATGATAATGGAAGATGTGAGGCACCACCTAGTTCCCACTAGGAAGCTAATTATATGGGGAACTATGGGCGGCCAGGCAACAACCAATACTTCAACAACTGCAACCAAGGATGGAGGAATCAACCGAGTTTTGGTTGGAAGCAAGATTCCGGACAAGCAAGCAAGCCCCAACCCACACCACCACCTCAAGATCGGACTTCTATCTTGGAGAACACTCTCAATCAGTTCATGCAGATGTCCATGTCAAACCAGGAAAACACTGATGCATCCATAAAAAACTTGGAGGTTCAAGTTGGACAGATTGCAAAGCAACTAGAAGAACAAGCAGCACTTTTTCAGGTAACACTCAGACAAATCCTAAAGAGCATTGCAAGGCTATTGTTTTGAGGAGTGGTAAAAATATTGAGCAAGAGGGTGGTGAGCCTTTGTTGAAAAACCAGAGAGAGACTGAAGAAACAGAAATGAATGCTGGAAAAACTGAACTGAGTGAAGAAAAAGGTAAAGAGGTTGTAGTTGAGGAAGAAGAAAAGGACAGTGAACAAGACAAGAAGGAGAAGCTAGCGGATGAAAATTCAATCTTGAGGAAAACTAAAAGTCAGATTTTGAAAGATGGAGACAAGCCTCAAGTGATCCCCTCTTACGTAAAGTTACCATATCCTCATTTGAGCAAGAAAAAGGAAAAGGAAGAGCAGTTTGCCAAGTTCCTTGACATCTTCAAGAGGCTACAAATCAACATACCATTTGCTGAAGCACTAGAGCAGATGCCCACTTATGCAAAATTCATGAAGGAGTTGCTCACAAAGAAAAGAAAGTTTAAAGAAGGTGAGACTGTTGCCTTGATTGAAGAGTGCAATGCGATACTTCAAAGGAAGCTACCTCCAAAGCTTAAGGATCCTGGTAGTTTTACGGTCCCCTGCACTATTGGGAGTGTTGCTATTGGGAAGGCTTTGTGTGACTTGGGAGCGAGTATCAATTTGATGCCGCTTTCAATTTTGAATAAGCTTGGAGGTGGTGAGGTAAAACCAACAAGGATGGCATTGCAACTAGATGACAGATCAATAAAGCATCCTTATGGTATTCTGGAAGATGTCCTGGTAAAAGTAGATAAGTTTATCTTCCCAGCAGACTTTGTGATATTAGACATGGAGGAGGATGCAGAGGTTCCACTTTTATTGGGGAGACCTTTTCTAGCAACTGGTCGATCCTTAATAGACGTACAAAAAGGTCAACTTCGACTCAGAGTGCAAGGTGAAGAAGTTACCTTCAACGTATTTGAAGCTATGCATCGCCCGAGTGATGAAGAAAACTGTTTTCGCATGGACATTGTGGATGTAGTAGCTAAGGAAGCTTGTGCACATCAGCACCACTCCTCTACTCTTGAGAAGGTACTTGTGAAAGCTATTGAAAATATTGATGAGATAGAGGAGGAGGAATTAGAAGAGTGTTTGTGTGATCTGGAAGCCCAACCTAACCAACTTGCTGTCAACACTGTGAAGGAAGAGCTTGATGTGGCGTAAGTCGACGCACGACGACGCTCGTGCGATTCCGGCAAGTGTACCGGATTGCCGTCAAGTAATAAAAGATATCGAACCCACAGAGACCGTGTTCCCGAATCGCAATCAATTCTCAAATCGAGTGAATCTGGACTTTTTAGAGGGTTTTGAAAAAGGTTTGAATTGAGAGATAAACAAACAGAATCAATTAAAACAGAAAACAATTGTTTTTGGGGTTTTGATCTAAATGGATTCCTAGGGATTTGGGTTACCTTTGAGGCTGTTTATGTTGCTAATCTGATTTACCTTTGTTGATTACCGAAATTGCCTTGAAGGCGAGTTTATCCTCTAATAGCTTAAGCTCCCTCTCGGGTTACAAAAGCCGTGCCCAATTGACCCGACCCCTACTCTCGTGGTAGTCGATCCCAGATTGGACCCTTTACGTTCCGTGACAACTCGTTGCTCCTCGAGGGACGGCTTCTAACTCTCGTGATTTCAGTCCCAAGTCTGACTTCTATAGGTCCGACACCTAAGTTCATCGCTAGGTTCCTCCTTATAATGTCTAAGTCATGCAAATAACCTAAGTTCACCGCTAGGTTCCTCCTTAGAATATCCGCATCTCGCAGATAAGTGGCCGCCGAATTTTACGAGTGAAACACCCTAGAAATCCTAAGTTCACCGCTAGGTTCCTCCTTAGAACGTCTACGTCACACAAATAAGCGGCTGCCGAATTTACGAGTGATTAACACACTAGAAATCAGATCTAAAACAATAACGAAATCAACAACGATTTTACATCAAATCAACAACATTTACAAAACTCGGGCAGAGCCCCAATCCCTAGAAACAAACTACTACTCCAGTCTTGCCATGGAGATGACAAGCTGGGTTGACAACATAATAGAAAATACAAAAATCAGAGAAGAGAGGAGAAGAGGAGAAGAGAGATCTATGCCTAAGTCCTTGTGTACAAGTCTAGATATGATCCTTCTTTTATGATCTGATGCCTTGATCCTTATTTATAGAAACTGGGAAGTTAGAGTCCCAAACCAACTCAAAATCTGATCTATTTCGGTTTCTTCAGGTCCAAGTAATGCGCATCACGGCCGTGATGGCCATCACGGGCTGGCCGTGACGGTCTCTGTTTCTCGCAGTTCTGCAAAATCCAGTCTTCTCGCGAGGCGAGAATGAGCTCGCGTCGCGAGCCTTCATTTTGTGGTCGTGATGAATTTCACGGCTATGGCCGTGATGTGCTCTGACTTGTGGTGGTTTTGGGTCACGGCCGTGATCGCTATCACGGCCAGGCCGTGACAGACTCTGACTTCAGTCTTTGTTCTTTTTCAGTTTTTGCTCGATCATGGCCGTGATGGGCATCACGGCTAGGCCGTGATGGGCTCTGTTTGGCTCATTTTCTGCACTTTTAAAGCTCTATCTTCATCCAAACTTCATCATGGTTGATCTTGAGCATTTTACCCTTGATATCTGCCAAACAACACACGAAAATCGCCTTACCCGTTCTAAAGGAAAATTAACCTAAAATCTAATAAAAATATACCTAAACTACATGAAAATGCATGCAAAATGATAGACAAAGATGATGTGAAATCACACTCATCAAATCACCCCAAGCTTAAAACTTTGCTTGTCCTCAAGCAATTACTCAGGCCATAGGATATAAATCATTCAAAGCATGGATAGTGAACCAAGAACCCTAGAAGCTAATCCAAGTGACAAGCATATTCAATAAGCACTCAGGAGATAATCAAGTTCAAGTCCAATTTGAAGCTTAGGTTCTTCAAGTTCATATTCTCACTGATTTGGGCACTCATCTCACCTCACTCAAGTATTTTAGGGTATATGACAATTCGCTTAGTTTCCTCAAGGAAAGTATTTTACCATTGGCTTGACTATTAACCAAATCTCTACTTTATTAATGAAAACACTTAAGAATCAAGAGGTCTTTTCCTTTGGTTGTAATGTGGCCATGGGATTTATTGTTAGGTGGGAAAATCAAGGAAAGGGAATTTCAAGAAGGCTAAACAAATCATCAAACATTGCAAAGCATGACACCTTCTAAAATACCCCCTTTTTGGGCTTTGGTTTACTTTTCCACCTTTCTTCCTTCTATTATTTTTTTTTCTTTTCTTTTTCTTTTTCTTTTCATTTCTCACTTTGTTTGTCATCCCCTTCTCCATTTTTTTTTCTTTCGTTTATTTCATTTTATTAGTTTAGAGAAGGGGAGATTTATAGCTCAAGAGAAATTACTTTCTAGCTTTTCGTCCCATACTTTTTCCAACTACCATTTTGCTCTTTTGGTAATACTTTAAAAGGTGCCACACAAAGCATTATTCATCAAAACATTTCATGGTACCAAGAAAAGTAATTTTTTTTTAGGCTCAAAATTGGGCAACTAAGGGGTAGCATTTAAACATTCAAAGCTCGGGAGGCCGGAAAAAATACCTAGTGCCTCAATCATTTCCAAAAGTGTTTTCAGAAATTTTTAAGTTTCAAAATGGTTTCAAGTCAAGTTCTAGAAAATACAGTCCAAGAAGAATTAAATCACTCTATCACAAGAAATGGGGTAGATTTAGTGAGTACCCCTATTTGGCTCAAAATCTTACATTTAGTAGTTCAAAAATCAGTGAGAAACACAAATCTAAGGAACCACATGCTAATTATCAACTATCAAATGACTATCTCAAGAATTTTTATTTTTAGCCATATCACAAGAATAATAAAAAAATGGGTTCGAAAATTCACTATCTTAATTCATTTGGCTCCAAGTTCTCACAATCGGATGCATGTTCTAAGTGAGGGGCACTCTAAAGAATGTGATCATACCAATCTATGCCTATGAGAATGCAATATGAATGCAACAATGCCAATGCAAAAATAAATACCCCTACCCCAAGCTTGATTACTTACATTGTCTCCAATGTAAATAATCAAGTCGAAGAGAGGAGAAAAATGGAACAACTTACCGAGTCGGTAGCGGGTGTTGGCTCACATTCCAGTCAAAACTTGGGTGGAAATTTTATCACGGCCGTGAGGCTCATCACGGGTAGACCGTGATCGTTTCTGGTCCTCAGGAGTTGCCCTGTCACGGCCGTGATCTATATCACGGCTAGACCGTGATGCTCTCTGATCTTGGCATCCTACTCATCACACCCGTGATGGTTGTCACGGCTAGGCCGTGATCCTTTCTGTGCTCTTGTTTAGTTCATCACGGCCGTGACCACTGTCATGGCCAGGGCGTGATGGCTTCTGACTTTATTTTTTTCTGCTCTTCTTCCCTTCTCAACCTGAAAACACTAGACAAACCTATTAATGATATTTTTGCCTCTTGATCTTCTCAAATTATTCAAGAGGTAAATTCAAAAAACAAAAGGAAAAAAGGAAAGAAAACTTGGGTTGCCTCCCAAGAAGCGCTTATTTATGGTCTTAAGCTTGACCATACTTCCTTCAGTTAACCGGGGTCGGCTGGGCGTAGATGTACCGGAACACTTCTCTTCCACGGAACTCCTTCAAAAAGCCGTTTCTGCTCATACGACCAGTAACGCTTCCGCTTTGCTCTTTTCTCTCGGAGCTTCCTAGCCTTCCTTTCTTCCGGCGGAAGTTTTGTTTCTGCATGGACAGCAATTCCAACTTCACCACTGCTGGGTGCATCATCAACCATGCATATCTTCGGGGTTGCTTCCATGCTAAGTTCTTTCTCTACCGCTGGAGATGTTACATCAATTCTGCACACATGGCTCTCAAAAGGAGGGTTGTTATAAGAGTTAGTCAACTGAAAATTTACCCTACCTTCCTCTACATTTAGAGAGAGTTTACCATTCCTTACGTCTATCACTGCCCCAAATGATTGCCAAAAATGGCCTTCCTAAAATGATGGTGAATTCGGAATTCCCTTTCATGTCCAACACCAGGAAGTCGGTAGGGATGAGAATTTTCCCTACCTTTACAGGAACATTCTCTAGTATGCCTAGAGGAGTCCTAGTTGAGCCATCCGCAAATTGTAAGGAGAATTTGAATGGTCTCAACTCTTTACTTTCCAACCTTTCCATGATAGTGAGGGGCATCAAGCTCGCACTAGCCCCTAAGTCACACAAGGCTCGGTCTATTTCCACTTTTTCAATCGAGCAAGCGATAGAGAAACTACCTGGGTCCTTTAGTTTAGTAGGCATTTTAGTCTCTACATCTACTTGCTTTTTCCTGACCAACCTTTGTGGGAAAGGTATCGGGGGTTGGTACGGTGGTGGAGGGACATACTTTGGTTCTGGCTCTTCCTTTTCGCTTGTGTCCTCCTCCGGATCCACCTCCATTTCAGCTACCCCCACCCCAAGCTTATCATCCCTTAAGTGTATGATATTGCAATGCTCATTGGGATTTGCTTCGGGTTGCCCCGGGAATGCACCCTTAGGTCTCGAGTACGTACTGGCTTGTTGGGCAATCTGGGTTTCTAGCATCTTGTTATGAGTTGCTAAGTTGTCTACCTTAGATGCTAGCTCCTTTATTGCTTCACTCACTGCCCTTCCTTGTTGTCTAAACTCTTCATTCTGTTTTGTCTGAGTTTCAACAAAACTTTCAAATAAAGTCTCGAGTTTAGATCTTTGTACCTGAGGATACCCCGGTGCTGCTCTCTTATTACTTTGACCCTCTTGGAACTCATGGTTGAGCGTGTTGCTGTAGTTGCCGTAAGAGAGGTAAGGGTTGTTCCTCCTTTGGTTGTAGGGATTTGGGGGAGCATAGTTGGGCAGCTTCGGGTTCGTATCGTAGAAGTTGTGACAAGAGTTCACTTGTTCACCCGAAGCGCCGGGTCCATGTGGGCATTCCATCATGTCATGTCCCTGCATTCCACAAATCTCACAAACAAGGTTAGTAGCACCTAATGCACTCACATTAGCTCTTTCAAGCCGATCAAAACGTTTATTAAGTGAGTCTATCTTTGACATAATAAGATAAGTGCTATTTACCTCAAACTTACCCCCCGAAATCTTGTTCGGGTTATTACCTCTTTCGGAACCCCATTGGTGGTAGTTGGTGGCGACATTCTCAATGATGTTGAATGCCTCAGTCAGAGGCCTATTCATAAACGCTCCACCGGCTGCAGAATCAAGTGACACCTTCGAAGAGTAATCCAATCCGTTATAGAAGGTGTGCACTATTAACCACCTCTCGAGTCCGTGATGTGGGCACGACTCCAGCAGTCCCTTGTAGCGATCCCAAGCTTCTGATAATGATTCTCCGTCTTTCTGGAAGAAGCCGGTGATCTGGGTTCTTATGTAGGCCGTCTTGGATGGAGGGAAGAATTTCTCCAAGAACGCCTGCTCCAGTTGGTCCCAAGTGGTCAAAGTGTTAGCGGGGATTTACTTAAGTCAGGCCTTCGCCTTTCCAGTGAGAGATGAGGGGAACAGTCTCAAACGCACAACATCGACTGAGGCTCCATTAATCCTGATTGCATCGGTGAACTCTAAGAATGTTTCTATATGATCGGTCGGGTCCTCCGAAGGCAATCCTCCGAATTGATGTTGCCTAATCATGTTGATTAGCATGAGCGGTATAGTGTAGTTCTCCGCCTCAATCTCTGGCCTTGCAATCCCAGTTCGCAAGCCTCTCGCATTTGGGGCTGCGTAGTCCTTCAAAGGTTTTGTATCCGGTTGATTCGCCATGAGTGGAACGGGACTCAACCTTTCTCCCTCTCTTTGTAGTCTTCTACGTCTGTGGAAGGTCCTCTCGATCTCCGGATCAATCTCACTAAGGCTCCCAAGACTTAGGGATCTTTGCATATAACACACAGAGAGATGGATACAATAGAAGGAAAAGAAATTTTTGATATTTTTTTTTAAATTTCAGAAATAAAAATCAAATAAAAAGAAAAAGGTCCAGAAAAATCAATTTAAAAACTAAATTGAAATTCGAAAAGGCACAGTCCCCGGCAACGGCGCCAAAAACTTGATGTGGCGTAAGTCGACGCGCGACGACGCTCGTGCGATTCCGGCAAGTGTACCGGATTGTCGTCAAGTAATAAAAGATATCGAACCCACAGAGACTGTGTTCCCGAATCGCAATCAATTCTCAAATAGAGTGAATCTGGACTTTTTAGAGGGTTTTGAAAAAGGTTTGAATTGAGAGATAAACAAACAGAATCAATTAAAACAGAAAACAATTGTTTTTGGGGTTTTGATCTAAATGGATTCCTAGGGATTTTGGTTACCTTTGAGGCTGTTTATGTTGCTAATCTGATTTACCTTTGTTGATTACCGAAATTGCCTTGAAGGCGAGTTTATCCTCTAATAGCTTAAGCTCCCTCTCGGGTTACAAAAGCCGTGCCCAATTGACCCGACCCCTACTCTCGTGGTAGTCGATCCCAGATTGGACCCTTTGCGTTCCGTGACAACTCGTTGCTCCTCGAGGGACGGCTTCTAACTCTCGTGATTTCAGTCCCACGTCTGACTTCTATAGGTCCGACACCTAAGTTCACCGCTAGGTTCCTCCTTATAATGTCTAAGTCATGCAAATAACCTATGTTCACCGCTAGGTTCCTCCTTAGAATATCCGCATCTCGCAGATAAGTGGCCGCCGAATTTTACGAGTGAAACACCCTAGAAATCCTAAGTTCACCGCTAGGTTCCTCCTTAGAACGTCTACGTCACGCAAATAAGCGGTTGCCGAATTTACGAGTGATTAACACACTAGAAATCAGATCTAAAACAATAACGAAATCAACAACGATTTTACATCAAATCAACAACATTTACAAAACTCGGGCAGAGCCCCAATCCCTAGAAACAAACTACTACTCCAGTCTTGCCATGGAGATGACAAGCTGGGTTGACAACATAATAGAAAATACAAAAATCAGAGAAGAGAGGAGAAGAGGAGAAGAGAGATCTATGCATAAGTCCTTGTGTACAAGTCTAGATATGATCCTTCTTTTATGATCTGATGCCTTGATCCTTATTTATAGAAACTGGGAAGTTAGAGTCCCAAACCAACTCAAAATCTGATCTATTTCGGTTTCTTCAGGTCCAAGTAATGCGCGTCACGGCCGTGATGGACATCACGGGCTGGCCATGACGGTCTCTGTTTCTCGCAGTTCTGCAAAATCCAGTCTTCTCGCGAGGCGAGAATGAGCTCGCGTCGCGAGCCTTCATTTTGTGGCCGTGATGAATTTCACGGCTATGGCCGTGATGTGCTCTGACTTGTGGTGGTTTTGGGTCACGGCCGTGATGGCTATCACGGCCAGGCCGTGACAGACTCTGACTTCAGTCTTTGTTCTTTTTCAGTTTTTGCTTGATCATGGCAGTGATGGGCATCACGGCTAGGCCGTGATGGGCTCTGTTTGCCTCATTTTCTGCACTTTTAAAGCTCTATCTTCATCCAAACTTCATCATGGTTGATCTTGAGCATTTTACCCTTGATATCTGCAAAACAACACACGAAAACCGCCTTACCCGTTCCAAAGGAAAATTAACCTAAAATCTAATAAAAATATGCCTAAACTACATGAAAATGCATGCAAAATGATAGACAAAGATGATGTGAAATCACACTCATCAGAGCTCAAGAAGGATGAAGTTCAAGAGAAGCTCCAGTTAGAGCTTAAGCCCCTACCTCACCACTTGAAGTATGTGTTCCTAGGTGTGAATGATGAAAACCCTGTCATAGTGAGCAATGAATTGTCCAAATTGGAGGAGGAGAAACTTGTAAGGGTGCTTAGAGAACATAAAACAACTATTGGATGGTCCATCTCCGATCTGAAAGGTATTAGCCCCACGTTTTGTATGCACAAGATCACGATGGAGGCTGAATTTAAACCGGTGGTCCAACCACAGAGGAGGCTCAACCCTACAATGAAAGAAATGGTGAAGAAGGAGGTGCTGAAACTCCTTGAAGCTGGAATGATATATCCGATTTCCGATAGTGCTTGGGTGAGTCCGGTATAAGTAGTTCCAAAGAAGGGTGGCATGACCGTCGTGAACAACGAGAAGAATGAGTTGATTCCAACTAGAACGGTCACCGGTTGGCGGATGTGCATATATTACCGGAAGCTAAATCAAGCTACTAGGAAGGATCACTTCCCACTTCCATTCATGGACCAGATGTTGGAGAGGTTAGCCGGGCAAGCATACTATTGTTTCTTGGATGGTTATTCGGGTTATAACCAAATTGCGGCTAACCCGGAAGACTAAGAGAAAACTTCTTTCACATGCATGTTTGGAGTTTTTGCCTATCGGAAGATGCCTTTCGGTCTGTGCAATGCGCCTGCGACATTTCAAAGGTGCATGCTTTCCATTTTTTCTGATATGGTAGAAAAATATATTGAGATTTTCATGGACGATTTTTCTGTTTTCGGTTCCTCTTATGATAACTGTTTGTCTAACCTTGCTGCTGTGTTAAAGAGGTGCATGGACACCAATTTAGTTTTAAATTGGGAGAAGTGTCATTTTATGGTGCAGGAAGGCATTGTGCTTGGGCACAAAATTTCAGTAAAGGGGATCGAAGTTGATAAATCCAAGATCGATGTGATTGAGAAGCTACCTCCACCAGTGAATGTCAAGGGTATGAGGAGTTTCCTTGGGCATGCAGGCTTTTATCGGCAGTTCATCAAGGACTTTTCAAAGATATCCAAGCCGTTGTGTAGCCTTTTGAACAAGGACTCTCCATTTCTGTTTGACACTGCTTGTCTTAACTCTTTTCAAATTTTAAAAGACAAGTTGATTACTGCTCCCATTCTTGTTGCACCCAACTGGGAGTCACCATTTGAATTAATGTGTGATGCCAGTGACTACGCAGTTAGGGCAGTTTTGGGGTAGCGAAGGGACAAGTTTTTTCATGCCATTCACTATGCTAGCAAGGTTCTCAATGAGAACCAAGTGAATTATGCAACAATTGAAAAAGAATTGCTATCCATAGTGTTTGCATTGGAAAAATTTCGTTCCTACTTAATAGGGTCACAAGTCACTGTTTATACTGACCATGCTGCAATTAAATATTTGTTGACTAAGTTAGATTCTAAACCAAGACTCATAAGGTGGATTCTGTTGTTTCATGAGTTTGATTTAGTCATCAAGGACAAAAAGGGCAGCGAGAATGTGGTGGCTGACCACTTGTCTCAGTTAGTGAATGAGGAGGTCGCTGCTAAAGAAAAGGACATTCGGGATGAGTTGCCGGATGAGGCTTTACAGCTGGTACATGAGAGGCCATGGTTTGCCGACATGGCAAATTTCAAGGCAGCCAACATTGTTCCAGAGCACCTCACTTGGCAACAAAGGAAAAAGTTCTTCCGGGATGCCAACCATTTCATGTGGGACGACCCATTTCTATTCAAGGTTGGACTGGATGGCTTATGGAGGAGGTGCGTTAGTCAAGAGGAAGCAAGGAAAGTTTTGTGGCATTGTCATAACTCTCCATATGGTGGACATTACAATGGGGATCGGACAGTTGTAAAGGTCCTCCAATCTGGGTTCTTTTGGCCCTCAATATTCAAGGACTCTTTCAATCATGTGAAGAGTTGTGACAAATGCCAGAGGACCGGGAACATTTCAAGGAGGGATGAGATGCCACTGCATAATATATTGGAAGTTGAGGTATTTGACTGTTGGGGCATTGATTTTATGGTTCCACTTCCACCTTCATTCTCCAATGAATATATCTTGGTGGAGGTGGACTATGTCTATAAATGGGTGGAGACCATTGCAACTCCAAAGAATGATGCCCAAACAGTGATCAAGTTCATCAAGAAGAATATCTTTGCCCGGTTCGGTGTCCCAAGGGTTCTTATAAGTGATGGAGGATCTCACTTCTGCAACTCACAACTGGGAAATGTACTGGCCAAGTATGATGTGAGGCACAAGGTGGCATCCCCCTATCATCCGCAAACAAATGGGCAAGCGGAGGTCTCTAACAGAGAGATTAAGAGAATTCTGGAAAAGACTGTGGCCGCTTCAAGAAGAGATTGGGCAAAGAAGTTGGACGATGCCTTGTGGGCCTACTGGACTGCACTGAAAACTTCTGTGGAAGGGCATGTCACTTGCCCGTAGAGTTAGAGCATCGAGCCATTTGGGCGTTGAAGTTCTTGAATTTTGATGCCACTCCGGCGGGTGAGAAAAGAGTGAATCAGCTGCATGAGTTAGAGGAGATGCGCCTGAATGCATATGAGAATGCAACCATTTACAAGCAGTGAGTCAAGACCTACCACGACAAGAAGATCGTGACGAAAACATTTCGGCCGGGACAACAAGTTTTATTGTTCAATTCCCGGCTGAGATTGTTTCCGGGCAAGTTGGTCTAAATGGTCGGGACCGTTCATTGTCAAGGAAGCCGCACCTCATGGAGATGTGGAAGTGGAGGATCCTACTTCAAAAAGGACCTTCAAAGTCAATGGCCAAAGACTTAAGGCCTACTTGGGTGGTGACTTCGAGAGATTGATCTCAGCAGTGCACCTTCATGATCCTTGAGTTCATCTACCCGTCAAGCTAGTGACGTTAAAGAAGCGCTTATTGGGAGGCAACCCAAGTTTCTTTTCATTTTCCTTTTGTTTTTTATTTTTGCCCTCTTGAATAATTTGAGAAGATCAAGAGGAAAAATAATAAATTGGGATTTGCCAAGTGATTTCAGGGAAAGAAGGAAGGAAGAGCAAGAAGACAAGAAAAAGCAAAGTCAGCACCCATCACGGCCGTGACCCAATTTTCATGCAGTTCATGCTGACTAGGCATGTGAACCAGCACCCGCTACCACCTCGGTAAGTCGTTCCATTTTTCTCCTCTCTCCAACTTGATTGTTTACATTGGGGACAAAGTAAATTTTTAAGCTTGGGGTAGGGGTGATTTTTGCATCCTTCATGTTGCATTCATATGGTTTTTCATGATAGCTTTGCATGATCGCACAATTAGATTGCCCTTGTTTAGATTATGCATCCAATTGTGAGAACTAAGTGCCAAATAACTTGAGATAGTGAATTCTTGAACCCAATTCTGTTTATTCTTGTGATAAGGCTACAAATGAAAATGCTTGAGATGATCTGTGATAGTTGATAATTAGCATATGGTTCCGTAGATTTGTGTTTCTCATTGATTTTTGAACTACAAAATGTGAGATTTTGAGCCAAAAGGGGTACTCACTAAATTTACCCCATTCTTTGTGTTAGAGTGTTATTCCTCTTGGATGTATTTCTCTAGAACTTGACTTGAAACCATTTTGAAGCTTAAAAAATTTTTAAAACATTTTTTGAAAATGATTGAGGCACTAGGTATTTTTCCGGCCTTCCGAGCTTTGAATGACTAAATGCTACCCCCTAGTTGTCCAATTTTGAGCCTACATGAATAAAATACTTTTTCTGGTACCTTGAAATATGTGGATGAATGATGCTTGATAAGGGACCTTCTAAAGTATTACAAAAGGGTAAAAAGGTAGTTGAAAAAGTTTGGGATGAGAAAATCAGAGAAAATTTCTCTTGAGCTGAAAATCTCCCCTTCTCCAAATAAAATAAAAATAAAAGAAAAAGAAAAATATATGGAGAAGGGGATGACAAAAAGAAGTGAGAAATAAAAGAAAAGAAAGAAAGAAAGGTGGCGAAAGTAAATCAAAATCCAGAAAGGTATTTTAGAAGGTGTCATGTTTGCAATGATTGATATTTTGTGTAGCCTTTTGAAATGTCCTTTTCTTGATTTCCCCACCTAACGTTAAATCCCATGGCCACGTTACAACCAAAGCGAAAGACCTCTTGATTCTTAATTGTTTTCATTAATAAAGTAGAGATTTGGTTGATAGTTAAGCCTATGGTAGAATTCATTCCTTGAGGAAAACGGAGCGAATTGTCATATACACTACTACAAAAAAGGGCTTCAGTAGCGCTTTTTTTGGCCTTTAGTAGCGCTTCAAAACGCTATCTATTCACCCGCTACTGAAGGTGGGAGAGATTCGGTAGCGCTTTTTTAAGCGCTACTGAAAGTAGGAATAGGTAGCGCTTCCTTGAGAAAGCGCTGTCTAAAGTTGGTAATAAGACAATATATTACATACTTTAGATAGCGCTTTCTCAAGGAAGCGCTATCTATTTGTCACTTTAGGCAGCGTTTTTTCAAGAAAGCGCTACTGAAAGTAGGAATAGGTAGCGCTTCCTTGAGAAAGCACTGTCTAAAGTTGGAAATAAGACATACTTTTGACAGCGCTTTCTCAAGAAAACGCTACTGAAAGTAGGAATAGGTAACGTTTCCTTGAGAAAGCGCTGTCTAAAGACAATCTATTACATACTTTAGACAGCGCTTTCTCAAGGAAGCGCTGTCTATTTGTCACTTTAGACAGCGTTTTTTCAAGAAAGCGCTACATATCCCCCTTTTTTTTTTCATTATTCACTGTTTTTCTATATTTCCCACCGTGATAAAAACATGTTAACCTCGATGCTAGCACACAACCTAAATTTGCATTAGTCTTGATTGTACCTAGAAATGGTGCACAAGTCCAAGACTAATGCCGATAACATATCCTATGATTCATAGCATAGTTTCAATGCCAGATAAAGAACAGTTTTGGAAACATTAGCTCGGCCTTTATTCACTTACATTGAACTTAGGTACTTCAAATTTCATTGATTGCTTACAGACCTTGCTTTAAATAAAAAAATAAAAAATAAAAAATAAAAACCTTATGTTAGTTTAAGTTTTATACATTGCTTGAAAAAGACCTTTACACTCAAGTTCCACTATAAAACTACTAGGTGCCTTCCTTAAAACTTAAACTCCTTGATCAAACAATGAGCTGGTGGCTCCATCTACAAGCAGACTGCATGCAAGTGTTTGATAAAGTTCTTGACCGTGACTGTATTAGAAATCGGGATATCAACGGTGATGCTCAAGGAGTGGCAATGTTTTCCTTTGCAAGAGGAGCAATCTCATCCCATCGATTCCAGGTTCGCTGCCAGCGACGCCTAGGCTCAACAACACCTTTTCCCATTGTTTGGCAGGTCCCTGTATCATAATTGCTCAATAATTAGATGAATTGCATTTCCCTCTTATGGTTTATACCTCTAAAGGTGTAAACATGTTTTGCACTATGCAGTGTGCCATGACATAAACAAAACAGACGTTTCACACAATAGAGACATGAACACGGTTGGATGTAGAACAGTTAAGTATATAAACACAAAAGCCATGTTGTAATGTGTGTTTTAAAAAGAAAGATAAGGGTATCATACCCGTCAATGAAGTCAAAAGTGCTCCTGAATTCAATAGGTAAATTGAGAAGAGAGAAGTCTGAGAATGAATGCCTCCCCTGGTAGGCTATGTTATGAATACAAAATGCAACCTGCCATGATTGACCAAAGGAACATTAGATTCCTGAGAATGATCATGAAATGCAAAATTGATTTCATACACTTAAAAAGTAAATAAATTATCACCTTTGCATTCTTGTAAATCCCCCTGGACTGGTACATAGATTTCAAGTAGCATGGAAGAAGAGCAGTGTGCCAATCATTGGCAATAAAGATAACATCTTCGCCTGCAGAACATAGAAAAAGCTTGTCAATTTAATTTTAAGTTTTTTTTCTCACAATAATTATACTCAGACCCGTTCAAGTATCAATACTCTATCTATTAAACAGTAAAAAGCACAACATTCAGCTCTTTTAAACATCAAAAACTTTTTCCTGTTGCATGATCTTCTATTGTAGCCACCTATTAGGACTTCTTTTGCACCACCTCTTTCAGTCTAAACCTGTCATACCATATTCTGACTTTGGTTTCTATATATTTTGCATGGTGTTGTCTAAGCCATGGTTTCTATGTATCATAGCCTTTACCATCATGCATATTGAAAATAGGCTCTCCCTCAAGCAAAAAGAATCATCAAAATATCCCTTTACAAAGTAAGGTATTCACTGCAGCTAAAAGAAGAAACAACCAATAGACAATAGTGCATAAGGATGAACTCACTAAAACAGACCAAGCTACATCAAGACACAGTAAGCTGGGAAAATGAGAACCATGCATGACCAAAGAAGTAGATTGCAGCACCACCTCCAAAGCCGTAGATGAGACAGCAAGTACAAAGTAAGTACAAAGTAAAATGCACCAATATCAAGCATCAATGAGACAACAAATTGTTCGGTGCAATTGACAATGTTTGAAACTAAATCAACTAAATATAAATAGCAATTTTAAATCCTCTAACAAACTAACCAAAAAACAGGAACCAACCAAACTGTTTTTTGTTTATATATGTTAATTGACAATGAAACTATGCACGGATAGCATAATTTATAACATTAGCTAACAACAGTGATGCTCTTCATTGAATTTAATTTCCAACTAAGAACGATATGTATCAAACTTCAATTATAACATCATCGAACTGTCCTAATTCTGTAAAATACAGAATGGAGATTTATTTTTAAAAAAGGCAAAAACACAAAGAAAATACATAATTTTGTTGTTTTATGATACAAACCTGTAAGCATTCATTTAATGAATCCAACATACTTGCACAAATCTCTGTGTCTGGTTCCTGCAAGCAAACAGAAGAGTGAGAACTTCATCACAAGAAATGTCAATGTGGGACACTGCCAAGTCAGGCAAAGTCCACACAAATATCATCTAAAATATTGCCACCCAAATCCATTCCTCTACTGGTTTTCCTAAACTAACAAAAAGTACACACCACACAAATATGCCACACTAAAATACTGCCACCTAAATCCATTCCCTCTTTGCCTTGGTTTATATGATTATTATTTAGAGCTTACATAATTTTCAAGACAATTTTAGATCAAAGGAAAGATTGTACACTGCAATAAAACCAAAACATAGAAATTCCATAATAGCACAACTAAGAATGGACAAACTTGAATACCAATTACTTTATGCAAAGCTTCCACCAGAGCTGGGACTATACTGTCAGTCAAAAACTTCAAATAGGTTACATCCCGGCCTTGAGATTGCCCTTTCTCTATAGCTAACTTGGCAGATCGTAATAGCTCAGGCATTGCTAAAAAGGATATTCAAAATGATAAACATCAAAGCAGTTAGGGTAATGGCATTCAGAACATTTAATGTGCAAGGGAAAATCACTGATGAAAAGATGCCCAGGAACAATCATTCTTATACCTAAAACAGCAACCTGCATCACATACAAATTATTAACCACAAAAAAAATGTAGATTAATATAAACAAACCTCAATATGAATAGGTGTTCTATTGTGGTCTATGTCTAACCTGATCAATCCATGGGAAGAATCCCTCCTTCAGCTCACCAGCATAACAACAAAGCATGTTACAAGCTGTAGCTTTTTCCTCTAAACTCCATGTTCATGATATTGCATTTTTTTTTTGTAACATTGGCAGAAATTATAAACTGATAGTAAAGAGAAAGTGAATGTAACCAAATAAGTAAAATAAAATAAACCATTCTTAATGTATGCAAAAACCTTTATGGTAACCCCTTCACCCACACACAGTCTCCTTCCATCCCATTCTTTGGAGCATAGTTGTTTAAGAAGGATTGGGTAATTAGGAAAAAGAGAATAAGCAATGTAGATCAGAATATACACTTGAAGAATCATTTAGTTGACACAACAAAATTACAAATACAATGCCATTAGCAAGGCCAATTATCCCTTCTTCTGAAGACAACCCAGATCACAATTTGATATGAAATACAACATACAAACACAATTGACATTGGTGGAAGTCAGAATCACTCTTACAAGCAATTTCAATAATCCCATTCTAAGGAAGTTTATGATACCTGTAAACTAGGAGGTGCCTTAAAAATCACAATATCTGAAACATCAGGCTTTTTGAAGAAGAAAGAAACCTGATCCACCATTAACAACCATAATCAGTTTCACAATAAGTAAAATAAATACAAAACCATAACTAATAAGAAACTTGATTCTGATTGAGAACAAACCTTCTCATCTAAAATACGATCACCAACTTCCAGTGTTGGGAGCATAGAAGAAGAAGGAATGGACCTTGGTTCAGCCAAGTACGATTTGAATAGAAAACTAACAGTCATAGCAGTGAAAGCAGCCTTAGCATCCTCAGAACAAACATTCAACAACCGCGAAAGCCAACTGCTTCTCTCAAAACCCTTTCGGATCCGCATTAGCAGCACCATCCAAACACGGCGTTCCTCCTTTATCCACCTCCCAGGTTGTGGCGTCAGGAAACTACTCGTTGCAAGGAAGCCACTTCGAACCCTGCAAGAAGGGTATGATCGAAGATGTCTTAAACGGCGAAATACCCAAAACGCCCATAGCCGCCGTTGACGACCTAGAAGCACAGACCGTTGAATTCATCATCGAGATCAAACCCAACACGATGGGGTTCCCACAGTCATCGCCGAGAATCTCCGCGGCGAGGTTGGTGTAAGCAGAGGCAGAGTTTTTGACCCAGTGATTCGACTCGGGCCTTCTGAAATCGGAGTGGAAATTGCGAACTCCGGTTGAATGATCGAGGTCGGGTTTCTGGTTGGTTCCGAAGATTCGAGAGCGGATCCAGCATTCTTGAAGTAGCGGGAATTGGCCACGCGAGTGGTGGCGGAGGGGACGAGGTTGTGGGTGACGTAGCCGGAGAAGGAAAAGGTGACGCGGATAGCCATAGCTAATAAGTTCATTAGGTTAAGGAGGAGGTACAGGGTGGTTTGGGGGTGGGAGATTTGAGAGGAGGGAAACCCTAGAAAAAGTGAGAGAATCGGAGAGGGGTAGGTTGAATTGAACGGTGGAGGGACAGTGTACGTGGGAGGGAAACATTTATTTTTTAGGGTAAGGAACAGCTAGCGCTTCCTTAAACAAACGCTATCTTAGGTTATGAATAGATAGCGTTTTCTCAAACAAGCGCTATCTATTCATCACAAATAGATAGCGCTTCCTCAAACAAGCGCTATCTATTCCTACCAAACAACTTTTAGTAGCGCTTCCTTGGAGAAGCGCTGTCTTAGGCTATATCTATAATAGTGTTTCTTCAAGGAAGTGCTACTACATGTCTTCCGCCTCTATTTTAATAGCGTTTCGGTTAGAAACGCTACTAAAGGTGCGCTACTAAAACCCTTTTCTGTAGTAGTGATATCCCTAAACACTTGAGTGAGGTGAGAAAAAGAGCCAAGCAAATGAACAAGCTTTGGGTGACCTTCAGGTGATAAAGAGTACCCGAATCAGTGAGAATATGAGTCTAAGAAACCTAAGCTCTAATTGGACTTGAAACTGATTATCTCTTGCTGAATTATTTGAAATGCCTGTTGCTTGGATCATTTACTCTGGTTCTTGGTTCATTATCCACGCTTTGAATATCTCTCTCTTATGGCCTTAGTGATTGCTTGAGGAAAAGCAATTGAATAAGCTTGGGGTGATTTGATAGTGTGATTTTACATCATGTTTCCTGTATACTTTTGCATGCATTTTTCATATAGATTAGGCATTCTTTATTTTATTTTAGTTAGTTTTTCCCTTGGAACGGGTGAAGCGTTTTCTTGGTGTTGTTTTGGAGGAATTCAAGGAAAAATGCTCAGAATAGCCATGGTGGAACTTGGATGAAGACAGAACCTGAAAAGTGAAGAAAATGACCCAAGCAGAGCCCATCACGGCCTGGCCGTGATGCCCATCACGGCCGTGATCGAGCAATAATTGAGAAGAAAGAAGGCAAAAGTCAGAAGTTGTCACAGCCTAGCCGTGACACCCATCACGACCGTGACAGATTATTTGGTGAAGGCAGAAGCTATCACGGCCTGCCCGTGATGAGCATCACGGCCGTGATGCTCCAATATTTGAAAGCGAACCGAGGCAGAAAGCGTCACGGCCAGGCCGTGACGGCCATCACGGTCGTGACGCGAATCCTGATTGTTAAAAAGGCATGGGCATAACAGAAGAAAGGAGTTTTTGAACCCTAAAGACTTTCTCTGAACCAGGGGAAGCTGCACAAGGATTTCATGGAGTTCCTCCCTCTTCTCATCTATATTTATCTTGTTATGGTTATGATCATGAGTGGCTAAAATCCCATTGTTGGGGTTAGGGTAGCTACCTCTGAACTCTCATGTATTTGATTTGATCTTGTAATAGTTTTTACTTCGTTATTGAGTGATTGATTTCTGTGTTTAATGCTTGTTGTGGCTAGCACCCCCATGACTTGATCAGTGTTTTGATATGCAATTGGAAAATTCGTATTAGAACCGGAACTGAAATTAATCACCTAGTAAATCTGGTATCTAGGGATGGAACTAGGTTTATTAGCAATCGCATGATCCCTAATCTTAATGCGAATTCACTAATCTAGGCCACCTAAGGAATTAGGGTCTATTAGTGGATTTAGGCTCTTGTCATCCGAGGAATCGGGGCTTTAGTAATTTAGTGGATTGATTGTCGTAATTCAAGTGGAAACTGTTTATTAGTCATGTCATTGCATGGGGATGAAGTTTAGTGAACCTAATCCCAGCGTTGTTCTCATATTTGAAGAATCCTTTTTACTTCCTTCCTAGTGTTCGATAGAATTTCACAAAGAACTTTTCTCTTTATTTTGTTTAGTTTAGGTTTAAATCTTATTTGGGCTTAGTAGTTACTATCGAGATCCCTTCAATCCAAATATTCGCTTGGATAGTAATCGATTCGGTACGTGCTAGTACTTGGCACAGTCCTTGTGGGAACGATAAACGGTTTCACCACCGTATTACTTGCACGATTGGGTATACTTGCCCAGATCCGTCAACAGCTATCTTTCCTTCAACACGTTTTGTCTACGTGTCAAGGCTGATTTCTGATCATGTGACTAAGCCTGTCCCTCTAGACGTTCGTATGCCTAGCAGCTCTATCAGGGCTCCTAGAGGGAAAGCTCCAATATCAGGTAGTTCCTTTTCCCTTGAGTATTTATGGATCTTCTTTCTATTTGCCTAGTGCTGACTCATTTTAGTTCTTAGGAACTTCCCAAGAGGTTGCTATTGATGTGGAGAACCTAGAAGATGAACCATCCCGGTGTTCGGCACGCCCTTTACAAAAGAAAATTACTCGACAATTTGGCATCGACAACAGGGAACCTGCTCCTACTACCCAACAACCATCACAAAAGAAGAAGAAAATTGCAAAGGTTTGTAGCATATCCCTCATTTTCCCTTAATATTACCTTTCTTTGCTTTCTCGGTTAACTAATATATAGCTTGCTGAATAGACTCCAACCCTTCAGACTGCACAATCCACTGAAGTTCCTTTTGTCCAAGCTACTTCTGCTGCTACATCGGCCAACAACCTACCTGAGCATTTGTTTGTCGAAGCTTTTACTCCAAGGCCTTTTCCTATTAGAGAAGAAATCCTTCAGGTTATCTTCTCTTCTTATTGTGATTATATCCCTTTCTCGATGTTCCAAGGATACTCACACTGTTTCATTCTTCAGGAAAATGTTTCTCCTATTCCTCAAGAACTAGCTGCGAATACATCAGCTCATCTTGAGTCCATCCCATATGACGTACTTGCCTCCTATTTTTCTCCACCAATTCCTCAAGCTATCGTGGCACCTATTTCTTCCCCAACCGACCAATATTTTAGCTTCGTTGAAGGGATCCTGAGCCAAGATATTCCTATTAATACCAATGCGATTTATGACCTCCGTCTTTCTTTACTGGAGCTTGCCAGGGCTCCCAACATCACACTCTCTCAAAGAGATGCTTACAACTGAATGGCCATTCAAATTGGGGATATTTCCTTCAATTACAAAGTGTACTTTGAACACAAATTGGCTGGCGAAAAAAGATTTGCCAAGGCTAGCCGTGCTTCAAGGACAAGAAACTCAGTTCCAGCTGTCCTTCCAAAAGGTGGAAACCGAATGCCAGTAAGACATGGTGGACCAGCTCAGGATGTCTACTCGGTTGACAGCATTGAAACAGGAAGCGTCCCTTGCCCCCGATCTTGAACAGAATGAAGATCCTCCTGTTGCCAATGCTACAGTATGCCAGCCTACTCCAACTGTTACTTCAGCTGGTGATGTCTCTACCTCTAAAGCCGCAACTGTCACTTCCCCTTCTACCGAGAAATAAACCTAGAACTTTTGTTTTTCTAATTTTTGTATAATCAGCTAGACGGTTGGCCTGTAACCGTCAATATTATGAACAAATTTTTCTGGTTACTCGTCCCAGACTGATGAATAGTAATTCTTTAGATATCCGTCGTTTATGCTTCTTGCCATTTCTTCACCATACATGTTAACTAGCCGATAGGTTCCATTAATCATAACTTGACTAACTATATAAGGTCCTTCCCAATTTGGTAACCATTTTCATAATTTAGGATCCTTGGCTCCTAATGGCAAAACGACTTTCCAAACCAAGTCCCCTTCAACAAACCTTTTAACTTTAATATGTTTGTTGTATTCTCTGGCCACTTTCTCTTTATTCCTCCGAATATTTTCTAAGGCCATTAACTTATCCTCATCAGTCGATTCTAGCTCCATGAACATGGATTGCTGGTACTCATCCATGGTTAAGCAATGTTGTTTGGCTACACTTAGCGATTTTATATTAATCTCTAATGGTAACACATCATCCTGACCATAAGTCAGCCGATATGGGGTAAATCCCATCGCAGTAGACTTAAAGTTTCTATAAGCCCATAGTACTTCGGCTAACGCTTTATGCTATCTTCTAGGTTTTCCTTTTAGAGTATTCTTAATCAAACTGATCAGTATTTTGTTGGTAGCCTCAGCTTGCCCATTTACCTGTGCATAATAAGGTGAAGACTGGACCAGCTTGATCCCATACTCTTGTGCAAAAGCGACCATATTTTCGCCTGTGAACATTGTGCCCTGATCTGTTGAAATGGTTTCTGGGATGCCATACCAGTAGATAATTTGATTTTTGATAAACCCGATAACATCGGCTTGGGTAACATTAACCATCGACTGGGCTTCCACCCACTTAGTAAAGTAATCAGTGGCAACGGTAATAAATGAGTGTCTTTTGGAAGATGAAGGGTATATCTTTCCAATCAGATTCATTGCCCAACCTCGGAATGGCCAAGGCTTAACAATAGAGTGCATATCTTCGGCTGGGATTCTCTGGATTGGCCCATGCTTTTGACAATCTTCATAACCTTTAGCATAAGCATGACAGTCTGTATTAATGGTTGGCCAATAATATCCATATCTGTGTATTAGCCAACGCATCACAGATCCTTACCTATGTGAACTACATATCTCTTCATGTGCTTCCCCCATAATTCTCATGGCCTCGACTTTGCTTGGACACTTTAGCACAATCCCCTTCAATCCTTTCTTGTGTAGATCTTCATCTACCAAGATATACTTTAAGGCCTTTTGCCTCAGTTGGAAAGTTGAAGAGGAAGAAAGATCTTGTAAATACTTCGTAAGTTCAGTCCTCCAGTCATCGGCTACATCTACTTCTCCAATAAAGAGCTCCTTGAGCCGATTATCCCAGGGCTGAACATTTTCAAAGGTCTCCTTATACCCAGAAGCATGTTGTGCCAAATCATTTGCTTCACCATTATCCCCTCTAGGTATATGCATTATCACTACATCGGCAAACTGTCTTACAAACTGCTAGCCGTTTTGTGACATTCTCCCAAGTTTGGGTTGGTGCACTTGTACTCCCCAGACAGTTGCCTTATTACTAATTAGGAATCTCCCATATCCTGGACATCCTTGGCTCCCATGGACCATAATATTTTTAACCCTAAAATTAAAGCTTCACCCAGCTTGGTTGTTTGAGCATCCTAACCTCAGCTGATGCATGAATTTCCAGTTTTTCCCTGTAGGACTGGTGATTGCAATTCCAGCCCCATATCCCTTATTAGTTCGGGATCCAACAAAAGTTAAGATCCAAGGCTTTAGGTTAACACAATAGATCACCTCAGCTAGGGGATCAACCACGTCCACACAAGGATACTGAGCCAGGAAATCTGTTAGGGCTTGCCCCTTTACTGCCTTGAGAGGCACATATTTCAATGTGTAAGCATTAGCTTGATGGTCCACTTCATCAAACGTCCTTTCAAGACGGGCCTGTGCAGTAAGTAATTTACGATGTCTATCTTACATACTACCTAGACCTCTCTCGGTAAGAGGTAATATTCCAACTTGCGGCATGTTGTTGGTTTGGCAAAAGTACCAAATCGTACAACTAATGAAGTGAGAGTAGAGTATTGTTCCCAACGAGGATTGTGTTTCAAGTAACAACGTAGCTTAGGCAATTTATATTTGAACCAATGAATTTCATGTTTACAAAAGAGTAAATGAGTTTCTTGTATTTAGAATTATCACACAAATGAATGAAACAAGTAATCAAAGAATGAATTCAATATAGGCAAAAGCGGTTAGGTATCGAAATCCTTCAATTTTCACCTCATGTAACTTTGTTCAATTTTAATCTCAATCCAACTCAGTCAATTGACATTCTAATCACTAATCTAGATTTATCCCTAATTCCATAGGTGATAATCCTTTTGTTACAAATCAAGAACCCTAATTCCTTAGGTGATGCAAGATTAGAACAAACATTAAACATTGGATTCACAAGAATGTATTGCATTGAAGTTCTATTCCTAAAATCAACATCACAATATTAATCTACTTCATTTCCAATTCAATCAACAATTTTCCAATTGTGAAATTGAATCTAATCATCATTTCAAGGTTGATCAATCCAAGAAAAGCATTAAGCATAGAAGAGATTAATCAAACTGAACGAAATTGCATCGAAATAACAAATCAAACTTCATTATATCAAGATTCAATCAAGTTCATCCTAAACCAAACCCAAAAGATCTAGCAACTCATAATAGAAAGAGATGAGAAGGAAGAACTTGAGTATATGTAAGTGGAGGAAGCCATGGAAGCTCAAATCTTGTTCCCAAGCTTGAACCTCCAAAGAATCCAGAGAGAAAGTGATGAACAAAGGTGAGAAAATTCTAAAAATGAGCAAAATATCCTCTCTAATCTGTCAAAGATCGCATTTATAGAGTTTCTGCGCGCGCCCGCCCAATCTTTGCGCGCCTCGGCCGCGATCTGGGCACTGGATCGACATCTTGTGAAATGGAGCTTATGTCCCCTTATGGCGCTGAGCGCTACCTTGCTGTGTGCATCCTGACACAAAGCACCCCCAACACCAGCACTGGGCACTGGTTCATGCCCTGCTTCTGCTGTTTTCTTCCGTTTTTGTCCAGGCTGAGCGCTTGGTTCCAGAGCTGAGCACTGGACTACTATTCCTGCATACTTTCAACATATTTTGAGTGTCTTTTTCACACAAATAAAGATCCAATGAATCCAAACTTTATTCATATCAAAGTATGTATTTTCCTATCACTTTTCCTATGATTTCTAAGATTATTTACAAATTCTTTCCTAATTATAGTTCCAAACTAACATATTTTGCACATTCATCAAAACCCCAAACTTAGATATTTTGCTTGGCCTCAAGTAAACAATTAAATTCAAAACAGGGGTGATTGAGATGGTTTTCATGTTCAATTCCCTTGTGAAGCACATTACTCGTGAAAAACTTCAATTCCTTAACACTTTTGCAAAATGCACAAGCATCACACAATCATTTATCAATTCCAATTGATCACAAGCTTCATGTTTCAAAACAATCAAACACACTATAAAATCAGCTCCATTGAATGCACAAAATATTCTCTTGCAACCTCTCTATTTAGTGTTTCACCCATCCTCACTTGGTGATATTTGCTCTCAATTCCAATCAAAATGCATTCCCCAATCCTAATCTTGACAAGGTGCTAAGAACACACATCACAAATTTCAATGCAACACATATCATGAGGTCTTTTATTTGGATGTAATGGGGCTAAGGTGGGGGTGGATAACATCAAGTATATAGACTAGACTACTTTGGCTTCAAGGAATGTGGACTCTTGGAATTTCCCTTGCTTAGCTAGTTCACAAGCACACAATTTTCACTATTTCCTTTTTTTTTTATTTACAACTCTCTTTTTTCTCTTTTTCTTTTGTTGTTTCTAGTTTCATTTTCTTTTCTTTATCTTTTGCCTTTTTCTCACTTTTGTATACTTTCTTTGTTTATTTTCCTCTTTTTGGCTTTTTCTATTTTTCTTTATCTTTGTATTTCTTTCACACCTTGTTTTTTTCAAATTTTTTTTCATAGTAGACATCTTTAGTGACCTACTCACACCCCAAACTTAATTTTCTTGCTTGTCTCAAAGCAAGAGAACAACCCCCAAACTTAAGTTTAAACATTCCTCTAAGCCTAAGTAGTGGGACAAAATTGTTTTTTCAATCTTTTGGCTTATAATGTGCTATTATGCAGAGAAGAATAGGCTAAGGCTCAATTGGGCTCAACAATGGTAAATGTTAGGATGACAATTATGACCCTGAGCTTAAGCAAAGAAATGGTGCCTCAATCATATATGCATATGCAAGAACATTGCAACAATGACAAGCATCAAGGCAAGAAAAAGTGAGAATATGAAAGTGATGGACAAGCACACATGAAAGAAATCAAGTCATCTGGATTATGTGCCAGAGTGTTTAGGCATAAAAGCTCACAGTTTTGGATTTTGTGCAAGAGAAATCCGTACATCCAACATTGCATCAATCATAGCATGAAAAATTGGTGCAAGCAATTTACAAGGATCAATGGTTTCAATGAAATCATGTGCTCGGCAAGCACAAAATGCATGGTGTAAGAAATTTCAGCCAAGCAAAAGTTCTATGCTCACTAGAGAAACTACACAAGAATCCACTCAAAATACAATTTTTTGTGCAAGATATGCAAGTTTGGGCAATTTATTCAACTAAAACTAACTATCAATTAAGGAGGATTAAAAAGTAAAGAGTTTAGAACACCCCCTTTTTTCTGCACATTGGATGAGCATGTGCAAAAAAAATTTATTTATTTTTACACTGGCTAGTGCTCAGTACTAGAAACATGCGCACAGCGCCCAAGGTGTAGTATTTTCTACTGAATCTGCTTTCTGTTTGCGCTCAGCGCTCACAGTAGCACCCGGTGCCCACAAAGGGTCATTTTCTCCATTTCTTGTGCCATTTCTCCCTTTCCTTTGGTCCTTTTTCCTTAGATGTGCCTGCTTAACAATTCAATGCAATTACACCATACTAAATGACCTACACATCAAGGAACCACTCAATAACTCAATGAACTATTTATGTTTTTCATAGAAACAAAAAGAACAAGAATGCAAGAAGAAAATGCTTCGATTGCCTCTCGAGTAGCACTTCTTTAACACCACTAGCTTGACACCTGATTATTTGATGCTCAAGGTGGTTTGAATGATGAGAAGAATGGAGCATTGTTGGTGCTTTTCTTTCCACCACTCCGCACTTTGTTCTTAATATCAAACAATGGTGTATTGCCCTTCTGTGATGAATGATCCTCTTTTGGCCAAAGTGGTTGGAATTGAGATGACCATTGAGACTTCTTCTTCTTTTTCCTTCTTTTTCCATTGCTCTTCTTTTTCTTCTCATGTTCATCTTTGTGAATTTCTTGAACCTCTTGATTTTGTACAAAATGAACTTGAGCATGGATAATTGGTGAAGTATCTATAGGCTCCTTGTCAAACATGTTCACAACCATTTGTTCTTCTTTCACCCTCAATATAAGCTCGCCTTTTGGTACATCTATTAAGGCTCCGGCGGTAGCTAAGAAGGCTCTTCCAAAAATCAAAGGAATGATCACATCTTCCTCAATATCCAAGACAAAGAAATCCATGGGAAATATGAACTTTCCTACTTTCACAAGCAAGTCCTCCACCAAACCAGATGGTCTCCTAATTGATCTATCCGCAAGTTACAATGAGATCATGGTTGGTTCCACGTCATGAATACCAAGCCTCTACATCATGGATAATGGCATAAGATTGATACTTGCTCCAAGGTCGCATAAGGCTCTAGCATTTATTACATCTCCAATGACACATGGTATAGTGAAAGATCCGGGATCCCTCAACTTAGGTGGGAGTTTGTGTTAGAGAATTGAGCTACAATTTTCAGTCAAGGTCACTGCCTCACTTGGTTCAAATTTTCTCTTCTTTGCAAGTCATTCCCTCATGAACTTTGCATATGATGGCATGCGCTCTAATGTTTCGGCAAAAGGAATATTTATTTGCAATTGTTTGAAGATATCCAAGAACCTATCAAATTGCTCTTATTTCTCTTTCCTCTTCTTCTCAATTGGATATGGCACTTTCACATAAGAAGGAAACTCTTGTGGCTTCCCCCTTTCTTTCGAAAGTTGTCTCTTCATCTTCCTCAATATAGAATTTTCATCTACTAATTTCAGCTTCTTTTCCTTCCTATCATCTTGAGGTTCCAGCTCTTCCTTTCTCTTTGAACTATCTTCCCTCTCACTAGTCACAACCATCTTCTTTCCCAATTCAGAATTTTCAGCATTTTGACTTGTGGAATGATCAACAACCGGCTCTACTAACTTTCCAGAAAATCCTGCACTTAAAGCACTTGAAACTTGTTTAGATAGCTGTCCAATCTGCACTTCAAGGTTCTTGATTGATGCATCGGTATTCTTGAAGTTAGATTGTGTGACTTGGATGAATTGTGCAAGAGTTCTCTCCAACTTGTTCATTCTCTCATTGGTATCACGATGTGGTTGATTTTGAAGTAGTGGTTGTTGTGAAGATGTGTTATCTTGTGGAGCTTCTTGTGACCAAGGAAGGTTAGGGTGCTTCTTCTAATTTTGATTATAGGAGTTTGAGTAAAAATTCTGCCCTTGTCTTGGAAAATTCCTCAGGTACTTTGCTTCCTCTTGAGAACTTAGAGATGCTTCACAATTACCCTTATCATGCTCTCCACCACAAAAATCACACCTCATTACTTGTTGTGCTTGCATTAGCCCTAAACTCATAGTATTTAGTTGCTTTGTGATTGCCTCCAATTGATTAGTGATGATTTTGTTTTGAGCCAAAATTTCATTTTGAGAGTTAAGCTCTATCACCCCTTTTGTTGATATGCCTCCTCTATCATGATTCATGAGATAATCAATAGATATCATTGCTTCAACCAATCTCAAAGCTTCTTCCGCGGTTTTTGAATTCATAGAACCTCTCGCCGATGCATCTAGCATAAGCTTTGTAGATGGCCTCAACCCATTACAAAAGATTTTCATGTGTTGGATATCATCAAACCCATGATCAGGACACTTCCCTAAGAGCTCCTAGAATCGTTCCCAACGAGGATTGTGTTTGAAGTAACAACGTAGCTTAGGCAATTGATATTTGAACCAATGAATTTTATGTTTATAAAAGAGTAAATGATTTTCTTGTATTTAGAATTATCACACAAATGAATGAAACAAGTAATTAAATAATGAATTCAATATAGGCAAAAGCGGTTAGGTATCGAAATCCTTCAATTTTCACCTCATGTAACTTTGTTCAATTTTAATCTCAATCCAACTCATTCAATTGACATTCAAATCACTAATCTAGATTTATCCCTAATTCCTTAGGTGATAATCCTTTTGTTACAAATCAAGAACCCTAATTCCTTAGGTGATGCAAGATTAGAACAAACATTAAGCATTGGATTCACAAGAATGTATTGCGTTGCAGTTCTATTCCAAGAATCAACATTACAATAATAATCTACTTCATTTCCAATTCAATCAACAATTTTCCAATTGTGAAATTGAATCTAATCATCATTTCAAGGTTGATCAATCCAAGAAAAGCATTAAGCATAGAAGAGGTTAATCAAACTGAACGAAATTGCATTGAAATCACAAATCAAACTTCATTATACCAAGATTCAATCAAGTTTATCCTAAACCTAACCTAAAAGATCTAGCAACTCATAATAGAAAGAGATGAGAAGGAATAACTTGAGTAGATGTAAGTGGAGGAAGCCATGGAAGCTCCCAATATTGTTCCCAAGCTTGAACCACCAAAGCATCCAGAGAGAAAGTGATGAACAAAGGTGAGAAAAATTGTAAAAATGAGCAAAGGATCCTCTCTAATCTATCAAAGATCGCATTTACAGAGCTTTTGCACGTCGCTTAGCACTGAGTACCCCTGACTAGTGCTGAGCGCTGGACTGATACTGTGAAACGGAGCTTCTATCCCCTTCTAGCACTGAGCGCCCAAGGCTGGCGCTAAGAGCTACCTTGATGTGTGTATCCTGGCGCTGAGCGCCCCAACACCAGCGCTGGGTGCTGGTTCATGCCCTGCTCCTGCTGTTTTCTTCAGTTTCTGTCTGGCCTGAGCGTTCGGTTCTAGAACAGAGTGTTGGACTACTATTCCTGCATACTTTCAACATATTTTGAGTGTATTTTTCACACAAATAAAGATCCAATGAATCCGAACTTTGTTCATATCAAAATATGTATTTTTTCCTATGATTTCTAAGATTATTTACAAATTCTTTCCTAATTACACTTCTAAACTAACTTATTTTGCACATTCATCAGTGCACGCATTAAAAAGCGACAAACAATGCTTTTCTATGGGAGTATATCTCGTTTCAGGATCATTGATCAATCGGCTAAGATATGCAAAATATCTTGATGAATGTGTAAAATATGTTAGTTTGGAAGTGTAATTAGGAAAGAGTTTGTATATAATCTTAGGAATCATAGGAAAAATGATAGGAAAATACATACTTTGATGTGAATAAAGTTTGGATTCATTGGATCTTTATTTGTGTGAAAAAGACACTCAAAATATGTTGAAAATGTGCAGGAATAGTAGTCCAGTGCTCAGCTCTGGAACCGAGTGCTCAGCCCGGACAGAAACGAAAGGAAACAGTAGTATAGAGAGCGGCCCAGCCAGTGCCCAGCGCTGGGATAAGGGTGGTCAGCGCCAGCAAGCTGATAGAAGCCAGTGCCCAGCACTATGTTTTGGGTACTCAGCGCCAGGAAAGACAAAAAAGGCTGTTTCGCATACAGTAGGGCACCCTGTGCTGGCCAGGGGCGCTCAGCGCTGGGTGACGCACAGAACTTGTATAAATTCGCACTTGAGCAGAGTTAGAAGGATCTTTGGCTCATTTTTCACATTTTCTCACTTTGGTTCATCAATTTCTCTCCACTTCCTTGAGGATTCAAGCTTGGGAACAAGACTTGGAGCTTCCATGGAGTCTTCCACACTCTCTTCCTCAAGTTCTTTCATATCTTCCTTTTATATTATGAGTTGCTAGATCAATTAGGTTAGGTTAGGATGATTTCAATTTAGAATATGATGTAATTGACTTGGATTTATGATTTTAATTATATTTCATTCAAATTGAGTAACTGCTTCTATGCTTAATGCTTCTATTGGATTGATGTTAGATTCAATTTCTCAATTGGAAAATTGGTTAATTGGATTGGAATTGAAGTAGATTACCATTGGAATGTTGATTCTAGGAATATAACTCTATTGCAATGCATTCTTATGAATCTCATGCTTATTGTTTGTGCTAATTCTTGAATCACCTAAGGAATTAAGGTTCTTAATTGGTACAAAAGGATTATCACCTAAGGGATAAATCTAGGTTAGTGATTTGAATGTCAATTGTATGGAATGAATTGAAGTTAGGATTAAATAAGGTTACGTCAAGTGAAGAATTGGAGGATTCCGATACCTAACTGCTTTACCTATATTGATTTCACTCTTTACTTTTACTTGATTCATTCATTTTTGTGACAACATTAAATTCAATATTCTTGTAGTCTAATATAAACATGAAATTCATTAGTTCAAATATCAATTGCTTAAGCTACGTTGATACTTAATCTCAATCCTCGTTCGGAATGATACTCTACTCTCACTCTATTACTTGTCGCGATTTGGTGCACTTGCCAAACCATCAACAATAATAGATGGATCTCTCGTTTCCATCATCATCATCCTGTGCTAACAAGCAACCGATTGACTTTGGGGTAGCCGATATATACAATTTTTATGACCACCCTGATACTGGTGGAACTACCACTGGAGGGTTAACTAAACATTGTTTTACTTGCTCGAAAGCAAGTTGTTGCTCTTTTCGCCACACCATCTCATCTACATCTTTTAGCTTTAATAGTGGAGAAAAAGCCTTTAGCTTACCAGCTGAGTTTGAAATGAACCGTCTTAGAAAATTGATTATTCCAATCAGGCTTTGCAATTCCTTTTTATTATGAGGAGGTCTTGCGTCCAAGATGGCTTTAGCCTTGTTTTTGTCTACTTCAATCCCATGTTTATGCACTAGAAAACCTAAAAAGTTTCCAGCCGATACACCAAAAGAGCATTTGGCAGGATTCATTTTTAAATTATGACTCCTCATTTCCTTAAGAGCTTGCTCTAAATCGGCTAAGTGTTGATTAAAGTCATGGGATTTTACTATGACAAAATCAATATATACTTTCATGTTCTTCCCTATCAACTCATGGAAGATATCATTCATGGATCTTTGGTACGTGGCGCCAGCATTTTTCAACCCAAATGGCACGACTAGCCATTTGAATATCCTAACGGCGTCAGGACACCTGAAAGCTGTCTTATGGACATCCTCCTCGGCTATAAATATCTGATTATATCCATAATATCCATCCATTAATGTTAAAATTCCATTTTTGACTAGAGAATCAACAAGCATGTCAGCTATAGGCATTACATACTCATCTTTAGGAGTGGCAAGATTTAAATTCCTATAATCACTATAAATTCTAACTTTTCCACTTTTCTTAATTACAGGAACAATGTTCGACAGCCATTCAAAATATCTGGCCGTATGATTAAATCCTGTTTTAAGTGGCTGTTCCATTTCCTTTTTAATCTTTGGCATTACTTCTGGGTTGAACCTCCTTGCAGCTTGCTTATGAGGCTTAAATCCCTCTTTAATCGGCAACCGATGATCTACCAGTTCTCTAGAAAGCCATGGCATCTCATGGTAGTCCCATGCGAAACAATCCTTGTAACTCTTCACTAGACTGACCAGCCGATTTCGCTCTTCCTCACTCAGTAAACCACTTATTCTTATCATTCCCGGCTCCTTCTCAGTTCCTAGGTTAACAGCCAACAATGGATCTTTAGCTGAAAAGGTAGGAATCTTCCGATTGATTGGAGACTCCCACCTCTTCTCACATTCATGCCCCCTAGGCATAATAGCCGAGCATTCTTCTTCTTGAATTCCTTCTAACTCCATAGACATGGCTGCACCAACCCTTTGCTCAACTTCCAAGGACGTCAGCCTATGTCTTAGGTCCTTGATTACTTGAGTTTTGTTATTCATCTAAACACAACTATAGGGTCCGTAAATCGCCTGGATATTGATATCAAACCCATTGGCTGTCAGGTTGCAATACTCATATGATTCTTCTTCATATCCTTCAGGAATAGTTATAGGCTCTAGCCGGGGCGAATAGAATATATCCTCAGCCATCTTAACGTCAGCCGTGAAAAGATTCTTATCGGCTACAACTGATTCTACCTTGTCACCATCCCAAAACATTAGCGTTTAATGTAGAGTAGAAGGCACACACTGGCTGGAATGAATCCAATCCCTTCCCAGTAATATGGAGTAAGTGGACTTAAAATCTACCACAAAGAAGGCAAAGCTCAAGGTTTTGCTTCCACGGTGATATCGGCTACGAAAATTCCTAAAGCAGCCGTGGCAACCCCTGTGAAATTAGTCATCTTCATATTAGTAGGAATTAAATCTTGCCTAGTTCTACCCAGCTTCTTCATGGTGACTAAAGGGATTATGTTTAACACTACTCCTCCATCCACCAAGACTCGGCCAATAGTCTTACCATTAACCTGAGCCCTGATGTATAGGGGTTTTAAGTGCTTGGTCATCTACCCTGCTGGTTTGGGAAATTCCATCTTGGGCTCTTCTGGAATAGGAGTTAAAACAGTCCATTCGACTTCCTCGGTAAACAATCACCTTCCAATTTCTCAGGTTTCTTCTTCCAAGCCAAGAACTCACTAGGAATTAGTCCTACCATGTTGGTATTAGCCGAAAGTTGGTCTATGTCATCTCCGAATATGGAATCCAATACAGAATCTCCCAATTGAAGATCTATTCCTAGTTCCTCCTCCATTTCCTCCACTGTTAGAGGGACTGGGATCTTGCCCTTCCGATGTTATCATTGGACCCTTCCTCATCAATTCGGGTTTTTTGATTGCGCTAGATCCTACTTTTCCTCCCGAGTAGTCGTTCCTCCTCTCGTTAATAACCTCTTGGATCTCTCTTTAGTTCTACTTCATTCTTTGTAGTGATTTATTCCTTTGAGCCCTTCTTTCTTCTTGATTGGGTCCCTTTTCCATGCGCTGTATCCTTTTCCTTGTATACTTGTTGATGAACCAGTCTTCCTTTTCCACCTTAGATGGTGGTTTGACCACAACCGCCGATTGATTCCTAATTCTTTAAGTAATCTTCAGTGTGGTCATGCCTTTTCCATTAGGAGATTTGCATGATCAGATCCTTTATAACGTCGAAATATTATCGTGCATATCGGCAAAATTCTACTTCGTTCTCTTTTGTTATTTCCCCATTCTTATCATGATGTCCTTTTCTTTTCAAAATCCCTCCTCGCACTGGAAAACCACGGGCATTTCCTCGTTCTCTTTGTCCCCGGGGACCATAATGGTCTTCCCATTTGGGGCCCTATACACCTCACATCCGTCCGATGTAGCTTGGCTACAACCTTCTACCCTAGGCCGACTTCTCCAACCTGGTAGATGGTGGGCCTATTGCACTCATTGCATCTTTCTTTCCCTCCTCCTTTTTATCCATAGGTCTCTTTCTTCGAACAGAAATGGTTTTCGATCTATCGTTTTAGACCGATCACACACATGAGCTCCCCCCCTCCCCTTATCTCGGCTCATCAAACACTCCCCTTTGTCTCCATTTGCGGCATATCGGTTGTTTCCATCTTTTAGATGGTGGTAGCCTGTCTTCTTTCCCGAGAAGGAAACCATATTAACCCCTTCCAAAGGGATGGATTTGTAACGACATTCATCTCTTTTTCGGCTAGTTTAAACCTTCCTTCCTTCATGGCTTTTTGTATAGCCTTTCTGAATACTTTAGTAGCATGGATAGCATTGTCACTTACAATAACTTTTTCCCCTCAATTCTTGATTGGGGAAATTTGATGTCCTTCGTTCAATTTAATCGATGGTCCTCCAGGAGGTGATCAAATATTTGGTTTGCCTTGGAAATATCAAAAGAGTATTCCCCCCTTCCCGAAGTTTGCAGCTCCTTCCCTTTAAGGGGTCTCAAAGCTGGGCAAGAATATGGTTTTCCCCTCAATATTTCAGCGGCCATGATGTCTGCCGATTGCTCGACTGAGTCATCTGATGGATAGTCTACATCATCAACATCAATCACATTGATAAGGCGAGGGCCTCTGTTCCTGCTAGATCTCCTTTCCTTTTCCAGGATATATTGCTCAATTCTAGAGGCCTTGGAAGCTAACTGACTTAGATCAGTGCAATCCTGCCCTACCAGCTTCTCCCTAAGATGTGGATTGTTGGACGACGGATCTAGGCAAGTATACCCAGTCGTACAAGTAATAAAAAGGTAAGAGGGATATTGTTCCCACGAGGACTGAGACAAGTACTAGCACGTAACAAATCAACTACTATCTAAGCGGATATTTGGATGGAAGGAAGCTCAATAGTAAAACCAAGCCCAACAAGACTTAAAATAAACAAAATAAGAGAAACAAATTCTTTTAGGATTTTTATCAAACACTTGGAATGCAAAAAGGATTCTTCAAGTATGATGAAAGATGTTGGTATTAAACTTCACTAAACCTTTGCCTCATGCAATACTAAGACCACCAATCCAGTTTATACTTCAAACATTAAAATCAACCCACGAGATTACTCAAGTCCTAATTCCTTAGATGACAAGAGCCTAAATCCCCTAATTAGACCCTAATTTCTTAGGTGGCCTAATTAATGAATTTGCATTAAGAGTAGGGATTACACGATTACTAATAAACCAAAATCCATTCCTAAATGCAAGGTTTACTGGGTGATTAATTCCAGATCAAGAAATGATATGAATGTCCCCATTGCAAATCAAATCTCAGAACGATTCATGGATGATCAGGCCACAAAAAGCATTAAGCATAGGAATCAATCACTAATAAAGAAGGCATAAACATAGATTAATCAATCAAGGCAAATACATGAGATTCAGTTTAGCTACATCTAATCCGAACAAAAAGGGATTTAGCTACTCATAGTGATAGAGAAAGCCAAAATAAAAGAAATAGAAACAAAGGAGAGAAGAAACTCCATGGAAGCTTTCCACAGCAGTCACAGCGGCCCCTGGTTCAGAGATTTAGGGTAAAAGTCTCCTTTCTTATGTTCTGCCCAGATGCCCATTTATAGATTAGGAATAATGCGCATCACGGCCAGGCCGTGACGGGTTTTACCATGGGCGCGCTTTCAAATTTTGGTTTGTCACGGCCGTGATGCTCATCACGGCTAGGCCGTGATCAGTTCTGCCTGTTGAGGGTCTGGTTCAACTGACATGTCACGTCCGTGATGGTCATCATGGCTAGGCCGTGACCAATTCTGACTTTTACCTTCTTTCTTTTCAGCTCTGCTTGATCATGGCCGTGATGGTCATCACGGCTAGGCCGTGATGGGCTCTGTTTGGCTCATTTTCTTCACTTTTCGAGCTCTATCTTCATCCAAGCTCCATCATGGTTGATCTTGAGCATTTTTTCCTTAATTTATGCAAAACAACACCGCAAAACCGCCTTACCCGTTCCAAGGTAAAAACTAACAAAAATCAAATTAAAATTCCCTAAACTATACGAAAATGCATGCAAAAATGCAAATGAAATATAAGGTGAAATCACACTCATCAAGGATCCATATTGCTAATGACCATTGAAGAATATTCAGCCTCAGGAAGCTGCACGGTACGTTGCTCCTTAATTTCCTGAATCTTTCCAGATACTCAGTCACTAGTTCACCCACTAGTTGTCTCAGATTCATTATGTCAGCCACAGTCACAATAGGATGAGGCATATAGAATCTATCATGGAAACAACGCTCCATGTCAGTCCAATTTTGAATGGAGTTAGGAGCTAAGGCAGAATACCAAGTAAAGGTTGCTCCAGTTAATGATAAAGGGAACAGTTGGAGCTTATAAAACTAGTTTTAGTTGGCTTCCCCACATTAAGCAGTAAACTTGCCGATGTGCTCCATAGTTGACTTACCGTCCTCCTCTGAGAAGGTAGTGATGTCAGGAGTTTTGAATCCCCTAGGCAGAGGCATCATTCTATCCATCCACTCAGGGTAAGGTTTTTTGTACACATACCTATCCAGCAACATTAGCTGGATTCCAAAGTGCCTCCTCATTGTCTCGGCTATCATTTCTGGGTCTATCAGCTGAGGACCCCTGTCACCTGCATGATTCGGTGCTGGTGGTTGAACAGGCCTAGCAGGTACACCTCCTGGCTGATAAGGCAGCTCACATTGTTGCTCCTGAATGGGGGTTGCCCCCTGGTTATTACCCGGGTAAGGGTATTTATTCATCCATGGCTAAGGAATCGGCTGAATTGGAGTAACCTGAGGTACATTAACCCATGGAAGATCCACTATGACAGGGATGGTCTACATATGAGGAAACCCCTCGAGAGTGCCTACTGGGGTAGGAGGGATGTTAGATGTCGACGGATCTGGGCAAGTATACCCAGTCGTGCAAGTAATACGGTGGTGAGACCGGTTATCGTATCCACGGGGATCGGATGTCAATTACCAATTCGCAAATTCGACAACTATCTAGACTATGAAGAGAAATCAAAACAAACAAAATAAAGGAATAAAATCTTTTTGTATTTTTGTCGACCACTTGGAATGCGAAAAGGATATGTTGGGACTAGACTTCACCAAACCTCTGCCTCATTCACTACCAGGACTAGATACCTCCCATTCATGCTTCAAATATTAAAATCAATCCACTAAACTACTCAAGCCCCGATTCCTTGGATGACAAGAGCCTAAATCCACTAATAGACCCTAATTCCTTAGGTGGCCTAGATTAATGAATTTGCATTAGGATTAGGGATTACGCGATTACTAGTAAACCAAACTCCATTCCTAGATGCAAGAGTTACTAGGTGATTAAATTCAATTCCGGTTCTAATACGAATTTCCAAATTGCATACCAAAACACTAATCGAGTCATGGGGGTGCTAGCCACAACAAGCATTAAGCATGGAAAATTAATCACTAATACGAAGGCATGAACATAGAATAATCAGTCAAGGCAAATACATAATAATCAGTTTGATTACATCTAATCCCAACAAACGGGGATTAGCTACTCATAAAAGAGAAAGCAAAAACCAGAGAAATAAGAGAAGAGGAGAGAAGAAACTCCATGGGAGCTTTCCACTATCGTCACAGCAGCCCCTCTCAGCAACTCCGTTCTAGGGTTACAATCCTTCCTTAGCCACAGCCTCCAAGGTCTCTATTTTTAGGTCTGAAAGTCTGTGTCAGAGATCCCCAGAATCCTCTCTGGAATCAATCCAGAATTCTGTCAGTTTTGTGTTCTATTTATAGAGAGGCCACGCGTCACGACCGTGATGGCCATCACGGCCAGGCCGTGACGTGTTCTTGGGTGGGCGCACTTTCAAATTTAGAGCATCACGGTCGTGAGCCTCATCACGGCTAGGCCGTGATCGATTCTGTTTGGCCGGTCGCGGACATGATGGTTATCACGGCTATGCCGTGACAGCTTCTGACTTTTGCCTTCAATCTTCTCAGTTTTCTTGATCATGGCCGTGATGATCATCACGGCCAGGCCGTGATGATCATCACGGCCAGGTCGTGATGGGCTCTGGTTGGCTCATTTTCTTCACTTTTCAAGCTCTATTTCATCCAAGCACCATCAAGACTAATTCTGAGCATTTTTCCTAAAATTCCTGCAAAACAACACCAAGAAACCGCTTCACCCGTTCCAAGGGAAAAACTAACTAAAATCAAATAAAGAATGCCTAATCTATATGAAAAATGCATGCAAAAGTGTACAGGAAACATGATGTAAAATCACACTATCATTAGACCAAGGCAGGTCTCCCACGTAATCGGCAATATACCTGGTAGGACCTGCAACAGTCGAGTAAATCGTGTCCCCCAGTCATGGCAACCTATGGACCGACACCTATCACAAGCCTGTTAGGCGCCAGGCACGGTAAGCCAACTGTTCCTGCTATATGAGGGGGCCTTCTGGGCACTTGTACTTGCCCGAATTGTAAGCTCGACTGTACACTATCAGGGTGTGGAGGCACGGTAAGCCAACACCTGGAGCATGCCCATACTCGGCTGGACCATTGATAGTGGCCCTGCCTGAATTTGTCCACCAGCAAGAGTGCCATCTATGACGATCGAATGGGCCGAAGCCTCACCCGTGTTGGATTGTTTTTTCTCAGCTTCTCTAACAAAATGCAACTCATTATGTACCATAGGCTTCACGATCTCTGAAAGTTGCCTTGACATATGATACATCCAATCATTCATCCCCTGATCAATTTGATCTCGAATAAACGAGGTGGTCATCATTAACGACTGAGGCTGATCAGAGCTTTCTACCCCAGGGGTAGAAATTAAGGTTGAAGATACTGAAATTCCTATAGGTTGTGGAGTAGTTTGCATCCGCAGAGTAGGCTGTGGAGCCCCTTATAGTGTCTTCTTGGACCCATTCTTCTTGCCTGCTTGACTAGTATCCATACTGCTAAGGTTTTAACCAGACCTTAGGTGCATACGCCAAGGGTAATCTGAACCAGGAGATGGAAATTTCTCAATGAGTTCACCTTTGAGAGTCCCATCGGGCATGCCAAATTTGTTTCACGTGTAAATTAGCTAATCAGTCAAATGGAAATTCAGCCGAGGAACACGTACGGATTTTAATAAGATGTCAGGTGATTTGAATAAGAAGTAAAATCCAACTTCTAGCAAAGGGTTCCCAAACTCACTAAAGAAAGTTTTTGTAACAAGGTGAACAAGAAAAGGGTACGAACTAAAGAAAAAAGGACTTAATCGGCTTGGAAGTAAGCTGGCATAAAGTAAATTGCAATAAGTAAAGCAAGACTGAAGAAAAGTTGGAAGTAAAGGCAAGTGTAAGTAAGCAAACTTAAAAATTTGTATTGGGTGTTGTCGTATGTTTTTACAATAAGTACAATAGGTATTTATAGGATAAGACTAATTATCTATAATCATTTTCTAACTTGCTAAACCGAATAAATACATGCAACTATCCCCAACTCAGCTGCCCACGTTTCTCAACCGTAACAGCCACAACGGCTACCCCTCAACAGCTCAACTCCTATTTTCTCGGCATGTTTTGTGCCATCCGTTGGCAACAGCTTTGTGAGCTCCACACTTATGCGTTTCTCAGTCCTTTAACTCCTTCCAACAACTAGCGGCCCTTTAAGCTTCAGCCTACTCTATCTTTCAAGCCTGGCCCATCAACAAGGCCCAACCCATTCCTTACCCGAATGTGCTTACTTCTCCATCGGCTATTTCCATCTTCGGCTAACAATTTCCTAGTTAGCCGTTGGCACGGCTATTGGGCCGAATTAATTTTAAAGGTGGGGATCGATAACACTAAATAATACACAATCCAATATTATCTAGTAATCTTAGAATGAATTAAAATGAAATTTATCTAAATCTCTGATGCGTCATGAACTTCTGAAGTCTCTATGTTGTTACCATCATCACATGTGTGCTATGAAAATAAAACCACTAACGAGATAAAATACATATTTCAATTCAAGATGCATTATTTCCATCTTACTTTGTTCTTCATACTTGTCAATATTCTGATATAGAGCAGCAATCAAAACATCATAGCTAGGGTTGTCTTTCAATTAGGATAGACTTGCAAAGTGTGTGCCGCAAGCAGGACATTCATTTTTACTGCATTAAAACAAGTCCAGACTATTTAGAAAATGGCAAAAATTGTAACAAATAAACCATGTCCAACCAAACCATAAATCAGTGAGATAACTATGTAGATAGTGAAAGTTTGAGGGTAAACCCAAGTTGCATATATGTGTCTATGCTGTCTTTGCAAAATCGATGCATACATTCAATTGTAATTCTTGTTTTTCGAATAATTCCTATACATATATTGTAATCAATTATTTTCTTTACATAATATGATAACTAGGAAATAAAATTTAAAATGATTATGAAGCTGCAACCAACATATCTTTAAAAAGAAATCCTCAATATCTAGACCATGAACAGACATAGCAACAAAATCCAAAAAATTAAAATAGGGGTAAATAAATATGTAAGAGATTAGTTGCCAGCTTGACACTATACAATTATACATATTATTTGTATGTGGGTTAAAACTAACAAGGTTAACGGTTATTGACGATAAAAATCTTAACGTATAGATTGTTGTGCCTCAACAATATCAACAAATGAATAGTTCATGTAGGGATAAATATGTAAGAAATTGGTTGTCAACTCTTGATATACAAGTAGGAACAAATAGGGGACGGACCCCCTATTTTATTTTTTAAAAATAAAACTAAAATACTAATTAATAATCTATAACTACTAATTATATGCCATTGGTTGGTATAAACTATAAAAGCAGACGTCTATCCTCTTGTGTATAGAGTGGTAACTGTTATTCTCACATTTCCTAGTTTCTATTGCTACTATCGAGGGATCTTTTTCAGCTATAAATATAGTCAAGACAACACTTCGCAACAAGATGGAAGCTGAATATTTGACTGATGGGCTGCTAGCTATTATACATTGAAAAGAATATTTCTGAAAAGTGTAGTATAGATTGAACTATAGATGATTTTTCATGACATGCAGGGAAGACGTTCTTTGTTTTGATAGATCACTAATTTAATTAAAATTTTGTAACATATATTTATGATTATGAATATTTTATATGAAATTGGAGGATGAACTTAAATTTTTATAATTGGCTCTCATCATCCACATTCGGCTCTATCCCGATATACAAGTATACATATTCTCTGCATGATGGTTCAAACTTATCGATGGCTTAATTTCATGGACGGTACAATTATAAATGGGTCGTAGATTTGTATCTTATTCTAGATTTTATTTAAGTAATGAGATAGTTCATATTCATGATTCTCTCTCTCTCGATCTCTAAAAATAAATTAGCTTAGATGCATAAATATACCTACGCATCAACCAACATAAAACAAGTCCAACAATTTGGTAATTTGTAATTATTCGGGTAAATATAGTTGTTTGGATAAATAATCACAACTCAAATGTTTTATTTTTCCGTTATCTAAAGTCAAAGAACATTTTCATTCTGGTAAAGGAAAAAAAAAACCTTTTAATCCAATATTACATGAATCATGTCTTTTATACACATACTCTAAAAATTATAAATATGTCAAAGATCTGGATCTACATGCTGGTTAATGATTGTCCCAGTTTAATGAACCAACTGAATGCGATGCACTTTTTACGGATATGAATCCAAAGAAATAATTTGTATGACTATAATTGAAGTAAGATCTATCCTAACTTCTCCATCTAATATAATGAGTAAATGCCTGACAAATATTTATGTCAAAGCAAATTTTGTATACTTTGGCATGACTGGCCTTGGAAAAAGGCAACCTCCCTTCCCCTAAAACTTTATACTACCAATAAAAAATAGCAAATGTCATATATAGACTTTAAGGAGTGACATACAATGTTGGATACACCGAGAAATTATGTCACAGCCAGGGTAATATCCATAATACTAATGAAGATGACATAATTTCCACAATCTACATTATATAATAGGTGGATTAAGATTGCCCCTCCCCCATCCATTTAATTTTCTTTGGTTTCTTTCCTTTGAATTCATTCTTTACTAGCATTTTAGGCTACTAGAGGTTACCCCAGCTTAGACACTTTAATATATTTTGTGCTTGGGAAAGCAAGGGCGAGACAACATACAATTAAAATGAGATTATGAATGTCTAACTTTAAAGTGATTATCTTCCCATTCCTATAACTATAAAAATTATCATACCAAGTAAAAATCATTCTAAACGAATCTTTCGCCTACATTATGAAAACAAAATTTTCACTAAAACTATAAATACTTCAAGTAAAGCATGCTTTTCGAACAACTTCACACATTTTCAACAGAGAATAAGTTGTATATGAGCAACGTATAGCTTCTACAAATTATGCACCTAGGCAGATAGGACATTGAATGTCCTTGAATACATTTGACAAGTCTACAAAGACGTATCTATAAACATACATGGATAAAAAGGTATTAGTTATTCATTGAACTTAAGGTTCAATGCAAATAGAACATTGTCAAATGCCAAATCCTTAAGTCCTTACTCTAGGTAAATGCATTACGCTAAAGGAGTGGTAATGTAACAGCTTGATTTTTTATTACGCTGCTTAACCGGGTAAAAATATATTTATTTATATTTTTATCTGAGACTTGGGAAATGATTTTGGAGAAAAAAATCATATCTAGCATCTACTACGGTAGGAAGATTTGGTTAAAATTTGGGTTTAAATCTCGAGATTGAAACCGGTCTACATTTTTTAATCGACAAGATAATTTTCTGATCAAAAATAAAATATAATGTTTATTCTTACGAATGTTGGTGAAAGTTCGAACGGAAAATCGTCGGTGTTTTCACTGACAGTAAGATTTTAGTGATCAGAAAACCTAATTTTGACCCTTGAACGAAATAATCTAGGTTTTTATCACGTTTTCAACGATATATGCTATTTTGAAAATTTTGTAAAAAAAATAAGATATTAGACGATTCTCGAGCATTTTGTCATTAATCAGGTAATCGATGAGTAGGAACAGATGAAAATATCTAGATATTTAGTGAAAATATCTACATATTTATTAGAAAATATCTAGATAATTATATTTAACTTAACCATGGTTAATCATATATTAATTAAATAACCACAAAACCCATTAATCCACAATCCAATATTATCTAGTAATCTTAGAATGAATTAAAATGAAATTTATCTAAATCTCTGATGCGTCATGAACTTTCAAGTCTCTATGTTGTTACCATCATCACATGTGTGCTATGAAAATAAAACCACTAACGAGATAAAATACATATTTCAATTCAAGATGCATTATTTCCATCTTACTTTGTTCTTCATACTTGTCAATATTCTGATATAGAGCAGCAATCAAAACATCATAGCTAGGGTTGTCTTTCAATTAGGATAGACTTGCAAAGTGTGTGCCGCAAGCAGGACATTCATTTTTACTGCATTAAAACAAGTCCAGACTATTTAGAAAATGGCAAAAATTGTAACAAATAAACCATGTCCAACCAAACCATAAATCAGTGAGATAACTATGTAGATAGTGAAAGTTTGAGGGTAAACCCAAGTTGCATATATGTGTCTATGCAGTCTTTGCAAAATCGATGCATATATTCAATTGTAATTCTTGTTTTTCGAATAATTCCTATACATATATTGTAATCAATTATTTTCTTTACATAATATGATAACTAGGAAATAAAATTTAAAATGATTATGAAGCTGCAACCAACATATCTTTAAAAAGAAATCCTAAATATCTAGACCATGAACAGACATAACAACAAAATCCAAAAAATTAAAATAGGGGTAAATAAATATGTAAGAGATTAGTTGCCAGCTTGACACTATACAATTATACATATTATTTGTATGTGGGTTAAAACTAACAAGGTTAACGGTTATTGACGATAAAAATCTTAACGTATAGATTGTTGTGCCTCAACAATATCAACAAATGAATAGTTCATGTAGGGATAAATATGTAAGAAATTGGTTGTCAACTCTTGATATACAAGTAGGAACAAATATGGGGACGGACCCCCTATTTTATTTTTTAAAAATAAAACTAAAATACTAATTAATAATCTATAACTACTAATTATATGCCATTGGTTGGTATAAACTAGAAAAGCAGACGTCTATCCTCTTGTGTATAGAGTGGTAACTGTTATTCTCACATTTCCTAGTTTCTATTGCTACTATCGAGGGATCTTTTTCAGCTATAAATATAGTAAAGACAACACTTGGCAACAAGATGGAAGCTGAATATTTGACTGATGGGCTGCTAGCTAGTATACATTGAAAAGAATATTTCTGAAAAGTGTAGTATAGATTGAACTATAGATGATTTTTCATGACATGCAGGGAAGACGTTCTTTGTTTTGATAGATCACTAATTTAATTAAAATTTTGTAACATATATTTATGATTATGAATATTTTATATGAAATTGGAGGATGAACTTAAATTTTTATAATTGGCTCTCATCATCCACATTCGGCTCTATCCCGATATACAAGTATACATATTCTCTGCTTGAGGGTTCAAACTTATCGATGGCTTAATTTCATGGACGGTACAATTATAAATGGGTCGTAGATTTGTATCTTATTCTAGATTTTATTTAAGTAATGAGATAGTTCATATTCACGATTCTCTCTCTCTCGATCTCTAAAAATAAATTAGCTTAGATGCATAAATATACCTACACATCAACCAACATAAAACATGGCCAACAATTTGGTAATTTGTAATTATTCGGGTAAATATAGTTGTTTGGATAAATAATCACAACTCAAATGTTTTATTTTTCCGTTATCTAAAGTCAAAAAACATTTTCATTCTGGTAAAGGAAAAAAAAACCTTTTAATCCAATATTACATGAATCATGTCTTTTATACACATAATCTAAAAATTATAAATATGTCAAAGATCCGGATCTACATGCTTTGGTTAATGATTGTCACAGTTTAATGAACCAACTGAATGCGATGCACTTTTTACGGATATGAATCCAAAGAAATAATTTGTATAACTATAATTGAAGTAAGATCTATCCTAACTTCTCCATCTAATATAATGAGTAAATGCCTGACAAATATTTATGTCAAAGCAAATTTTGTATACTTTGGCATGACTGGCCTTGGAAAAAGGCAACCTCCCTTCCCCTAAAACTTTATACTACCAATAAAAAATAGCAAATGTCATATATAGACTTTAAGGAGTGACATACAATGTTGGATACACCGAGAAATTATGTCACAGCCAGGGTAATATCCATAATACTAATGAAGATGACATAATTTCCACAATCTACATTATATAATAGGTGGATTAAGATTGCCCCTCCCCCATCCATTTAATTTTCTTTGGTTTCTTTCCTTTGAATTCATTCTTTACTAGCATTTTAGGCTACTAGAGGTTACCCCAGCTTAGACACTTTAATATATTTTGTGCTTGGGAAAGCAAGGGCGAGACAACATACAATTAAAATGAGATTATGAATGTCTAACTTTAAAGTGATTATCTTCCCATTCCTATAACTATAAAAATTATCATACCAAGTAAAAATCATTCTAAACGAATCTTTCACCTACATTATGAAAACAAAATTTTCACTAAAACTATAAATACTTCAAGTAAAGCATGCTTTTCGAACAACTTCACACATTTTTAGCAGAGAATAAGTTGTATATGAGCAACGTATAGCTTCTACAAATTATGCACCTAGGCAGATAGGACATTGAATGTCCTTGAATACATTTGACAAGTCTACAAAGACGTATCTATAAACATACATGGATAAAAAGGTATTAGTTATTCATTGAACTTAAGGTTCAATGCAAATAGAACATTGTCAAATGCCAAATCCTTAAGTCCTTACTCTAGGTAAATGCATTACGCTAAAGGAGTGGTAATGTAACAGCTTGATTTTTTATTACGCTGCTTAACCGGGTAAAAATATATTTATTTATATTTTTATCTGAGACTTGGGAAATGATTTTGGAGAAAAAAATCATATCTAGCATCTACTACGGTAGGAAGATTTGGTTAAAATTTGGGTTTAAATCTCAGACGGAAACCGGTCTACATTTTTTTAACTGACAGTATAATTTTCTGATCAAAAATAAAATATAATGTTTATTCTTACGAATGTTAGTGAAAGTTCGAACGGAAAACCGTCGGTGTTTTCACTGACAGTAAGATTTTAGTGATCAGAAAACCTAATTTTGACCCTTGAACGAAATAATCTAGGTTTTTATCACGTTTTCAACGATATATGCTATTTTGAAAATTTTGTAAAAAAAAATAAGATATTAGACGATTCTCGAGCATTTTGTCGTTAATCAGGTAATCGACGGAGCCGGGAACAGATGAAAATATCTAGATATTTAGTGAAAATATCTACATATTTATTAGAAAATATCTAGATAATTATATTTAACTTAACCATGGTTAATCATATATTAATTAAATAACCACAAAACCCATTAATCCACAATCCAATATTATCTAGTAATCTTAGAATGAATTAAAATGAAATTTATCTAAATCTCTGATGCGTCATGAACTTCTGAAGTCTCTATGTTGTTACCATCATCACATGTGTGCTATGAAAATAAAACCACTAACGAGATAAAATACATATTTCAATTCAAGATGCATTATTTCCATCTTACTTTGTTCTTCATACTTGTCAATATTCTGATATAGAGCAGCAATCAAAACATCATAGCTAGGGTTGTCTTTCAATTAGGATAGACTTGCAAAGTGTGTGCCGCAAGCAGGACATTCATTTTTACTGCATTAAAACAAGTCCAGACTATTTAGAAAATGGCAAAAATTGTAACAAATAAACCATGTCCAACCAAACCATAAATCAGTGAGATAACTATGTAGATAGTGAAAGTTTGAGGGTAAACCCAAGTTGCATATATGTGTCTATGCAGTCTTTGCAAAATCGATGCATATATTCAATTGTAATTCTTGTTTTTCGAATAATTCCTATACATATATTGTAATCAATTATTTTCTTTACATAATATGATAACTAGGAAATAAAATTTAAAATGATTATGAAGCTGCAACCAACATATCTTTAAAAAGAAATCCTAAATATCTAGACCATGAACAGACATAACAACAAAATCCAAAAAATTAAAATAGGGGTAAATAAATATGTAAGAGATTAGTTGCCAGCTTGACACTATACAATTATACATATTATTTGTATGTGGGTTAAAACTAACAAGGTTAACGGTTATTGACGATAAAAATCTTAACGTATAGATTGTTGTGCCTCAACAATATCAACAAATGAATAGTTCATGTAGGGATAAATATGTAAGAAATTGGTTGTCAACTCTTGATATACAAGTAGGAACAAATATGGGGATCGGACCCCCTATTTTATTTTTTAAAAATAAAACTAAAATACTAATTAATAATCTATAACTACTAATTATATGCCATTGGTTGGTATAAACTAGAAAAGCAGACGTCTATCCTCTTGTGTATAGAGTGGTAACTGTTATTCTCACATTTCCTAGTTTCTATTGCTACTATCGAGGGATCTTTTTCAGCTATAAATATAGTAAAGACAACACTTGGCAACAAGATGGAAGCTGAATATTTGACTGATGGGCTGCTAGCTAGTATACATTGAAAAGAATATTTCTGAAAAGTGTAGTATAGATTGAACTATAGATGATTTTTCATGACATGCAGGGAAGACGTTCTTTGTTTTGATAGATCACTAATTTAATTAAAATTTTGTAACATATATTTATGATTATGAATATTTTATATGAAATTGGAGGATGAACTTAAATTTTTATAATTGGCTCTCATCATCCACATTCGGCTCTATCCCGATATACAAGTATACATATTCTCTGCATGAGGGTTCAAACTTATCGATGGCTTAATTTCATGGACGGTACAATTATAAATGGGTCGTAGATTTGTATCTTATTCTAGATTTTATTTAAGTAATGAGATAGTTCATATTCACGATTCTCTCTCTCTCGATCTCTAAAAATAAATTAGCTTAGATGCATAAATATACCTACACATCAACCAACATAAAACATGGCCAACAATTTGGTAATTTGTAATTATTCGGGTAAATATAGTTGTTTGGATAAATAATCACAACTCAAATGTTTTATTTTTCCGTTATCTAAAGTCAAAAAACATTTTCATTCTGGTAAAGGAAAAAAAAACCTTTTAATCCAATATTACATGAATCATGTCTTTTATACACATAATCTAAAAATTATAAATATGTCAAAGATCTGGATCTACATGCTGGTTAATGATTGTCCCAGTTTAATGAACCAACTGAATGCGATGCACTTTTTACGGATATGAATCCAAAGAAATAATTTGTATAACTATAATTGAAGTAAGATCTATCCTAACTTCTCCATCTAATATAATGAGTAAATGCCTGACAAATATTTATGTCAAAGCAAATTTTGTATACTTTGGCATGACTGGCCTTGGAAAAAGGCAACCTCCCTTCCCCTAAAACTTTATACTACCAATAAAAAATAGCAAATGTCATATATAGACTTTAAGGAGTGACATACAATGTTGGATACACCGAGAAATTATGTCACAGCCAGGGTAATATCCATAATACTAATGAAGATGACATAATTTCCACAATCTACATTATATAATAGGTGGATTAAGATTGCCCCTCCCCCATCCATTTAATTTTCTTTGGTTTCTTTCCTTTGAATTCATTCTTTACTAGCATTTTAGGCTACTAGAGGTTACCCCAGCTTAGACACTTTAATATATTTTGTGCTTGGGAAAGCAAGGGCGAGACAACATACAATTAAAATGAGATTATGAATGTCTAACTTTAAAGTGATTATCTTCCCATTCCTATAACTATAAAAATTATCATACCAAGTAAAAATCATTCTAAACGAATCTTTCACCTACATTATGAAAACAAAATTTTCACTAAAACTATAAATACTTCAAGTAAAGCATGCTTTTCGAACAACTTCACACATTTTTAGCAGAGAATAAGTTGTATATGAGCAACGTATAGCTTCTACAAATTATGCACCTAGGCAGATAGGACATTGAATGTCCTTGAATACATTTGACAAGTCTACAAAGACGTATCTATAAACATACATGGATAAAAAGGTATTAGTTATTCATTGAACTTAAGGTTCAATGCAAATAGAACATTGTCAAATGCCAAATCCTTAAGTCCTTACTCTAGGTAAATGCATTACGCTAAAGGAGTGGTAATGTAACAGCTTGATTTTTTATTACGTCGTTAACCTAGGGTAAAAATATATTTATTTATATTTTTATCTGAGACTTGGGAAATGATTTTGGAGAAAAAAATCATATCTAGCATCTACTACGGTAGGAAGATTTGGTTAAAATTTGGGTTTAAATCTCAGACGGAAACCGGTCTACATTTTTTTAACTGACAGTATAATTTTCTGATCAAAAATAAAATATAATGTTTATTCTTACGAATGTTAGTGAAAGTTCGAACGGAAAACCGTCGGTGTTTTCACTGACAGTAAGATTTTAGTGATCAGAAAACCTAATTTTGACCCTTGAACGAAATAATCTAGGTTTTTATCACGTTTTCAACGATATATGCTATTTTGAAAATTTTGTAAAAAAAAAAAATAAGATATTAGACGATTCTCGAGCATTTTGTCGTTAATCAGGTAATCGACGGAGCCGGGAATAGATGAAAATATCTAGATATTTAGTGAAAATATCTACATATTTATTAGAAAATATCTAGATAATTATATTTAACTTAACCATGGTTAATCATATATTAATTAAATAACCACAAAACCCATTAATCCAATTCCTAAAAAACCAAACAATGCATAAGACCTACCCTATAAACGCCAACCCCCCCCCCCCCCCCCCCCACCCCACCCGCAAAAAAAATCGTTTCATCTCTTCCATTTCTTCTTCATTTTTCTTCAAAACCTCCATTGTTGATCAAAGAGCTCCATTGAAGAACTTGCCAAGATAATCATCATTTCTTCATTTCCTTCACACACTTAAGGTAACATGATCATCTCCTCTCTTCTTGAATTCATTTTCTTCATATTTCTTGAGTTTCCATTTCTTAGATCTAGAACTTTAAAGAATTCTAGAAAATTGTAGAAAAATCATAAAAATGTGAAACCAATTTCTATGATCTAGTTATGATCTCTACTATCATCATCTAGGAGTATGTAATCAAAATCATTTTCCTTCCTTATTTTCTTGTTGAGGCCCAAACTAGGTATTTTTGGATAAAGGAAGTTTTGTTCAATTTTTAATCAAGTCATAATTTATATCAACTATCTAAAGTATGTAAGTTCGAAATCCAAAAACTTGAATCAAAAGAAGTTTTCTAACCTATTTTTATATTTGAGGACGAAACCCTACCCTAAGTGGTTGGATGTTTTTTATTCCATATTTTCAACTTATAGAAATTTATCTAAGCTACCTAGGACCTAAGTAATTAGTATCCAAAAGCTTACGTTGAGAAAAGAACTCCAACCCTCATTTGATTTAAGTGGCCGACCTAACATAAAGTGGACCTAGTTGGATTAGTTTGATTAATTGTTGTTATGCGTTGTTTGGTTGAAGGAGAAACTGTTAAGTTATGGTGTGATAACGAGGAGCGACGAATTCTGGATTACGGTGATAACTCAGGTGGGGGAAAGAATCAACCTATCGTAGGAAATCGATAAGTAAAACCAATGCTGTAAAACCAATGCTGATTCAGGGATTGTAGGTTTATCAGCATAGGTTAATTTTGTGAATATTGAGATGGAGAATGCATGTCACGACCGTGATGGTTGTCATGGCAAGGCGGTGACATGTTCTGACTTGTAGAATTCTTGCATTTTATGTCTGTCATGATCGTGATGGCTATCACGGCCAGGCCGTGACAGAGTCTGACTTTATGACATTGATTTTACTGTGATACACTGGTTGAGGTATTCCATCTGCATGTGACATATTATTTTCGGTGTTTAAATGTTTTATGATAGTAAGGATATTTGATGTCTGTCACGATCGTGATGGCTATCACGGCTAGGCCGTGACAGAATCTGACTTTATTTTGATTGATATTATGTTATGCATGATCTGCTTGATTGTTATTATTATGCTTAGTGGATTTTTAAGCAAAGATATATATGTTGTCTAAGAGATGATTGTTTTGGGTGTGAGGATAATGATGATTTAGAAGTGCCTAACCTAGATGATGTATGTTAAAGAAGTGTTATGACATAGAATATATGTGTCAAGTTCTAATGGAAGGTTCAGGCACTAGGATGTTGATAAAACGAGTTGGTGAGATTCAAGTATAGGTGTTGTTGTCCACAACCGTGTATTGATATTATAATACACAAGGACAAAAGTGTATTGGTAATATAATACACAAAGACAAAAGTGTATTGGTAATATAATACACAAGGACATATGTGTATTGGTAATATAATACACGTAAAACACATATGTGTATTGGTAATATAATACACCGTGTATTAGTAATATAATACACGTAAATTACATATGTGTATTGGTAATATAATACACCGTGTATTGATAATATAATACACTTAAAATCAAGAGTTCTCGTGAGACCACTTCCACCTTAGAAATAGGTGTGCAGCTATTGTAACAGCCTGATTTTAATTATGTTGTTCAACCGATTAAAATATATTTATACTTTTAATCTTAAAGTTAGAAAGTGTTTTTGAATAAAATAAAATCATATTCATAGTCTACTTTATGGTAGAAGGTTACGGTAAAATTTTGGATTGAAAATTCAGACGAAACCCGGTCTGCGTTTTCACTGACAGTAAAAGTTTACTGAGCATAAAACCTAATTTTTACCCGTGAACGAAATGGTTAGTGTTTTTGTCGTGTTTCCAATGACTTTAGTAATTTTGGAAATTTTACGTTCAGGATTAAAATATAATATTTTATGCGGGTGAAATCGTCGAAAAATACGATCAGAAACTTTAACCGGGTACACAACGAAGTAGGATGGGGAGATGAGATGGCCAATGTGACTTGATGAAAAAGGAGTGACATGTTGATGTGAGTCAAATGTCACGTCATACAGTAACCATCACTACAATTTTTGAATATAATGTTTTTTTAATCTAAAAACCCATGAATCACTCACTTTACCAACCAAACAACACCTAAGCAAAACTTAAACCCCAAGCTCTTCTAACACTCTCCCCCCCCCCCCACACGGTTTTACACCCTGCTTTTCCTATAAAAATACTTCATCATCTTCATTTCCTCACTTTCTTCTTCATAAACACATAAACTCCATTTTTGAGGCTTCAAAAGCTTCAAGTTCTTTCAAGTGAAAACTTACCAAGATCATCATCAATTCTTCTTGTACTTTCTCATCTTAGGTAACATAATCATCTCCTTTCTTTTCCAAGCTTTTGTTCTTCATCTTCATGGTTTTTCATTTCTAGATATAGAACTTCAAAAATTCATAGAAAATTGTAGGAAAATCCTAAAAATGTGAAACCAATTTCTATGACATAGTTATGTTCTCTACTCTCATTATCCAAGAGCTTTTGATCAAAAACATTTTCTTTCCTATAGAGCCCTAGTTGGCCAAACCTAGATAGGAAAATGGGTATGATGTTTTTGTGTCTTTTCTAAATCCTATCACTTGATTCATATTCTTTAATACCTTTATGATCTTAATCTAGAAGCTTAACTTCAAAAAGGTTTTCTATCCTAAATTCCATGTATGGGCCGAACCTATGTAAGAAAGAGGAGTTGATGTTTTCTTGTTGTTTTTGAAAGTTAATGCTTGATTTGAACTCTCTAATACTTGTATTGTCTAAATCCAAGAGCTTCAATCCAACAAAGTTTTCTAACCTATTTTTTTACATAGGGCCGAAACCCAAACATAAAAGGGGTGAAAGGTTTTTGATTGATTTGTGAAATCTAATGATTGATTCATACTCTTTAATACTCTAAGATCATTGATCTAAGAAATTGTGTTGTTTTGAAAACCCTAGCCTATTTTGTAATACAAGACCGAAACCTACCCTAAGTGGTTGGATGATTTTTATTCCATATTTTTAAGTTATAGCAATTTATCTAAGTTACCTAGAACCTAAGTGATAAGTATCCAAAGGCTTATGTTAAGAAAAGAATACTAACTCTAATTTGAATTAAATGGCCAAACCTAGACTAAAGAGGACATAGATGAGTTTGTTTGATTTATTGGTTATTATGTTGATTGGTTGAAGGTGGAGTTAGTAGTTTGTGGTGTGACAACGAGGAGCTTCGAGTTCGGGAGTTCGGTGATAACCCAGGTGGGGGAAAGAACCAACCTATCGTCGGAATGGATAAGTAGTAGATTATATAATAATTGTGTAGGGCGACCTAAACGATACTAGTAGTCGAGTAATTGACAAGACCAAAATCACATTGGAAACCTTTTCTAAAAAACCAATGGTGATTCAGGGATTGTAGGTTTATCGATATTAGGTTGATTTTATATTGTTGATGGTTGATTTGATTTTATTACCTTTATTGATTTGATTTTATGTTATGTTGGTGATATGGGAATATTTTGATTGATATTGTATTATGGATGATCTGCCTAGTTTTTATTATTATGCTTAGTGAATTTTAAGCAAAGATATATATATGTTGTCTAAGAGATGATTGTTTTGGGTGTGAGAATAATGATGATTTAGAAGTGCCTAACCTAGATGATGTATGTTAAAGAAGTGTTATGGCATAGAATATGTGTCAAGTTATAATGGAAGGTTAAGGTACTAGGATGTTGTCAAAACGGGTTGGTGAGATTCAAGTATAGGTGTTGTTGTCTACAACCATGTATTGGTAATATAATACACAAGGACAAAAGTGTATTGGTAATATAATACACAAAGACAAAAGTGTATTGGTAATATAATACACAAGGACATCTGTGTAGTGGTAATATAATACACCGTGTATTGGTAATATAATACACGTAAAACACTTATGTGTATTAATATAATACACCGTGTATTGGTAATATAATACACGTAAAATCAAGAGTTTTCGCGATACCACTTCCACCTAAGGAAATAGGTGTGCAGCTATGGTGTCTTTGAGTAGCATGCGATTGGAGATAGAGGATGATATATTAAATTGAGGATGATCTGTTAGCTATGTGTGTTGTTTGTCTGTGACAGTTACTTTATAATTTACTATGGCTCTTTTCTGCTTTTTGATGATAGAACCGTTTCTTATCCCCTGTATATTTCAGTATGTTATTTTATCTTTGATGGGATCGTACGTGAAGACCCTATGAATGAGCTGATCGAAGAGGAATTGAATGGAACTCCTTATGAACCGGAAGCCGGAGCGCGAGATGTGACCCATGGTGATTAGGGTCTAGTTAGTTATGGCCAATGCGTCTCGTGAGGCGTATTTTTTTTATGTTTTCCGTTGTTTAACTTTTTGTCTAAGGATGTGCCTGTGAGGGATCCTACTGATAGCATATCCTCAACAGTGTTTTGTTATATTGCTAATATACTTATATTGTGATATGCTATTCTATATGAAGTTGTATACATTATAAATTAAGTTTTTAATTTTTCTACATATTTTCACGATAAGCATGCGATTAAGAAATTAATTAATAAGGATTTAATCTAACAACCCAATGGGGCACAACGGGGTGTCTCAGCTATAGTGTTATTGCTTTGCATGAGATTGAGGGTAGAGGAAGACAGAGTCATCTTGAGGATGATTTGTTAATCATGTATGTTGATTGTCTATCACAATTACTGTATAATTTACTATTACTCTTTTCCGCTTTTTGATGATAGAACTGCTTCTTATCCCATGTATTCTTTATGTGTGTGGTATCTTATTTTATTATGGGATCGTACAAGAAGACCACGTGGCTGATTTGAATGAGGAGGAGTTGGATGGAACTCCTTATGAACCAGAGGTAGGAGGTCGAGCTGTGATCCATGGTGATTAGAGTATAGATAGTATGGCCAGTGTGTCTAAGAAGTATTTTTATATGTTTCCGTTAAGTATGACTTTTAGTTAAGTTTATGCCTGTGAGGGATCCTGTTGAGAGGATATCCTCAACAGTGTTTTGTAATATGTATAAGACATATAGATATATTCACAATATAATTATGGTAAGGAGTTTTAAGTAATTGAAGTTTGTATGCTCCTTAAGTTAAGTTTTAAATTTTTACGTCTTTTCACGTTAAGCGAGCGATTAAGGAATTAATTAATAAAGCTTTAAACTAATAAAACACCGGGGCACAACGGGGTGTCTCATTTTGTATTAGAGCAGTTTGGTTCTAAAACGGACTGTGGGGTTATGTCCAATCAGAATCAAGGACTGCGAGGTTTAGGATGTTGTTACTGGCCGTGTCTAGTTGAATCCACATCAGATTTTGACTATGCTTAGAAGTTGCGTAGTGTGTCCGAACTCGATACAAAAATTAATATTGGTATGGCATATGGTATTTATATACTTGACTATGTAGTATTATATGTCATACTAATTAGAGCGGATGATTTCTTTTAACAGAATCATGGCTTGCAGAAAAGGACGTCCAACTAACAGCGGTGACAGAACTCCAGAAAGGATTATTGGAGTTGTCCATGGTAATGCTGACAATACTGATAATGGAGGAGGATCATCTTCGACTCCAAACACAATGGAAACCATAGCTGCTGCTATGCTATTGCAAACCCAGCAGAATGTTGAGATGTTATAGGTGAACAAAGAGAAGCTAGAAATAAAGAATCAGAGAAGGGAGGTAACAGCTGAAGATGCCGGATTGACTAATTTTATGAACGGAAAGCCACCTCAATTTCGAGGAGAGTATGGCCCAGAGTAGGCTGAATGGTGGATACAAGAGATTGAGAATATATTTGCTACTATATGTTGCGGCGAGGAGAAGAAAGTGACCTATGCTACCTTCATGTTAACTGAAGGAGCAAAATTCTGGTGGAAAGGAAAGGAAAGATTGTTGGAATCCCAGGACAAACATTAACTGGAATTTATTCAGTGATTGATTTTTTGAAAAGTATTTTCCGCATCAAGTTCGACGTGAGAAGGTAAAAGAATTTACAAATCTCAAACAAGGCAATATGTCGGTAGGTGATTATGCGTCATGTTTTGAGGCGCTGATTAAGTTTTCAGAATTCTATCAGAGAATTCCAAGTGAGGACTGACAATGTAGAAGATTTGAGGAAAGACTTAGAAATGAACTGCAGAAGGCGGTAGTGTAGATCTGAGGATGGATACTGAACAGAAGCAACAAAAGACTGGAGGTCCTAATCGATCAGATGTTCAGAGGAGAGTAGATAGTGGTTCTTAGTGGAGACGGGAACCATATGCTAGACCAGGACAGAACCCTGCACCAGCACGAATGGCTAGAGCGGGTCAGCAATCGCAAGACTTAGTTTGTTTCAGCTGTGGAGGACCGCATTATGCTAGAGATTGTATGAATAGGCTTAGTTGTTTATTTGTGGGAAACCAGGACATATAGCACGAGACGCAGCCAACGGTTTGTGCAACAACCGACAGTACCAGGGAAGAGGAGCGGGAAACAATAGAGGTGGAGCTGGAAGAGAAGTTCCTGCAGTAAAACCACAAGTGGCCAGACCTCAGGCTACAGGGAGAGTGTTTATCGTGAGGGGTGCTGAACTCCCTCAATCTGCAGATCTCATAGAAGGTATGTACTTGATGACGGGTAAATTTTGTCTGTTTCTTTGCATAGCATGATGGACAAGAAGTTTATGGGAATAATTAGTTTTTGTGGATAAGTTGTAGCGAGCAATTAGTTGTTTAAATGATAGTTATAGTTAAGGATTTGTAAACTTAGGCTTACTAGTTGAATTTAGTAAGATCCTCATACTTTAAGTAAGGTTGATAAATTGTTGCAAAGTTGTTTTGAGGTGAGAAGTAGAATTAAGGAATGATCATGTTAAGTTTAAAGTGATGTGGAATAGATGTTAGACAAGTTAAAATCGGATTTGAGGATAGTGGTTATAATTAGGCATGTTGTTCTTGTTTATATGGTGAGTTTAGGACTTCACCTTAAGCTCCGATGGGTATAGATTGGAATACAGATTTGTTTGGGCAAACACATAAGCTAAGCTTAGTTTAGCACCCACAATTCAAAGGATAATAGAGAAAATGAGGTAATCTTTGTATGGATGTAGGATCTTGAGATTAAGATACGATTACAAGATTATACCCAGTTTTGAATCAAGAAATTCCGAGGACCGAATTTTCTTCTAAGAGGGGTAGTAATGTAACAGCTTGATTTTTTATTATGCTGTTTAACCGGGTAAAAATATATTTATTTATAATTTTATCCGAGACTTAGGAAATGATTCTGGAGAAACCAAAATCATATCTCGAACCTACTCTATGGTAGGAGACTTTGGTTAAAATTTGGGTTTAAAACTCAGACTGAAACCGGCCTGCGTTTTTTAATTGACAGTATAATTTTATACTGACAGAAAACCCTAAATTGACCCAAAAACTGAAATTTGTAGATTTTGTATATTTTGTCCGTGAGGAATTCTATTTTCTAAATATTTAGTGAAAATATCTAGATATTTATTTCAAAATATCTATATATTTATATTTAACTTAACCATGGTTAATCATATATTAATTAAATAACAACAAAACCCATTAATCCAATTCCTAAAAAACCAAAAAAAGCCTAAGATCTACCCTATAACCCCCCCCCCCCCCCCCCAAACCGTGGCCTTCCTCCCCCCTTACTCACTTCTTCATCTCTTCCATTTCTTCTTCATTTTTCTTCAAAAACTCCAGTGATCCAAGAGTCTGACTTTATGATATTGATTTTACTGTGATACGCTGGTTGAGGTATTCCATTTGCATGTGACGTATTGTTTTCGATGTTTGAATACTTTATGATATTAAGGATGTTTGATGTCTGTCACAATCGTGATGGATATCACAGCCAGGCCGTGACAGAATCTTACTATATTTTGATTGATATTGTGTTATGCATGATCTGCCTGGTTTTTATTATTATGCTTAGTGGATTTTTAAGCAAAGATATATATGTTGTCTAAGAGATGATTGTTTTGGGTGTTAGGATAACGATGATTTAGAAGTGCCTAACCTAGATGATGTATGTTAAAGAAGTATTATGGCATAGAATATATGTATCAAGTTCTAATAGATGGTTAAGGCACTAGGATGTTATTAAAACTGGTTGGTGAGATTCAAGTATAGGTGTTGTTTGTAACATCCTTGTCCATGCCTTCTTGCACCGACGACCACTCCCCGCCCTCGTCGGCACCCAGGTGTTACATGCCCACCAGTTTCCGCTTGGTTCGTCCCCGAACCACACCGTACTAGGAGAGGTGCCGCTCTGATACCATTTGTAACATCCCTGACTGCTTTATGGATTGACGTATGTCCCCTCAAACCAACACGAGTCATTTCAGCGTGCTTTGTCCCCACTCACACTGTAACACCCTAGTTTTTACACCTATGATTAATTATTTTATTTGGATGTTTAAATTTATTATGTTATGTGGTTTAGTTTGAGTAATTAAATTACTCTCTTCAAATTATTTTATTGGGTGCGTTAGCACTGACTCAATTCAGTGAATGCATGCTTACTAGACAATAATTACGTTATTGTCACTAATATACCAGTACAGAAAAATATTTTTCATAATATGATTAAGAGAAAAGCATTTTCATATTCTCATTCTATTTAATTTTAGAGTTAAAAATATTTTGGTTTGACATTTATCGGAGATTAAATGTTTGGGTGAGTATTTTCTTAGTGGATCGATTCAATTATTAATCTTTACTCTAATTTGAATTTCGAAATTATATCTTTATCAATCTTTATTTTTAGAATCCAAAAAGTAAAAACATGTTTATTTTAGGCCTAATATTTATCACTCATTTTGTACCTATCACTAAGTAACTAGTTTAAAAACTAAAGTTTCTCTTTTCTCTCTCTCACTCACTCGACGCCCTCACTCTCTCTTTTCTTCTCCTTCTCTGCAACTTTTTCTTCCTTCTTTCTTTCTTCTTTCTCTTTTCTTCTTCTTCCTCCCACCTCAACTCCATCTCCTTCTTCCTTGCGGACTGGTTCGCGCCGCCACCTGCAAGCCGCGCAACCACCACCTCAAAGAGTAGATCCGGTCGCTGCTCACCAGCACGAGGGAGAAGACAGCTGCACAACCCACACGTATTCCGGCCGTTTGCTACACCGTTCGACGACGCCACCGGGGGAGCTCGCCTGGCCGTTGTCTATGGTGGTTCGTCCACCTCCCTCCCTTCTATGAGGTTCGCCTCCTCTGGTTGGTAAGTATTGTTGCAGACCGGAGCTCTGCCGCCGTCCTCAGACGCGCCACCGCCACGCCGGAGGTCTCAACAGCCACCACTTCTCTTCCTTCCACCTTGGGTGAGTCAAAACCCTCTCTTGTGTTTCAGATTCAAAATCCCCAAATTGATTTTGAAACCCTAACCCTAACCCTTTGATTTCAGATTTTAATCTTGAAATTTAAGGTTGTTTTATGAAATTGGGACTGTGAATTTGTGTTTCCCTAAACCAATTTTATTATTCTTTAGTTAAAATGAGTTTTCCCCAAATTGTATTTAGGAGCCCTAAACCCCCAATTTGATTTTATTTGAATTTGGGTATGTTTTTGTGAAATTAATTATGATTTAGTGCAATTAGGACTCTTAATGGATGATTTCCAAAGTTCTTTTCATGATCTTTTAATCAAAACAAAGTTTCCTTAAAGGGTATTGGGAAGCGTGAGCTTCAAACATGATTTTCTTTTACAGTAACCTTGTTTGGTAATTAGATTAAGTGTTTAGATAAAGTTAGAATGTGTGTTTGATAATGTGAAATTGATTTCTTGATTTTTGGTTGTTGCGCGTTGTTGGATTCCCTCTCGAGGACGTTTGACACGGCTATGCTTGCTTGATGGAGTAGATAGTTATACTCTTGGAGCTAACGTGAGCATTAAGACGAGGATCCATTACTTCTCTTCAAAGGTAGAGGGGAGTTTGCCTAGGGATATTCAATAACTGTATGCATGTGTGTATGTGTTTAATTGGATATTTACATGTTGATTGAGCTTACTTGATTATCTAATGTACTTGAACTGTTATGCTATTATCTGATGTTGAACTGTACCTGTTCTAAATGATATAATGCATATATGTGATGAAATGCTTTTCGACTGTGATATTATCATTGAACTGATGATATATACTGTTGTTGATTGAAAGTTTGCTAAGCCAGACGTGCGTCTGTGCTCAACCGTTATAAGGATTAAAAACCTTAATAAGCTTTGAAGATGAAGGGATTGGTGTTCTTTTCCCAAAAGCTCTTTAAACTTAAAGTACTTGTTTTAAATGTTGAAATGGTTTTGGTGAACTATTGTTATACGAGAGAAAAATCCTTTTCGAACTATGCATCTTCAAGTGAAAACTTTCAAGATTATTTGTCAATATCCTATTGGGGGAAACATTTCAAAGATAAAAGAATTTCAAAGATGCTTTATAAAAGATTTTCAAAGAAAAGGTTTTTCCTAAATATTTTAGAAACTTTCCGATAACCTGGATAGGTTATCGAGGATTCGGTTTTGAATTTGTTTTTCACTGAACGAAAAATAAGTACTTAAGAAAGAGAATCTAGTACGCGAGACGTCGCCTCTAGTATTCAGTGATGCGCACGTGATCTTGGATCAGTGTTAATTTCGGGACTACGAGTCCTGGTTATGATGTTATCGACTGGGAGTCCAATTCTCGAAATTGAGGAAAGTTCGTTCTGATTTCGTTGTGATGGACTTAGGTCCTAATCACGCTGTGTTGGACTGTGTATTCTAACCGCGTGTGATGAACATGATTAAAGGTGAAGGTTGTTTTCTACGACCACAACCCTTGACTGCGGCCACGGTCTTGGGCATTGTGATTGAGCATTCGGACTATGAGTCCTATGCTTCTGAGTTTTCAAGTGATGGGGAAATGATGATTTAAGTCGTTAGCTTTGAGCAGCGACAGTGAAAAGAATGAACACAAAGAAATCCTTTTAAATAAAATATTTTCTCATGTGCATTTCCCCAGGCAGACGTGCCTTATTATCGTTGTTCTTAAATTGGACAATGAGACGGTGTATTATCGTTGTGCTTAGCTAGCCAATGAGACGGTGTATCGAGACTGATCAACTCATTTGAAGGATGTTGGGATCTCCGGAGATTAAGTTAGAGCCTGATATTGAAGTGTCATGCATATTTTCAAAAGATTGACTGTGCGGGTTTGAGACCCTTTGATATAACACTGTTATGTTATGTATATGCATGATTTAACTGCTTATATGATTATGTGATGCATGTATCATGTATATGGTTGTTGTGTGATATATCCATTTGTCGGTATCTCACCCTTACAAACATATCAGGTTTCTTCTGGTTTGCTATTGTACCCTGGGTATTTTAGTACAGATGTGCAGAGGAGTCTTCCTAAGTCACTCAGAGACTTAGATCTAGTTGCTTGATGAAGTATTTGATTGTGGAACGATCACGTGAGTTCTTCTCAGGAATAACTTTTAGAATGACCAGCTTAGGGTTTGAGACTTGGATTTTTGATAAGTATGTATGAGTATGACTCAGAGAGTCTATATTTTAAAACGGAATGTTTATGGCTCGGAGAGCTTCTCTTTTGAATGAAAACTTAAACTTTTCCTTTTGGTCCTGTATATCTAATTGATATAACTATCTTTAGCATATTAATGCCTCGTTGTCTTTCGTGTAACTGGAATTCTGGAATGAAAATGAAATTATTTTAGCAGGTGTCCTTTTACCTGGGATGTCCGAATTACAGAGGAGACTCTGTCGAAATTTTCGTAAAATACTAGCTTTTATTCAAGTATATTCTTTAAATTAAATAGGCTTGCCATACTATGATAGTAAGTCTGTGTGCCAATCAAGGCTTAGGAGTCGTGACAGAATTTTTATACCCAATTTCAGACACTTGTATACTTATATAAATTATTTTCCGAAAGCACCAGCAAATTATCTTTTAATTTAAATTCCGCATGTGTTACGTAAGTAATGCCCCAAAGGGGGGGGGGGGGCGTTACACACACGCTTCCCGGGAAAACTTCCCAGGAGGTCACTTATCCCAGAATTGCTCCAAGTCAAGCTCGCTTAACTGTGGAGTTCTTAAGTGATGGGCTACCGAAAAGAAGATGCATCTTGTTAGTATAGGCAGTACCAATCAATTCATATAAGCCTTCCCCAACTGTATAGTCCCATACCTACACAGTCTCAGGATCCCTCCCATTCGGGTGTGTAATCGGTTCATTCATGTGCCACTCCGCCTAGAAGCCTGCCAGGAGCTGCTCCTTGTTCGTGCCTTCTTGCACGGCGACCACCCCCCCGCCCTCGTCGGCACCAGGGTGTTACATTGTTGTCCACAACCGTGTATAGGTAATATAATACACAAGGACATCTGTGTATTTGTAATATAATACACCGTGTATTGGTAATTTAATACACGTAAAACACATCTGTGTATTGGTAATATAATACACCGTGCATTGGTAATATAATACACTATGTATTGGTAATATAATACACGTAAAATCAAGAGTTCTCGCGAGACCATTTCCACCTTAGAAATAGGTGTGCAGCTATAGTGTTATTGCTTTGCATGAGATTGAGGGTAGAGGATGACAGATTATTCTTGAGGATTATTTGTTAATCATGTATGTTGATTTATGCTGTGACAATTACTGTATAATTTACTATTACTCTTTTCTGCTTTTTGATGATAGAACTACTTTTTATCCCATGTATTCTTTCTATTTTTGGTATCTTATTTTATTATGGGATCGTACAAGAAGACCCTGTGGCTGAGCTGAATGAGGAGGAGTTGGATGGAACTCATTATGAACCAGAGGCAGGAGGTCGAGCTGTGATCCATGGTGATTAGAGTATAAATAGTAGGCCAGTGTGTCTAAGAAGTATTTTTATATGTTTCCGCTAAGTATGACTTTTAGTTAAGTTTATGCCCGTGGGCGATCCTATTGAGAGGATACCCTCAACAGTGTTTTGTAATATGTATAAGACATATGGCTATATTCACAATATAATTAAGGTATGAAGTTTTAAGTAATTGAAGTTTGTATGCTCCTTCAGTTAAGTTTTTAATTTTTACGTCTTTTCACGTTAAGCGAGCAATTATGGAATTAATTAAGAAAGCTTTAAACTAATAAAACACCGGGGCACAACGGGGTGTCTCAGGTAATCCTTCGAGTAAATACAGTCCACCTAACTTAACTGATTCGATAAACAATTACTAGTATAGAAATAAAGAAATGGATCATGGAAAAGAATGGTATGGAAATAATTTTCATAACATTTTGCTAACCTCTAAGATATGCATACTTGCATAAGAGTGTTTCAGATTCTATGCTTAGCAAGCTAGCAAGCTCATGAAAATGTCATTAAATTCTAATGTGAATAAATGACTAAGCCAAAAGTTCCTTAGCACCAAATTTGATGTAACTTCTAACGTAAGTAAAAATGCATCTCACATAATAAGTATGTGGCGATGGAAAATAACATTTACATCGAAGAAGGTTTTACATTATTTTGTGTAAGTAAAGAAAATTATTTTAGTTTCACGAAAATGCTTCTTTTTCCCATAGGGCCATGATGTAATCACATTACAAAATATAAGAATCATTGAAAACACTTCCACATTACATGTTTCTCAGAGTGGAGCAAAGTTCATTATTTGTGTTGTATGCTCTGATCCCAAACTGTTATTATCTATATGAAATTTTCTATGTTATTTCTACTCTATTTCAAAAAAGGACTCAACAACAATTGGCACAAAAAGATATATACCATCCCCAGTAACTTAAATCAAGTTTTGAGACCATGTAAAAGGATTCAATATGTATTTCACCAACAGTCCCAAAAAGTAGGGCTCAACCATTCAACACCAGAAAAAAAAAACATAGAGGCAACTCATCACTTAATAAATTGGTGAAAACCACAACAAAACATTCCAATAACTCTGATATACGAGATACAAAAACATGTAACATAAATCAAAGCATGTAGACAAAGAATCGAAATCCATATTAAAAGTTCAAGTAGTAACATAACGGGCTAAAAATGAACAAAGAAAAAAAATGACAAATTATAAATTAAACGATAGCAGAAATATGAAACAACGATTCAGCTAAACGTACTCATTTTTGTCCTTGTTGTTCAAAGAATCGTTCGACGGCTTCTATAAAAAATGATAAAAATTCGTATGAAAATGGAGGAAGAAATTAACTGAAACATAAAAATTCATAAGAAAACGACACTCACCGACTTCAACTTCTTGTAGCTCATGGTTTTTTCCGTTGCTAGTGAGCAAATCCTCCTCTGCAAACTCATTCGGAAGCTGAAGGGTTTGAAACTCTATGCAGCCGATAAAAGAGGCAGAGGCTGCGATTGTGGAGACAAATAACGACAGCAGAGTATGATGTTGTCGGTTAAGAGAAAGAGAAAAGAGAAGCAGAAGCAAATCATGTGAGTGAAGGACTTGATTTTTCAGAGGGTAGGATTTTATGTTCAGGGGTGTGTCTGGAAATGGAGTGTTAGTGTAGGCAATGAACGTTTGTCACGTGGAACGTTGGGTGATAGTTTCGTACATTGGGTGGTGAGATCTTACTTGATGAGTTGGTGATTTTGGCATTTATCGTGGTCTAGGTGTTAATCTCGTGAACCCTTATGCCCTTTCTTTTTGCATTTTATTTTTTATTAATTTATTTGGTTTGACTGGACTTGCAGGGTGATCTTCGTGATTCTTGTCTTCAAAGAGAAATAGGTTTATTGGCGTTTTCTGATGATGATGCGAGAGATTTGAAACATCTATAAAAATTTTGCAGGGTAAAGGTGGCTAACACTTTTTTGATATAGTGTAGAATAAAATTAACATAAATGATAGAAAGTATGAAGGCAATTTCGTACGGCACATGTCCCCCCTTGTGTTTCTCAATTTTGTATTCTTTTCTCCTTTTAATATATTTTATTATGCTACAAATGATTGTTAGAGTTTGGGGTGTCAACCTAGTTGGGATTCCCTCTCTCTATTGTGATTCTCTAGTGTGGCAATAGTTGTTTGGCTAAACATCATTCGTCAAAATTTGTGCAGAGATTGGTGTGCATCAAATAGCATGACTATAAAATAAAAAGTGATGGAATGCAATAAAGCGGAGTCGAGTGGAATGAAATGAAGTGGTTATACCATTGTTTAGATAATAAGTTGGTTCTATATTATTTAATCCCATACCCCGCAAATTGAATGACAATTTTCCTTCAAACTATCCAAAACTTATAATCTAGTATCATTCTATTTTATTTCTCTTCATTTGATTCTTTTATATCAATTCAAACATAGTCAAATGAGTAGCACTTGTTATTTGTTACAAGGTTTCCTCAAAGGCTGAAGGTATTTAATATCTCATAATAAGTTTTTTTTTTCATTATTACACTATCTCATATTAAATGTTTTTAATTATTAAATTATTAAATATTAAATAATTTTAATTTCTTCTAAATAATTAATAAAATATAACATTCAACTGTATTTGATTGACAACATTGAATTCAATGTATTCAAATCTTTTCTAGAATGTAATAGCTTAATTTTGCTTACCATATATGTCATACAGTGAAGAGGTGTGAAACATCCATGCCTTTATTAAAATCTATATTAAATCCTTATCAATTTATCATATTAGGGACTGTGCCTCTTTCCCTTTCTTTGTCAAATAGTAGCTAAATTCAGTCGTTAATTGTATATTAATTAATATATGCATTTCGGGTAGTCAAAAGTTTTAAAAATCATCGAATAAACCATTGTTGCCTACTAAATAAGATTATTTTATTTTTCAGAAAAAGGAAAAAAAATAAAAATATATTGAAGAAATAAAAATTCTTACCTAAATTAATATTATACAAAGTCATATAACAAATAACATATTGCAATAAAATATTTTTACCTAAATAAGTTAGTTCTTTAATTAATAACATAGTTTCGATCTTATTGAAAGCTTTCTCCAAATTAAATATACAAGGTCGACTACTTTCACTAACGCCCCCTCCCTTGGGGCATTACTTACGTAACACATGCGGAATTTAAATTAAAAGATAATTTGCTGGTCCTATAGGAAAATAATTTATATAAGTATACAAGTGACTGAAATTTGGTATAAAATTTTGTCACGACTACAAAGCCTTGATTGGCAAACAGACTTTCTTTCATTGTTTGGCTAGACTATTTAATTGTTAGAATATTCTTGAATTTATTCTAGTATTTTTATAAAATTTTGACAGAGTATCCTATGTAATCTGGACATCCCAAGTAAAAGAACACCGCTAAAATAATCACATTTTCATTCCGGAATTCCAATTACACCAAATCCAACAATCAAGCAATATATATCAAAAGATAGTTATATCAATTAGCTTTACAAGACCAAAAGGAAAAGTTTAAGTTTTCTTTCAAAATAACGCTCTCCGAGCCATAAACATTTCATTTTAAAATAAAGGTTCTCTCGAGCCATACTCATACATACTTATCAAAATAATCTAAGTCTCAAAACCCTAAGTCTGGTCATTCTAAAAGTTATTCCCCGAGAAGAACTCACGTGATCATTCCACAATCAAATACTTGACCAAGCAACTAGGTCTAAGTCTCGAGTGACTTAGGAAAACTCCTCTCCGCACATCTGTATTAAAATACCCAAGGAACAATAGCAAACCGGAAGAAACCCGATATGTTTGTAAGGGTGAGATACCGACAAATGGATATATCACACAACAACCATATACATGATACATACATCACATAATCATATAAGCAGTTAAATCATGCATATAGATAACATAACAGTGTTATATCAAAGGGTCTCAAACCCACACAGTCAATCTTTTGAAAATATGCATGACACTTCAATCATCGGCTCTAACTTAATCTCATGAGATATCAACACCGTTTTTCACCGGAGAAGAATTAGAGTTGGTCAAGCTCTAGCCCATCGGGCGCTTACCCCCATACCCTCATGCATTAAGGTCTCGGGGCGGGCAACGTCACATGTGCCTCTTCACTCGGTTTACATGGGACGAGACTCCCGGATACCACCTTGTACCTGTTATAATCATCAATAGCACGTCTGCTTGAGGAAATGCACATGAGAAAATATTTTATTTAAAAGGATTTCTTTGTGTTCATCATTTTCATCGCCGCGCAAGGCTAACGACTTAAATCATCATTTCCCCATCGCTTGAAAACTCAGAAGCATATTACTCATAGTCCGAATGCTCAATCACAATGCCCAAGACCGTGGCCACAGTCAAGGGTTGTGGTCGTAGAAAACAACCTTCATCTTTAATCATGTTCATCACACGCAGTTAGAATACACGACCCAACACAACGCGATTAGGATCTAAGTCCATAACATCATAACCAGGACTCGTAGTCCCGAATTCACACCGATTCAAGATCACGTGCACATCATCGAATACTAGAGGCGACGTCTCGCGTGCTAGATTCTCTTTCTTAAGTACTTATCTTTCGTTCAGTGAAAAACAAATTCAAAACCGACTCCTCGATAACCTATCCAGGTCATCGGAAAGTTTCTAAAATATTTAGGAAAAACCTTTTCTTTGAAAATCTTTTTATAAAGGATCTTTGAAATTCTTTTATCTTTGAAATATTTCCCCCAATAGGATATTGCCAAATAATCTTGAAAGTTTTCATTTGAAGACACATAGTTCGAAAAGGATTTTTCTCTTGTATAACAATAGTTCACCAAAACCATTTCAACATTTAAAACAAGTACTTTAAGTTTAAAGAGCTTTTGGAAAAGAACACCAATCCCTTCATCTTCAAAGCTTATTAAGGTTTTTAATCCTTATAACGGTTGAGCACAGACGCACGTCTGGCTTAGCAAACTTTCAATCAACAACAGTATGTATATCATCAGTGCAAAGCTAATATCACAGTTGAAAGCAGTTCATCACATGTATGCATTATATCATTTAGAACAAGTACAGATCAACATCAGATAATAGCACAACAGCTCAAGTACATTAGATAATCAAGTAAGCCCAATCAACATATAAATATCCAGTTAAACACCTACACACATGCATACAGTTATTGAATATCCCTAGGCAAACTCCCCTTACCTTTGAAGACAAGTAAAGGATCCTCGTCTTAATACTCACATTAGCTCCAAGAATATAACTATCTACTCCATCAAGCAAGCATAGCCGTGTCAAACGTCTCAGAGAGGGAATCCAACAACGCGCAACAACCAGAAACCAAGAAATCAATTACACATGATCAAACACACATTCTAATTTGATCTAAACACTTTATCTTATTACCAAACAAGGTTATTTTCAACGAAAATCGCGTTTGGAGCTTACGCTTCACAATACCCTTTAAGGAAACTTTGTTTTGATTAAAAGATCATGAAAAAGAACTTTGGAAATCATCCATTTAGAGTCCTAATTGCACTAAATCATAATTAATTTCACAAAAACATACCAAAATTCAAATAAAATAAAATTAGGGTTTTAGGGCTCCTTATTAAAATTTAGGGAAAACTCAGAATAATGAAATTGGTTTAGGGAAAAAATAATTCATAGTCCCAATTTCATAAAACAAGGTTTAATTTCAAAATTATAATCTGAAATTAAAGGGTTAGGGTTAGGGTTTGCAAACTGAATTGGGGATTCTTGAAACTAGAAGAAATTAGGGGTAAACACTTACCCAAGGAGGAGGAAGAAGAGGTGGTGGTTACTAGGAGGTCCGGCACGGCGGCAGTGACTGAGGACGACGGCAGGAGGTGTCACCGCGGCGGTGATCGCGACCCAAACTCGAAACAAGGCAGATCCGCACGTACAGGCGGCGATCTGCAGTGCTTGCTCGTCTTCTCTCCATCAGACGCGGCGGACCGGGGACTGGACGACACACCCATGACGGAGACGCACGGCTGGTCGGAGCAGAGGTCAGAATGCGTGCGGTTTCTTCCCTGGTCCAGGCATGAGCGGCGGTTGGAGGTCATCCCAAGGTCGCGACGCGTAGTTGTGAGCTAAAGGGAGAGAGAAGTTTCAAGCCATGGGAGATAGTGAGTTGATGTGAGGAAGGAAAGGAAGATGTGTCTGTAAAATGAAAGAAGAAGAGGGAAGAAGAAAAAAAAGAAAACGAAGAGAAATGGGGGGGGTCGACGTGCACAAATAGTGACCAGGAGGAGGAACATATCCTTTTTCATTTACTTAGTAGGTAGGTAGAAAAATGAGTGGTAAATATTAGGCCTAAAATTAATATGTTTTTACTTTTTGGAATCTAAAAATAAAGATTGATAAAGATATGATTTCAAAATTCAAATTAGAGTAAAGATTAATAATTGAACTGATCAACTAAGAAAATACCCAATCCAAAATTTAATCTCCGATTAATGTCAAACCAAAATATTTTCAACTCTAAAATTAAATAGAATGAGAATATTTTCCTCTTAATCATATTATTTAAAATATTTTTCTGTACCGGTATAATAGTGACAATAACGTAAATTATTGTCTAGTAAGCGTGCATTCACTGAAATAAGTCAGTGCTAACGCACCCAATAAAATAATTTGAAGAGAGTAACTTAATTACTCAAACTAAACCACATAACATAATAAATTTAAACATCCAAATAAAATAATTTATCATAGGTGTAAAAAAACTAGGGTGTTACATTACTACCCCTCTTAAAAAAATTTCGTCCTCGAAATTTCGTAGCTCAAAACTACATAGGATTTTGTAATCACACGTTAACCCTAAAATCTTACTTGGTATTCTCATCGCTTCATTCCTTTTATCTATACTTTATAACAAGATCGATTCTTATACCATTTCATTCATTCTCGAGATTTTTCACTACCGCATTATCCCCACTACCTTCGATATTTCATCTTAGTCTATTACACTTTCAAGAACAAAGTCATCGCTTAATCTCTTCACTTCTCATTATAGATCCATTAGAAAACTTTCTCCAATATCTAACTTTCACAGCTAATATCAAAACCAACACTAACTTTACCATAACATCAATTAACCTTCTACTCAAGAGATGCAATCATAGTCTTAGTCCATTTGGGCTTAGTCTACTCTTCTAATCATATCAAATTAACACTTTTCAAGTCTCCAATCAAAGCGTCATAAAATTCCCTGAGTTGCACATGATAAACTTTGCTCCAAGAACCTAAGAAATTCAATCTTATCAAAATTGAATCTTACCACATCCAACATAGTCCGTTCTCTTCTTAATTCCTCTCGGATCTTTTGCCTACGTCGATTTCATATCCTTCATTTGACTCTCATTTTCGATTTAGTTCTCAAGCCCCGTTAGTATCCCCTGGTTTAAGAAATTTCCCATGCATCTACCCTATTGCCCAAAGAAAATACACAACTCCTAACAATTCCTTCATCTAAAGGCGGGGCTCCATCACTTATGCAAGGAAATGCTTGTATCGTATATGCCCTTATCTTATTTATTTTGCAAATGAGAAAAGAGATTATAAAACAGAGTTTCTCTAAGGCCATAACCCCTAGGAGTTGCACCAAAACAAAGCCAAGAAATCCAGGTGGACACTCCCTAATGGCAATCTTGGATTTAAAATATCTAGTTTCCACTATGGATCATCAACCACATTTTTACCAAAATAAGACTTCAAAGATTATAAACATTTCACCATAGCTTATCACACTCGAAAGTCACAATCAAAACTTAATCACTTCTTGCCTCAAAATTTGTCTACTAGCAAAACCTCTTCAACACCTTATCCTCACAACGAACATCAAGTTCAACCTTAACTCTATCACATATATCAACTTTCCACCCAAAGCACACAATTATAGTCTTAGTTTTCTTTGAATATATTTCACCACTCCAAATTTTATCACAGTCATTCATTTCAATCTTAAAGAATACGATTACATTTCTCCATGCAACTACAACCAAAAGGAATCACTTCAACTTGAATTATCCAAAATCATAATTCTTAAACTTTTCTAACTACTTAGTTTCACTCAAGAACTCATTTTTACTATTTCCGTTCAAATTAAGGAAAACTACCATATATGTTTTTCCGTTAATCCTCGGACTCACGAAGTCAACATTAACCATAAACTTTGATCACTACTCTAATTTCCTTTAATGATACATCTGCCTCGATCATGATAAAATCCATCGTAATCGTCTCACTCAATGACGTTGAACTTAAGGGTCCTCATAGTACCATTCACATCTATCCACTAACGAAACTCCTATCAACTCTGGTTCGTCCTACCATAGAGATGACAAAAATTAGGTACCACATTATCTCCCAACTAACCTGCTAAAGATAGGTAATCTCATTACTCATCCATCCCAGTGAGGACGATCAGTTGGACTTAGCCTCAACTTAGTCCTCAGCACTTAAAGTAAACTTAACCGACACACGTTGATAAACTTCCGTTTTTCATCTGAAACAACACTTGAAGATACTCCACGAAGTCTGAACAATCCTCCGATACATTATTCGGTTCACTAACTCTGCTTGTGGACCTTAACTCGTAAGAAGATGTAAACTTCACCCGACGATCAACGATCACTTGAATTCAAACAAGACTCATGTAGGTCTTCAGAAAACTCATAACAAAAATTGAAGGAATGCCAACATCTCAACAAGGAAGGTCTCAATCGTACATCTTGATGTGGATATATCCATCTCACGACTGATGAGATAAGTCACACATCGACAACATTTGAAAAATACGTAGAATTAAGATGATCAATGACAACAAGCACTTTCGAACGACAATAAGACATGACCTTAGTGATCATAAAAGAATTTCTCAAGAAAAGAAATTTTTTTTTCTGGATTTCACCTTCACATAAGCATAGAAAAGAATTTCATTAATTGAAGGACACAGGAACATCCAATATGGAAAAAGATCATTCCATCAGGTTCGTGGGTGTAAAAATGCATGATCAATACACATTTACAAACATGAATCTAATAAAGTTCATTCTTCCACAAGAATCTTCCAGCGGATTTAAGGAATCAAAGGGTGAATAACTTCTAATCCAAACAGGATTAATTCTTATTATTAGTACAAGGAATTTACAAAATGACGACTTTCACCTCTACCAAAAATAGAAGTGACAAAACTAAGTTTCACCAAGAAACTTCTGCTATCACGAAATTATCTGGGTTATAACTCAAGAAATAGTCATAACCACTTCTCTCAACAAAATGTGAAAGTATCCAGACCAATGGATTCTGTTAAATCAATTCACTCAAATGTCTAATACATCAAGGATCATTTAGAAGTGTGAGTACGACTTCTCACAAACAAAGAAATGAATAACAGGAAATTAATGAATTAGCATAACTAATTCAGGAGTCCTGACAGATTTCAAATTAGAGTCAGAAAATACTTGTTCATAATTCGTCCTTTACTTAGTTGTCAGGAATCTAGACGGTGGCATGAGCCTTCACACAACATTGGTGCTTCACAAGGAAAACACTCGATCTAACAAACGGTTCAGACCACCGACCTTTCAGTTGAATGAGTCATTTAACTCGTTTTAACTTCGTAGGCAACATCCTACACAAAGCGACAGAGATCTGACCGAATCCAAAAACTAGATCAATCAAAAATCAATGTCCTTTGCTAACCATAAACCTAGAATATTTCCAGGGAACACTCCCGGAAAAACCCTTTACACAAGCACCTTGTTTCGAATATCAGACACGATTCGCAAGGATAATCGAATGTCATATTCGAACCCAAGTAACATTCAAGATCTAAAGTCTCCCAGGACATAAAGCCCTTGGAAAACCATCAAGAAACATATACTTGTGCGTCAACACACATTGCTTCAACAAGAAACAATTCAAACAAGAGCTAACCAGAGATCACACAACAAAACTTAACAGACATATTCCCCACAGATCCCGAAAGACTCGACCAGCTCTGATACCACCTTGTAACGCCCCCTCCCTTGGGGCATTACTTACGTAACACATGCGGAATTTAAATTAAAAGATAATTTACTGGTGCTTTCGGAAAATAATTTATATAAGTATATAAGTGTCTGAAATTGGGTATAAAAATTTTGTCACTACTCCTAAGCCTTGATTGGCACACAGTCTTACTATCATAGTACGACAAGCCTATTTAATTTAAAGAATATACTTGAATAAAAGCTAGTATTTTACGAAAATTTCGACAAAGTCTCCTCTGTAATACGGACATCCCAAGTAAAAGAACACCTGCTAAAATAATCACATTTTCATTCCAGAATTTCAGTTACACCAAATCCAACCAGACAACAATATATATCAAAATAACAGTCATAACCATAAGCTTTACAAGACCAAAAGGAAAAGTTTAAGTTTTCTTTCAAAATAACGCTCTCCGAGCCATAAACATTTCATTTTAAAATAAAGGCTCTCTGAGCCATACTCATACATACTTATCAAAATAATCTAAGTCTCAAACCCTAAGCTGGTCATTCTAAAAGTTATTCCTGATGAGAACTCACGTGATCATTCCACAATCAAATACTTCAGCCAACCAGGTCTAAGTCTCTGAGTGACTTAGGAAAACTCCTCTGCACATCTGTACTAAAATACCCAGGGTACAATAGCAAACCAGAAGAAACCTGATATGTTTGTAAGGGTGAGATACCGACAAATGGATATATCACACAACAACCATATACATGATACATACATCACATAATCATATAAGCAGTTAAATCATGCATATACATAACATAACAGTGTTATATCAAAGGGTCTCAAACCCGCACAGTCAATCTTTTGAAAATATGCATGACACTTCAATCATCAGGCTCTAACTTAATCTCATGAGATATCAACACCGTTTTTCACTGGAGAAGAATTAGAGTTGGTCAAGCTCTAGCCCATCGGGCAGTTACCCCCTTACCCTCATGCATTAAGGTCTCAGGACGGGCAACGTCACATGTGCCTCTTCACTCGGTTTACATGGACAGACTCCCCAGATACCACCTTGTATCTGTTATAATCATCAATAGCACGTCTGCTTGGGGAAATGCACATGAGAAAATATTTTATTTAAAAGGATTTCTTTGTGTTCATCATTTTCACTGTCGCTGCTTAAGGCTAACGACTTAAATCATCATTTCCCCATCGCTTGAAAACTCAGAAGCATAGAACTCATAGTCCGAATGCTCAATCACAATGCCCAAGACCGTGGCCACAGTCAAGGGTTGTGGTCGTAGAAAACAACCTTCATCTTTAATCATGTTCATCACACGCGGTTAGAATACACAGTCCAACACAACGCGATTAGGATCTAAGTCCATAACATCATAACCAGGACTCGTAGTCCCGAATTCACACTGATTCAAGATCACGTGCACATCACTGAATACTAGAGGCGACGTCTCGCGTACTAGATTCTCTTTCTTAAGTACTTATTTTTCGTTCAGTGAAAAACAAATTCAAAACCGAATCCTCGATAACCTATCCAGGTCATCGGAAAGTTTCTAAAATATTTAGGAAAAACCTTTTCTTTGAAAATCTTTTTATAAAGCATCTTTGAAATTCTTTTATCTTTGAAATATTTCCCCCAATAGGATATTGCCAAATAATCTTGAAAGTTTTCATTTGAAGACACATAGTTCGAAAAGGATTTTTCTCTTGTATAACAATAGTTCACCAAAACCATTTCAACATTTAAAACAAGTACTTTAAGTTTAAAGAGCTTTTGGAAAAGAACATCAATCCCTTCATCTTCAAAGCTTATTAAGGTTTTTAATCCTTATAACGGTTGAGCCTGAGACGCACGCCCGGCTTAGCAAACTTTCAATCTACAACAAGTATGTATATCATCGATTGCAAAGCTAATATCACATTGAAAGAGTTCATCACATGTATGCATTATATCATTTAGAACAAGTACGGATCAACATGCGATAATAGCACAACAGCTCAAGTACATTAGATAATCAAGTAAGCCCAATCAACATATAAATATCCAGTTAAACACCTACACACATGCATACAGTTATTGAATATCCCTAGGCAAACTCCCCTTACCTTTGAAGACAAGTAAAGGATCCTCGTCTTAATACTCACATTAGCTCCAAGAATATAACTATCTACTCCATCAAGCAAGCATAGCCGTGTCAAACGTCTCAGAGAGGGAATCCAACAACGCGCAACAACCAGAAACCAAGAAATCAATTACACATGATCAAACACACATTCTAATTTGATCTAAACACTTTATCTTATTACCAAACAAGGTTATTTTCAACGAAAATCGCGTTTGGAGCTTACGCTTCACAATACCCTTTAAGGAAACTTTGTTTTGATTAAAAGATCATGAAAAAGAACTTTGGAAATCATCCATTTAGAGTCCTAATTGCACTAAATCATAATTAATTTCACAAAAACATACCAAAATTCAAATAAAATAAAATTAGGGTTTTAGGGCTCCTTATTAAAATTTAGGGAAAACTTAGAATAATGAAATTGGTTTAGGGAAAAAATAATTCATAGTCCCAATTTCATAAAACAAGGTTTAATTTCAAAATTATAATCTGAAATTAAAGGGTTAGGGTTTGCAAACTGAATTGGGGATTCTTGAAACTAGAAGAAATTAGGGGTAAACACTTACCCAAGGAGGAGGAAGAAGAGGTGGTGGTTACTAGGAGGTCCAAGACGGCGTGAGTGGACCGAGGACGACGGCAGCAGGAGGTGTCACCGCGGCGGTGATCGCGACCCAAACTCGAAACAAGGCAGATCCGCACGTACGGGCGCGATCTGCAGTGCTTGCTTGCTCGTCTTCTCTCCATCGACGCGGCGGACCGGGGATCTGGACGACACACCCATGACGGAGACGCACGGCTGGTCGGAGCGGAGGTCGAATGCGTGCGGTTTCTTCCCTGGTCCCAGGCATGAGCGGCGGTTGGAGGTCATCCCAAGGTCGCGACGCGTAGTTGTGAGCTAAAGGGAGAGAGAAGTTTCAAGCCATGGGAGATAGTGAGTTGATGTGAGGAAGGAAAGGAAGATGTGTCTGTAAAATGAAAGAAGAAGAGGAAGAAGAAAAAAAAAAGAAAACGAAGAGAAATGGGGGGGGTCGACGTGCACAAATAGTGACCAGGAGGAGGAACATATCCTTTTTCATTTACTTAGTAGGTAGGTAGAAAAATGAGTGGTAAATATTAGGCCTAAAATTAATATGTTTTTACTTTTTGGAATCTAAAAATAAAGATTGATAAAGATATGATTTCAAAATTCAAATTAGAGTAAAGATTAATAATTGAACTGATCAACTAAGAAAATACCCAATCCAAAATTTAATCTCCGATTAATGTCAAACCAAAATATTTTCAACTCTAAAATTAAATAGAATGAGAATATTTTCCTCTTAATCATATTATTTAAAATATTTTTCTGTACCGGTATAATAGTGACAATAACGTAAATTATTGTCTAGTAAGCGTGCATTCACTGAAATAAGTCAGTGCTAACGCACCCAATAAAATAATTTGAAGAGAGTAACTTAATTACTCAAACTAAACCACATAACATAATAAATTTAAACATCCAAATAAAATAATTTATCATAGGTGTAAAAAAACTAGGGTGTTACATTACTACCCCTCTTAAAAAAAATTTCGTCCTCGAAATTTCGTAGCTCAAAACTACATAGGATTTTGTAATCACACGTTAACCCTAAAATCTTACTTGGTATTCTCATCGCTTCATTCCTTTTATCTATACTTTATAACAAGATCGATTCTTATACCATTTCATTCATTCTCGAGATTTTTCACTACCGCATTATCCCCACTACCTTCGATATTTCATCTTAGTCTATTACACTTTCAAGAACAAAGTCATCGCTTAATCTCTTCACTTCTCATTATAGATCCATTAGAAAACTTTCTCCAATATCTAACTTTCACAGCTAATATCAAAACCAACACTAACTTTACCATAACATCAATTAACCTTCTACTCAAGAGATGCAATCATAGTCTTAGTCCATTTGGGCTTAGTCTACTCTTCTAATCATATCAAATTAACACTTTTCAAGTCTCCAATCAAAACGTCATAAAATTCCTGAGTTGCACATGATAAACTTTGCTCCAAGAACCTAAGAAATTCAATCTTATCAAAATTGAATCTTACCACATCCAACATAGTCCGTTCTCTTCTTAATTCCTCTCGGATCTTTTGCCTACGTCGATTTCATATCCTTCATTTGACTCTCATTTTCGATTTAGTTCTCAAGCCCCGTTAGTATCCCTGGTTTAAGAAATTTCCCATGCATCTACCCTATTGCCCAAAGAAAATACACAACTCCTAACAATTCCTTCATCTAAAGGCAGGGCTCCATCACTTATGCAAGGAAATGCTTGTATCGTATATGCCCTTATCTTATTTATTTGCAGCCGAGAAAAGAGATTATAAAACAGAGTTTCTCTAAGGCCATAACCCCTAGGAGTTGCACCAAAACAAAGCCAAGAAATCCAGGTGGACACTCCCTAATGGCAATCTTGGATTTAAAATATCTAGTTTCCACTATGGATCATCAACCACATTTTTACCAAAATAAGACTTCAAAGATTATAAACATTTCACCATAGCTTATCACACTCGAAAGTCACAATCAAAACTTAATCACTTCTTGCCTCAAAATTTGTCTACTAGCAAAACCTCTTCAACACCTTATCCTCACAACGAACATCAAGTTCAACCTTAACTCTATCACATATATCAACTTTCCACCCAAAGCACACAATTATAGTCTTAGTTTTCTTTGAATATATTTCACCACTCCAAATTTTATCACAGTCATTCATTTCAATCTTAAAGAATACGATTACATTTCTCCATGCAACTACAACCAAAAGGAATCACTTCAACTTGAATTATCCAAAATCATAATTCTTAAACTTTTCTAACTACTTAGTTTCACTCAAGAACTCATTTTCACTATTTCCGTTCAAATTAAGGAAAACTACCATATATGTTTTTCCGTTAATCCTCGGACTCACGAAGTCAACATTAACCATAAACTTTGATCACTACTCTAATTTCCTTTAATGATACATCTGCCTCGATCATGATAAAATCCATCGTAATCGTCTCACTCAATGACGTTGAACTTAAGGGTCCTCATAGTACCATTCACATCTATCCACTAACGAAACTCCTATCAACTCTGGTTCGTCCTACCATAGAGATGACAAAAATTAGGTACCACATTATCTCCCAACTAACCTGCTAAAGATAGGTAATATCATTACTCATCCATCCCAGCGAGGACGATCAGTTGGACTTAGCCTCAACTTAGTCCTCAGCACTTTAAGTAAACTTAACCGACACACGTTGATAAACTTCCGTTTTTCATCTGAAACAACACTTGAAGATACTCCACGAAGTCTGAACAATCCTCCGATACATTATTCGGTTTACTAACTCCGCTTGTGGACCTTAACTCGTAAGAAGATGTAAACTTCACCCGACGATCAACGATCACTTGAATTCAAACAAGACTCATGTAGGTCTTCAGAAAACTCATAACAAAGATTGAAGGAATGCCAACATCTCAACAAGGAAGGTCTCAATTGTACATCTTGATGTGGAGATATCCATCTCACGACTGATGAGATAAGTCACACATCGACAACATTTGAAAAATACGTAGAATTAAGATGATCAATGACAACAAGCACTTTCGAACGACAATAAGACATGACCTTAGTGATCATAAAAGAATTTCTCAAGAAAAGAAATTTTTTTTTCTGGATTTCACTTTCACATAAGCATAGAAAAGAATTTCATTAATTGAAGGACACAGGAACATCCAATATGGAAAAAGATCATTCCATCAGGTTCGTGGGTGTAAAAATGCATGATCAATACACATTTACAAACATGAATCTAATAAAGTTCATTCTTCCACAAGAATCTTCCAGCGGATTTAAGGAATCAAAGGGTGAATAACTTCTAATCCAAAGAGGATTAATTCTTATTCTTAGTACAAGGAATTTACAAAATGACGACTTTCACCTCTACCAAAAATAGAAGTGACAAAACTAAGTTTCACCAAGAAACTTCTGCTATCACGAAATTATCTGGGTTATAACTCAAGAAATAGTCATAACCACTTCTCTCAACAAAATGTGAAAGTATCCAGACCAATGGATTCTGTTAAATCAATTCACTCAAATGTCTAATACATCAAGGATCATTTAGAAGTGTGAGTACGACTTCTCACAAACAAAGAAATGAATAACTGGAAATTAATGAATTAGCATAACTAATTCAGGAGTCCTGACAGATTTCAAATTAGAGTCAGAAAATACTTGTTCATAATTCGTCCTTTACTTAGTTGTCAGGAATCTAGACGGTGGCATGAGCCTTCACACAACATTGGTGCTTCACAAGGAAAACACTCGGTCTAACAAACGGTTCAGACCACCGACCTTTCAGTTGAATGAGTCATTTAACTCGTTTTAACTTCGTAGGCAACATCCTACACAAAGCGACAGAGATCTGACCGAATCCAAAAACTAGATCAATCAAAAATCAATGTCCTTTGCTAACCATAAACCTAGAATATTTCCAGGGAACACTCCCGGAAAAACCCTTTACACAAGCACCTTGTTTGAATATCGATACACGATTCGCAAGGATAATCGAATGTCATATTCGAACCCAAGTAACATTCAAGATCTAAAGTCTCCCAGGACATAAAGCCCTTGGAAAACCATCAAGAAACATATACTTGTGCGTCAACACACATTGCTTCAACAAGAAACAATTCAAACAAGAGCTAACCAGAGATCACACAACAAAACTTAACAGACCTATTCCCCACAGATCCCGAAAGACTCGACCAGCTCTGATACCACCTTGTAACACCCCCTCCCTTGGGGCATTACTTACGTAACACATGCGGAATTTAAATTAAAAGATAATTTACTGGTGCTTTCGGAAAATAATTTATATAAGTATATAAGTGTCTGAAATTGGGTATAAAAATTTTGTCACTACTCCTAAGCCTTGATTGGCACAATAGTCTTACTATCATAGTACGGCAAGCCTATTTAATTTAAAGAATATACTTGAATAAAAGCTAGTATTTTACGAAAATTTCGACAGAGTCTCCTCTCGAATACGGACATCCAGGTAAAAGAACACCTGCTAAAATAATCACATTTTCATTCCAGAATTTCAGTTACACCAAATCCAACCAGACATCAATATATATAAAAATAACAGTCATAACCATAAGCTTTACAAGACCAAAAGGAAAAGTTTAAGTTTTCTTTCAAAATAACGCTCTCCGAGCCATAAATATTTCATTTTAAAATAAAGGCTCTCTGAGCCATACTCATACATACTTATCAAAATAATCTAAGTCTCAAACCCTAAGCTGGTCATTCTAAAAGTTATTCCTGAGGAGAACTCACGTGATCATTCCACAATCAAATACTTCAGCCAACCAGGTCTAAGTCTCTGAGTGACTTAGGAAAACTCCTCTGCACATCTGTACTAAAATACCCAGGGTACAATAGCAAACCAGAAGAAACCTGATATGTTTGTAAGGGTGAGATACCGACAAATGGATATATCACACAACAACCATATACATGATACATACATCACATAATCATATAAGCAGTTAAATCATGCATATACATAACATAACAGTGTTATATCAAAGGGTCTCAAACCCGCACAGTCAATCTTTTGAAAATATGCATGACACTTCAATCATCAGGCTCTAACTTAATCTCATGAGATATCAACACCGTTTTTCTCATCGGAGAAGAATTAGAGTTGGTCAAGCTCTAGCCCATCGGGCATTACTCCCTTACCCTCATGCATTAAGGTCTCGGGGCGGGCAACGCCACATGTGCCTCTTCACTCGGTTTACATGGACGAGACTCCCGGATACCACCTTGTATCTCGTTATAATCATCAATAGCACGTCTGCTTGGGGAAATGCACATGAGAAAATATTTTATTTAAAAGGATTTCTTTGTGTTCATCATTTTCACTGTCGCTGCTCAAGGCTAACGACTTAAATCATCATTTCCCCATCGCTTGAAAACTCAGAAGCATAGGACTCATAGTCCGAATGCTCAATCACAATGCCCAAGACCGTGGCCACAGTCAAGGGTTGTGGTCGTAGAAAACAACCTTCATCTTTAATCATGTTCATCACACGCGGTTAGAATACACAGTCCAACACAACGCGATTAGGATCTAAGTCCATAACATCATAACCAGGACTCGTAGTCCCGAATTCACACTGATTCAAGATCACGTGCACATCACTGAATACTAGAGGCGACGTCTCGCGTACTAGATTCTCTTTCTTAAGTACTTATTTTTCGTTCAGTGAAAAACAAATTCAAAACCGAATCCTCGATAACCTATCCAGGTCATCGGAAAGTTTCTAAAATATTTAGGAAAAACCTTTTCTTTGAAAATCTTTTTATAAAGCATCTTTGAAATTCTTTTATCTTTGAAATATTTCCCCCAATAGGATATTGCCAAATAATCTTGAAAGTTTTCATTTGAAGACACATAGTTCGAAAAGGATTTTTCTCTTGTATAACAATAGTTCACCAAAACCATTTCAACATTTAAAACAAGTACTTTAAGTTTAAAGAGCTTTTGGAAAAGAACACCAATCTCTTCATCTTCAAAGCTTATTAAGGTTTTTAATCCTTATAACGGTTGAGCACAGACGCACGTCTGGCTTAGCAAACTTTCAATCAACAACAGTATGTATATCATCAGTGCAAAGCTAATATCACAGTTGAAAGCAGTTCATCACATGTATGCATTATATCATTTAGAACAAGTACAGATCAACATCAGATAATAGCACAACAGCTCAAGTACATTAGATAATCAAGTAAGCCCAATCAACATATAAATATCCAGTTAAACACCTACACACATGCATACAGTTATTGAATATCCCTAGGCAAACTCCCCTTACCTTTGAAGACAAGTAAAGGATCCTCGTCTTAATACTCACATTAGCTCCAAGAGTATAACTATCTACTCCATCAAGCAAGCATAGCCGTGTCAAACGCTCTCGCAGAGGGGAATCCAACAACGCGCAACAACCGAGAAACCAAGAAATCAATTACACATGATCAAACACACATTCTAATTTGATCTAAACACTTTATCTTATTACCAAACAAGGTTATTTTCAACGAAAATCGCGTTTGGAGCTTACGCTTCACAATACCCTTTAAGGAAACTTTGTTTTGATTAAAAGATCATGAAAAAGAACTTTGGAAATCATCCATTTAGAGTCCTAATTGCACTAAATCATAATTAATTTCACAAAAACATACCAAAATTCAAATAAAATAAAATTAGGGTTTTAGGGCTCCTTATTAAAATTTAGGGAAAACTCAGAATAATGAAATTGGTTTAGGGAAAAAATAATTCATAGTCCCTATTTCATAAAACAAGGTTTAATTTCAAAATTATAATCTGAAATTAAAGGGTTAGGGTTAGGGTTTGCAAACTGAATTGGGGATTCTTGAAACTAGAAGAAATTAGGGGTAAACACTTACCCAAGGAGGAGGAAGAACAGGTGGTGGTTACTAGGAGGTCCAAGACGGTGGCGTGGATCGAGGACGACGGCGGCAGAGGTGTCACCGCGGCGGTGATCGCGACCCAAACTCGAAACAAGGCAGATCCGCACGCACGGCGGCGATCTGCAGCATTTCTGCTCGTCTTCTCTCCATCGACGCGGGCGACCGGGGACTGGACGACACACCCATGACGGAGACGCACGGCCTGCGAGCGGAGAGAGGTCGAACGCGCGTGCGGTTTCTTCCCTGGTCCAGGCACGAGCGGCGGTTGGAGGTCCTCCCAAGGTCGCGACGCGCAGTTGTGAGCTAAAGGGAGAGAGAAGTTTCAAGCCATGGGAGATAGTGAGTTGATGTGAGGAGGGAAAGGAAGATGTGTCTGTAAAATGAAAGAAGAAGAGGGAAGAAGAAAAAAAAGAAAACGAAGAGAAATGGGGGGGTCGACGTGCGCAAATAGTGACCAGGAGGAGGAACATATCGTTTTTCATTTACTTAGTAGGTAGGTAGAAAAATGAGTAGTAAATATTAGGCCTAAAATAAATATGTTTTTACTTTTTGGAATCTAAAAATAAAGATTGATAAAGATATGATTTCAAAATTCAAATTAGAGTAAAGATTAATAATTGAACTGATCAACTAAGAAAATACCCAATCCAAAATTTAATCTCCGATTAATGTCAAACCAAAATATTTTCAACTCTAAAATTAAATAGAATGAGAATATTTTCCTCTTAATCATATTATTTAAAATATTTTTCTGTACCGGTATAATAGTGACAATAACGTAAATTATTGTCTAGTAAGCGTGCATTCACTGAAATAAGTCAGTGCTAACGCGCCCAATAAAATAATTTGAAGAGAGTAACTTAATTACTCAAACTAAACCACATAACATAATAAATTTAAACATCCAAATAAAATAATTTATCATAGGTGTAAAAAAACTAGGGTGTTACATAAGTGATGGAGCCCTGCCTTTAGATGAAGGAATTGTTAGGAGTTGTGTATTTCCTTGGACAATAGGGTAGATGTGCATGGGAAATTTCTTAAACCATGGATACTAAAGGGGCTTGAGAACCAAATTGAAAATGAGAGGCAAAAGATTCGAGAGGAATTATGTGGAGAACGGACTATGTGGGATGTGGTAAGATTCAATTTTGATAAGATTGAATTTCTTAGGTTTTTGGCGCAAAGGTTATCATGTGCAACTCAGGAATGTTACGACGTTTTGATTGGAGATTTGAAAAGTGTGAATTTGATATGACTAGAAGAGTAGATTAAGCTTAAATGGACTAAGACTATGATCGCATCTCTTGAGTAGAAGGTTAATTGATGTTATGTAAAGTTAGTGTTGGTTTTGGTGTTAGCTGTGAAAACTAGATATTGGAGAAAGTTTTTCCTAATGGATTTGTATTGAGAAGTGAAGAGATTAAGCATTGATTTTATTCTTTAAAATGTAATAGACTAAGGTGAAATATCGAAGGTAATGGGGATAATGCGGTAGTGAAAAGTCTCGAGGATAAATAAAATAACATAAGAATTGATCTTGTTATAGTGTTATAGATGAAAGGAATGAAGCAATGAGAATACAAAGCAAGATTTTAGAGTTAAGGTATGATTACAACATCCTGTTTAGTTTTAAGCTACGAAATTTCGAGGACGAAATTTTTTTAAGAGGGGTAGTAATGTAACACCCTAGTTTTTACACCTAGGATTAATTATTTTATTTGGATGTTTATGTTTATTATGTTAGGTGGTTTAGTTTGAGTAATTAAATTACTCTCTTCAAATTATTTTATTAGGTGCGTTAGCACTGACTTATTTCAGTGAATGCACGTTTACTAGACAATAATTTACGTTATTGTCACTATTATACCAGTACAGAAAAATATTTTAAATAATGTAAATAAGAGAAAAGAATTTTCATATTCTTATCCTATTTAATTTTAGAGTTAAAAATATTTTGGTTTGACATTTATCGGAGATTAAATTTTGGACTGAGTATTTTCTTAGTGGATCAGTTCAACTATTAATCTTTACTCTAACTTGAATTTCGAAAACATATCCTTATCAATCTTTAATTTTAGATTCTAAAAAGTAAAAACATGTTTATTTTATGCCTAATATTTATCACTCATTTTATACCTATCACTAAGTAATTTGTTTAAAAACCCATTTTCTCTCTTTTCTCTCTCTTTTTCTCGACGCTATCTCTCTCTTTCTCCCTTTTATTCTCTGCTTCTTCTCTTTCTTTCTTTCTTTCTTCTTTCTCTTTTCTTCTTCTTCCTTCCACCTCAACTTCTTCTTCCTCCTCTCAACAACCAGACGCACGCCACCCTTGGACAGCCGCTGCCACCGCTCGGTGCCGCGCGAAGAGGAGACAGTCGCGGCCCTGCACGCGTCATCGGAGTAGCGGAGCCGAGCCACCGTGTCTTGCGTCGGATCGCCACCACCTCACCATGGTAAGCGCCGTTCATGGTGGTTTCGAACCCAACTCGTTGGTTAAGTTTCTCTCTTTTCTTTTATGCTCTCTTTCAACTCTGTTGCTCTTGTTCACTGTAGAACCGCCACTGCCACCTCGCCGGAATCGCGTCCGCCGCCGCGAGGAGCACCACAGCACCACCTTCAAGTTGTCTCCAAGCTTGGGTGAGTCAAAACCCCCTCTTGTGTCTCAGATTCAAAACCCCCAAATGGATTTTTTGAAACCCTAACCCTAACCCTTTGATTTCAGATTTTAATTTTGAAAATTAAGGTTGTTTTATGAGATTGGGACTGTGAGTTTGTGTTTCCCTAAACCAATTTCATTATTCTGAGTTTCCCCTAAATTTTAATAACGAGCCCTAAATCCCCAATTTAATTTTATTTGAATTTGGGTATGTTTTTGTGAAATTAATTATGATTTAGTGCAATTAGGACTCTAAATGGATGATTTCCAAAGTTCTTTTTCAAGATCTTTTAATCAAAACAAAGTTTCCTAAAAGGGTATTAGGAAGCGTGAGCTTCAAACATGATTTTCTTTAAAAATAACCTTGTTTGGTAATTAGATTAAGTGTTTAGATAAAGTTAGAATGTGTGTTTGATCATGTGTAATTGATTTCTTGATTTCTGGTTGTTGCGCGTTGTTGAATTTACTCTCTGAGACGTTTGAACACGGCTATGCTTGCTTGATGGAGTAGATATGAGCTAACGTGAGCATTAGGACGATGATCCTTTACTTGTCTTCAAAGGTAAGGGGAGTTACCTAGGGATATTCAATAACTATATGCATGTGTGTATGTGTGTAATTGAGTGTTGTGAATATTATTGTGATGTTGAGCCAATACTTGAATAACTTGTTTACTTGAACCATTGTGGTTATTGCTTGGAGTTGAACATTTGTTGCTTTAAAGTGTTATGAATTATATATATGTGATTAACTGTGATATATATGAATTATATATACATGATTAACTGTGATATTATTACTGTTGATTGAAGTTTGAAAAGCCAGACTTGAGTCTGTGCCCAATCATGATAAGAATTAAAAGCCTTAATAAGCCTTGAATAGAACTTTGAAAATTTTGGGTTCACTTATAAAAGTTCCTTCTTTAAAGTGTTTACTTCAGAAGAATACGACCCTTGTTTTTAGGAAAATTTTAAAGTGATTTTGAGTTGAAGGAAACTAAATTTTTATGATCAAAAGTTTTGTACGAGAGAAACCCTTTTAGAACGGTGTGATTTATGAAGGAAAGACCCTTTGAAAATATTTATTATGAAGGAAAGACCTTTTGAAAATATTTAACTTTATTCCATCAATGAATTTCAAATACAAATGAATTTCCTAGATGTTTTAGAAAAGATTTTTGCAAAGGAAAAGGATTTTCTCCCAAATAATTTTGGAAACGTTCCGGTTACTTGGATAAGTGACCGAGGTTTTGTTTTGGTTTTGATTTTCACTGAGCGAAATGTTTTACAAGTCGATAAATTAGCCTAGAAACCGAGACGTCGGAGTTCTAGTGTTGTATGGACACGTAGATCAAGGATCTGTGTCAGGGGACGGAGTGTCCTGTAAAGTTTTGTTTTTGGACTGTGTGTCCTAAGTTGATGTGGACAGTGTGAGTTCCATATCCGCGAGCCTAAAACTGGTGCATCGATTTAAGGGCATCGTGATTGAGCATTCGGACTGTATGTCCTATGTTGAGATTAAAAGATTTGGACTGTGTGTCCTGTATTTGTTTTAAGTGAAAAGTCTTAATTAAAAGAATTAAGCATGGTCGTTAAGCTTTGTGCTTCGACGAGGAAAGATTATTATGACAAAGAAAACAAAGCGAGAATAAAAGTTTTTCTCATGCATTTAATGGCCATTGTGTCATGTAAATGGCATTGAATCCAGAGTGGATCAATGTATATGACAGACGTGTCAGGTGGTGATGATCATTGAGGTCCGGAGTGGATCAATGTATCTTTTATAGGACTTTGTGTCCAAATTGATAGGACTTTGTGTCCAGATTGAATATATGTGCCGCTATTTCCTAACTGGAATGGGGGAATAGTGTCATTGCTTTGCATGAGCATCCTAACGGGAATGGGGATGTGCACAATTGTGTCGTTGCTTTGCATGAGCATCCTAACGGAAATGGGGATGTGCACAATTGTAATTGTGTCGTTGCTTTGCATGAGCATCCTAACGGGAATGGGGATGTGCACAATTGTGTTAGGTGCTGGAATGAACATCCTATCGGGAATGGGGATGTGCACCATTGATTTTCTTGGGCATTGTTTTGTTCGTTTTTACAATGTGCCATGTGCGAGCCTGATCAGCTTGAAAAGAAACAGAAAGTTGTGGGATCTCCGGAGATTAGGTATCAAAATAGAGTTGAATATTGAAGTGTCATGCATTCTTTTTATAAAACTGATTGTTCGGGTTTGAGACCCTTTGTTATAACACTGTTATGTTATGTATATGCATGATTTAAAATGCTTATATGATTATGTGATGTATGTATCATGTGTATGGTTGTTGTGTGATATATCCATTTGTCGGTATCTCACCCTTACAAACATATCAGGTTTCTTCTGGTTTGCTATTGTACCCTGGGTACTCTAATACAGATGGTGCAGAGGAGTCTTTCTAAGTCACTCAGAGACTTAGAGGTAGTTGCTTGATGAGGTATTACTTGCGGATTAACTTTTAGAACGACCAGCTTAGGATTGAGACTTGGATTATTTTGATGGTATGTATGAGTTTGGCTCAGAGAGCCTTTATTTTAAAAGGGAATGTCTATAGCTCGGAGAGCATATCTTTTGAATGAAAATCTAAGCTATTTCTTTTGGTTTTGTAAAGCTTATGGCTATAGCTATTATTTTTATGTATTGATGCCTGGTTGAATTTGGTGTAACAGGAATTCTGGAGTGAAAATGTAATTATTTTAACAGGTGTTATTTTATCTGGGATGTCCGAATTACAGAGGAGACTCTGTCGATTTTTTTTGTAAAACTACTAGCTTGTATTTAAGTATATTCTTTAAACTAAATAGGCTTGCCAAGATATGATAGTAAGTTTGTGTGTCGATTAAGGCTTAGGTGTGGAGTCGTGAAAAAATTTTATAACCAATTTCAAACACTTATGTACTTATATAAGTTATTTTCCGAAAGCACCAGCAAATTATCTTTTAAATTTTTATTTTCGTACGTGTTACGTAGTAATGCCCAAGGGAGGGTGTTACAATGAGTTTGATCTCCAATATCATCCAGGAAAGGCAAATGTCGTAGCGGACGCGTTAAGTCGGAAATCTATACAAGTGTCTGCTATGATGATTAAAGAATTAGAATTGATTGAACAATTTAGAGATCTGAATTTTTGGATAACATAATTATCCCGGAGCAAGATTAGTTTAGGAATGGTCACTATCACCAGTGGATTCCTAGACATAATTTGGAAGAAGCAAGCTGAGGACCAACACCTTCAAAAGGTTAACCAGATGATATAAGAAGGTAAGACAGTAGAATTTAAGAGAGGTAACGATGGAATCATAAAGTTTAAAGAAATGATCGGTGTGCCTGAAGATAAAGAAGTTAGGAATTTGATTCTGGAAGAGGCGCACAAAAGCAAGTTAAGTTTTCGTCCAGGTGCCACAAAGATGTATCAAGACTTGAGGAAAATGTTTTGGTGGCCTGGAATGAAAAAGGAAGTTGCGGAGTATGTCCAATCCTGCTTGGTGTGTCAAAAAGCAAAGATTGAACACCAAAAACAAGGAGGATCATTGCAATCTCTAGATATTCCAGAATGGAAATGAGACAGTATTGCAATGGGCTTTGTGTCAGAAAAAGTATGATGCAATTTGGATTATAATTGATAGGTTAAGAAAATGTGCTCATTTCCTTCCTATCAATCAAAGGTTCTCAATGGAAAAGTTAACCCAGTTGTATATAAAGGAACTAGTCAGACCGCATAGAGTGCTAGCAAGTATAATTTCGGACAGAGATCCGGGATTTACATCAAGGTTCTGGCAGAGTTTACACAATGCTCTGGGAACTAAGTTAAGAATGAGTTCATCTTATCATCCTCAGACGGATGGTCAGTCGGAGAGAACGATTCAATCGCTGGAAGCTTTATTAAGAGCATGTGTATTAGAGCACACAGAAAGTTGGGACGAAGTTCTTCCATTGATTGAGTTTACATATAACAATAGTTTCCACACAAGTATCGGCATGGTGCCATACGAAGCATTGTATGGAAGAAAGTGTAGAACATCGCTCTGTTGGTATGAGACGGGAGAAAACCAGTTGATTGGACCAGAGGTGGTACAACAAACAACGGAACAAGTTCAGAAGATTCGGGAGAAGAGATGAAAATAGCGATAGATTCAGAAGATTCGGGAGAAGATGAAAATAGCGATAGATATGCAGAAAAGCTACAGCGACAAAAGGAGAGGGCCTTTGGAATTCCAGGAAGGCGATCATGTTTTCATGTGAGTCACACCGAGGACTGGAATTGGCAGGGCAACAAAATCCAAAAAGCTTACACCTCGTTTTATCGGACAATTTCAAATTCTTCGCCGAATTGGTTCAGTTGCCTATCAAATAGCCTTACCGCCCAATCTTTCGAATCTTCATGACGTTTTCCATGTATCCCAACTCAAAATATTATCCCAATCCATCACACATTATAGAGCCTGAATCAATACAGTTAAGAGAAAACCTTGAGTATGAGGCTTTGCCTATACGGATCGAGGACCGAAGGATAAAAGAACCCCATGGGAAGCAGATTCCGTTAGTCAAAGTCATCTGGGATGCAATAACTGATGATGCTACATGGGAAAGATAAGCCGATATGCAACAGAGATATCCACACCTGTTCCTGTGAGGTAACTTAATTTAAATTCCGAGAACGAAATTTCTTTTAAGGGAGGTAGTAATGTAACATCCTGATTTTAGCAAGTGAAAATAGAATATCTTAATACGTTTTGGATGAGGGTTAGATAAATCAAAACCATTTAAGAATCCGAACGTATATGTAAGTTTAGAACAAAATTCAAGCACCTCAATTTAAATCCTTAACTAATGTGGTTTATCATTAACAAAAATTAAAAGATAATTAACACTAATCTTAATTAACTATACTTTAGTTATAAGTTTTAACCTAGTTAAATTAACTAAAATAATTTTTTTAAATCTTATTAGTATTTGGTACACGGCAGTTTTAGAAATGGGTAACATCTCCATCTACAAATTTATTATATGATCATTTCACTCCACCTCTTGCTTGTGCCTTTCTGGTTGACGCAAATTTCAAGAATTCTTTCACGATAATTTAAGATGCCACGCTTCAAGCTTGCTATCCTTGTAACTTTATTATTATTATTTTTTATTTCTTTTCTATCTTCATGCAAAATTCTTGGGTCCTCAATTGACCACGCCACCTGGTTATATTTTGTGGCTAAATTTCTTTCCTATCTTATTAAGCTTCCGACGCACAGGAGAGAAAGAAATAAGGATCTCATTAAGTTAAGCTTTCAACGCATCAGAGAGAAAGAAATAAAGATATGAAGAATTTGCTTTTAGTTTCTTAGAAAATAAAAGAAAAAGAAAAAGAAGATAGATAGTCAGAGTGAGATAGCGTAGAAAGAATAGAAGGAGAGAGAGAAGAGGGAGGCCGAGAGTGAGAGAGAAAATTCCGGAGGAATTTCCGATCAATCCGTTTGTCCTATCGAGAAACCGACTATACCATTGTGATCCTCGCGACGTCTACTTCATTACCCTATCTTTCTTTTCTTGATTATGCTAAGGTGAATTTTCGGAGCCCCGAAGGATGTGGAACTGCATGTGGCAGATTTGACAAGTATAGGAGTGGGCTCGTTTCGTTGCATTAAAGCTAGCCTACGACACTTTAGGTGGGGAGAAAGTAACCGACGTCGTCGGGGAGGCAAGCGTAGAATAATAATTATATATGCATGTGTATAGGGTGCCTCAGACCCTACTAGGATTGTCAAATAATCGACAATGGCTAAACCCAAATAAAATAATATTTTTATGTTCTCTCGGGTTTAGTGGTTGTAGATTTATTGACATTAAGCCTGATACCCTAGTTAGCAATTTGATATTGATTGAGGTTGTCTGGAATTGCATGTTACTGTGCTGTTAAAATTATACATGATGATACATGATATTTGCTATACTTGGTATACTGAACATGATTTTATGATTATTTTATCTTAGTATATGATAATTGATGATTGGCACTGTTATGACGAATATATGTTTATATGGATGAGTTGAGAGTTAACACCATGGTAATGCCTTGAGATTATGGCTTTGATGCCAGGGATGTATGAGCATACGTGTTGAGAGTGTGAATGTGTAAGAAGGTTCCGGTGTTAACTAAGATGATGTTTATTGCATTGCATTTTACCAAGGTGGTGAGCCGTATGACTGGGAGTCATATGAGGTTAGTTGTACTTGAGTGCGAGTACGGATTACGGAGGGGTTGGTCTGTGAAAAGACCTTGGAGATGTAAAACTGGACTCAGGAGGCTCACGGTGACCATTAGGTAGCGCCTAGTGCGTCGTGTACCCCAGTAGAGCCTGGTTATCTCGACTTTACCCTGAGTATCCATGTTTAAGGTTGACTATCCGAGGTGACCCAGATAACTCTGATGGAGTTGAGCTCACAGGGAGATGCACTCTTATGGGTCACGACGAGCGGAAAAGTTGCCTAGACAAACTAACTGATATTCCTTAAGCAAAGAGGCTTGATAAGGGAATCTTTCGGGGCTAAGACCCGAATAAGAGATATCGGGCGACATGCATAGGAGTGAGACTCCTTAGAGGATTAATCTGGGAGTGAACATAGAGGATGTACTGTGTTGGTGTCACTCGGAAGATGATTACTTATTATTAGTTGTATGTGTTATATGTATATGTGATTATTGCTCTATGTGTCCCCATCCCCATTTTTATGACTATGTTAGAGTTGCTTATCTCCCTTCTTTCTCTACCTTTCTATGTATGTTATCGGTATAGTAGATGAACAACAATGCCAAGATGAGAACGACAACTTGGAAGGACTACCGGCCACAATGCTATCTACAAAAGATCCCACCACAATTATATAGATGTTGTGACGACAAAGACGATGGTAGTTCTAGACCCCCACATCACTGATGATGTGGATATGTCAGATGCGTCTGTTAGGTTGTGTGCCTCTGTGAGCTTATTTTGTATTTTGGATGTATTTTGAGAGGCGGGCTAGGTAGCTATAGGACTTTTCCCCTGTTTTCTGTGAGCAGTTTATGTATTATGTTCAGTTTTAGTTTGACACTGTTTGTATTTTTTAGTAAGCCTAGAATTCCTCTGTTGGGATTTATCGTACTTGGGTGACAGAAGTACTTATTATGTAGATATAACTAATGTGTGTTTTTGAGTGTGTTTAGGAAAGCTGGAAAAAAAAAAGATTATGCTGATAATCTGTTTTTGAATAATTGATTAATGTGATAATCGATTATAATCAGAATCTGTTTTTGTTTGGGTATGTTTGCTGAAAATCGATTTTTAGATAATCTATTTTGTTTGGGTGGTGCAAAAATAATCACTTTTACATAGTAAATTATGAAAAAGAGCATGAATTTATTTTTTTTATATTAATGATATTGATTTTTTTAAAACATTAAAACTGGTTAAAATGTTAATTTTTTTCTATTTTGCCATCAATTTTTTTCTATTATAAAAAGTTTAAATGAAATTTGTTACATATTTTATTATGAAAAAAGTCAAGCTCGGTAGTCTCGTATCCACAATATAAAAGAATTGGCCATTGATGCTGCGGTACTACGACATTGGGAACGAATACATGGAGAGTAAAAGTTGACCGTGGGGGCAAGACTGGACTAAAAATGTTATGATGAAAAATAATCCTACCATAACAATCTAACAGTCCAATGTCCTAGATGGTTCATAAACAACGTTTTTAAAGAAATAAAAGTTGTTTTTAAACTTCACCTATATTCCCAAACATGATGATCTTTTCATAAAACCCTTTTTTTTCTAATAAAACAGTTGAAACTAGGAAAATCAAGCTTTTCCAAACATGCTCTTATTCTGTTGTGCATGTTTTAAATGAAGTTAATTTTATCGCTTCCGCAAAGTAATCTATTTTCGTATGTATAATCGCGCTAACGTTAATACAACGGATTAAGGCTTACTGAATTAGGATTTCTTTAGTGGGACATCTGGGTGTCTCATTGTTTAACATACACTTCTTCTTCAATTATACCATTTAGTAAAGCACTTTTTACATCCTTTTGAAAAAGGGTGATTTGGTGTTGTGCAACATATGATATTAATATGCGGATAGTTTCTATTCTAGCTACAGGTACAAAGGTTTCAATATAATCAATATCTTCTTGTTGGTTATAGCCTTGAGCTACTAACCTTGCCTTATTTCTGACAACTTTGTCATCCTCATCCAATTTGTTTCTAATGACCCATCTTGTTCCAATGACAGATTTGTTTTTGGGCTTGGAGACAAGTGTCCAGACATCATTTCTAGTGAACTGGTTGAGTTCTTCTTGCATAGCAAGAATCCAGCTTTCATCCTCAAGAGCTTCTTCAATGCGTTTTGACTATATTTCTGACAAAAAGGCCACATTGCTTGTTTCTCTTAAAGTGGATCTGGTTCTTACTCCTTCTGAGGGATTTCCAATAACAAGATCCTTAGGATGATGAGTTTTGAACTTCCAGTCCCTTTTGAGATCATCATGAAGATCTTGACTTGTCTGCTAACTTGTTTTGTTGACTTGTCTGCTCCACTTATCTGTCTGACAGGTTCTATCTTGGTCAGATCAAGTTGTTGACTTTCTGTCTTGTTTATGTCAAGACCTGCAAGATCATCTAGTTTTGATAATTCTTTATCAGTCTTTAAACCATCATTGAACTTAACATGAACATATTCTTTAATAACAAGTTTTGGAATTATAAATTCTAAAGGCTTTAGACATTTCAGAATATCCTACAAAGATACCTTTATCTAAGGTATGAAAATAAGATATGTTGGGGCTTTTACCTTCCCACAATTCATAAGGTGTCTTCTTTAGAAAAGGCCTAATAAGTATTCTGTTTTGTACAGAACATGCAGTGTTTACTGCTTCTTACCATAAGTACTTAGGGAGATTATTCTCATTGAGCATAGATCTAGCCATCTCTTGCAAAGATCCATTCTTTCTCTCAACCACTCCATTTTGTTGTGAAGTTCTAGGTGCAGAGAAATTGTGCGAGATCCCATTCTCATCACAGAACTGTCTAAACTGCTCATTTTCAAATTCTCCCCCACGGTCACTTCTAAGGGTAAAGATACAGAAACCCTGTTCATTTTGTAATCTTTTGAATAATACTAAGAAAGCCTTAAAAGACTCATCCTTGTGGGTTAAGAAGAGTACCCATGTAAATCTAGAGTAGTCATCAACTATGACAAATCCATATTTTCTTCCAGCTAGGCTAGCAATACTAACTGTTCCAAACAGATCCATGTGTAACAACTGAAGAGGTCTAGAGGTTGATACTTAGTTTTTAGATTTGAAACTTGATTTTATTTGTTTACCTCTCTGACATGCATCACACAAGACATCTTTTTTAAAACTAATATTAGGCAATCCTCTCACAAGGTTATCATTTTTCAGTTTAGAAATTAATTTCATACTAGCATGTCCTAGTTTCTTATGTCATAACCATCTTTCATCCTTTTTAGATATCAAACAGGTTACACGGATAGTCTGGAGAGTCTCAGATGACTCTCCTCCACCTCCTGATCCTCCTCCAGTATGAGAAGCCTCTTCGTTGCCATCTCCGGCAACTCTCTGTAGTTCTATTGCGAGCCATGATCCTGTTTCAAGAAATCATCAGCTCACATTTATATGATATATAATACTGTATAAAATTGGTATATAAATACTATATGTCATACAAATGTTAACTACCGCACCTGGACTCACATTTATATATAAATACTATATATAAATACTAGCATTTCTAGTGAACTGGTTGAGTTCTTCTTGCATAGCAAGAATCCAGCTTTCATCCTCAAGAGCTCCTTCAATGCGTTTTGACTCTATTTCTGACAAAAAGTCCACATTGCTTGTTTCTCTTAAAGTGGATCTGGTTCTTACTCCTTCTGAGGGATTTCCAATAACAAGATCCTTAGGATGATGAGTTTTGAACTTCCAGTCCCTTTTGAGATCATCATGAAGATCTTGACTTGTCTGCTAACTTGTTTTGTTGACTTGTCTGCTCCACTTATCTGTCTGACAGGTTCTGTCTTGGTCAGATCAGGTTGTTGACTTTCTGTCTTGTTTATGTCAAGACCTGGAAGATCATCTAGTTTTTATAATTCTTTATCAGTCTTTAAACCATCATTGAACTTAACATGAACATATTCTTTAATAACAAGTTTTGGAATTATAAATTCTAAAGGCTTTAGACATTTCAGAATATCCTACAAAGATACCTTTATCTAAGGTATGAAAATAAGATATGTTGGGGCTTTTACCTTCCCAAAATTCATAAGGTGTCTTCTTTAGAAAAGGCCTAATAAGTATTCTGTTTGTATGAGAACATGCAAGTGTTTCTTGCTTCTTACCATAAGTACTTAGGGAGATTATTCTCATTGAGCATAGATCTAGCCATCTCTTGCAAAGATCCATTCTTTCTCTCAACCACTCCATTTTGTTGTGAAGTTCTAGGTGCAGAGAAATTGTGCGAGATCCCATTCTCATCACAGAACTGTCTAATCTGCTCATTTTCGAATTCTCCCCCACTGTCACTTCTAAGGGTAAAGATACAGAAACCCTATTCATTTTGTAATCTTTTGAATAATACTAAGAAAGCCTTAAAAAACTCATCCTTGTGGGTTAAGAAGAGTACCCATGTAAATCTAGAGTAGTCATCAACTATGACAAATCCATATTTTCTTCCAGCTAGGCTAGCAATACTAACTGTTCCAAACAGATCCATGTGTAACAACTGAAGAGGTCTAGAGGTTGATACTTAGTTTTTAGATTTGAAACTTGATTTTATTTGTTTACCTCTCTGACATGCATAACACAAGACATCTTTTTCAAAACTAATATTAGGCAATCCTCTCACAAGGTTATCATTTTTCAGTTTAGAAATTAATTTCATACTAGCATGTCCTAGTTTCTTATGTCATAACCATCTTTCATCCTTTTTAGATATCAAACAGGTTACACGGATAGTCTGGAGAGTCTCAGATGACTCCCCTCCACCTCCTGATCCTCCTCCGGTATGAGAAGCCTCTTCGTTGCCATCTCCGGCAACTCTCTGTAGTTCTATTGCGAGCCATGATCCTGTTTCAAGAAATCATCAGCTCACATTTATATGATATATAATACTGTATAAAATTGGTATATATATACTATATGTCATACAAATGTTAACTACCGCACCTGGACTCTCATTTATATATAAATACTTTATATAAATACTCGCATTTCTAGTGAACTGGTTGAGTTATTCTTGCATAGCAAGAATCCAGCTTTCATCCTCAGGAGATTCTTCAATGCGTTTTGACTCTATTTCTGACAAAAAGGCCACATTGCTTGTTTCTCTTAAAGTGGATCTGGTTCTTATTCCTTCTGAGGGATTTCCAATAACAAGATCCTTAGGATGATGAGTTTTGAACTTCCAGTCCCTTTTGAGATCATCATGAAGATCTTGACTTGTCTGCTAACTTGTTTTGTTGACTTGTCTGCTCCACTTATCTGTCTGATAGGTTCTGTCTTGGTCAGATCAGGTTGTTGACTTTCTGTCTTGTTTATGTCAAGACCTGCAAGATCATCTAGTTTTGATAATTCTTTATCAGTCTTTAAACCATCATTGAACTTAACATGAACATATTCTTTAATAACAAGTTTTGGAATTATAAATTCTAAAGGCTTTAGACATTTCAGAATATCCTACAAAGATACCTTTATATAAGGTATGGAAATAAGATATGTTGGGGCTTTTACCTTCCAACAATTCATAAGGTGTCTTCTTTAGAAAAGGCCTAATAAGTATTCTGTTTTGTACAGAACATGCAGTGTTTACTGCTTCTTACCATAAGTACTTAGGGAGATTATTCTCATTGAGCATAGATCTAGCCATCTCTTGCAAAGATCCATTATTTCTTTCAACCACTCCATTTTGTTGTGAAGTTCTAGGTGCAGATAAATTGTGCGAGATCCCATTCTCATCATAGAGCTGTCTAAACTGCTCATTTTCAAATTCTCACCCACGGTCACTTCTAAGGGTAAAGATACAGAAACCCTGTTCATTTTGTAATCTTTTGCATAATACTAAGAAAGCTTTAAAAGACTCATCCTTGTGGGTTAAGAAGAGTACCCATGTAAATCTAGAGTAGTCATCAACTATGACAAATCCATATTTTCTTCCAGCTAGGCTAGCAACACTAATTGTTCCAAACAGATCCATGTGTAACAATTGAAGAGGTCTAGAGGTTGATACTTAGTTTTTAGATTTGAAACTTGATTTTATTTGTTTACCTCTCTGACATGCATCACACAAGACATATTTTTTAAAACTAATATTAGGCAATCCTCTCACAAGGTTATCATTTTTCAGTTTAGAAATTAATTTCATACTAGCATGTCCTAGTTTCTTATGTCATAACCATCTTTCATCCTTTTTAGATATCAAACAGGTTACACGGATAGTCTGGAGAGTCTCAGATGACTCCCCTCCACCTCCTGATCCTCCTCCAGTATGAGAAGCCTCTTCGTTGCCATCTCCGGCAACTCTCTGTAGTTCTATTGCGAGCCATGATCCTGTTTCAAGAAATCATCAGCTCACATTTATATGATATATAATACTGTATAAAATTGGTATATAAATACTATATGTCATACAAATGTTAACTACCGCACCTGGACTCACTACCCAAATTCTAAGCATAGTCGTTATCCGATGTGGATTCAACTAAAACGGCCAACACACCCTAACCTCACAGTCTGATTAGAATCACACTACTCTGATACCACCAAATGAGACACCCATATGTCCCATTAAATGAAACCTAAATTAAACTAACCTTAATTGCGATATAAATGTTAAACATATATAAAATAGAAGACGTAGAAATTAAAAACATTAAGCGTAATAAATAAATAAATATAAGGAGCACACCACACGTATATATATAACCATAAAAATACAAAACAGTCCAGAGCACCCCATCAGTAGGGTCCCACAATATACATACTGATACAAACTTATATAAGCAACATAAGATAAAACATCTCAAAAGACGCACTGGACACAGACTTTATACTCAACTACTCGAGTCCACTGCTTGTCCTCCAGCATCTAGCTCATAAGGGGTTCCATCAAGCTTCTCAGGAGCTGGCTCCTTCGCAGGGTCTTCTCATAACGATCATATAAATGAAACATACAAAGAAAAGAAGTAGGGAGATAAGAAAGGTGCTATCATCATAAGAGGAAAAGGTTACATAACATACGTACAATAATAGCACATAAACATACATCACATATCATTCACATATAAATATAACAAGCATCATCCGAAATATATCATCATCCTCTACCCTTTGCTCTCATGCAACTGATTATGTATGCTGACATGGCCACTACGATCCGGTCACACAACCTCCATCAAAATAGGGATGGCCACTTCGTCGACGTATATCGATTCATACCCTAGTGCCTTAACCTCTCATCACTATCTCATAAAATATCTCAGGTAATATCATGTCATCAATCTCATTAAAATAAAATATTAATTAATTAGGTTAGGCACGTCTAAATCATACATCATACACTCCCCAACATGCATCGCTCCAAAATATCATATATCAATGCCCAGGAAACAACTAAGCATTTTGGATATATGCCCTGATAGGTACATATGTTTTGATGATGGACAAAAGAAAAAGGTCCAGAAGGACTAAAGTGCAAAAAGAAAAAAATTGTAAAGCAAGCAAGCACAAGGGGTAAAGTGGGAATTTTACTATTTGTATTGTATGTTTTATAATCATGTGTAAATTGTAAGTAGAGTTCTCAATTTAATTATGGTCACACACACATTTAACATGTGCTTAAACGTTTTTATCATATGCTTAAATGTTTTAAACATGTGTTTAAAGTATTAAAACTAACAATTAATTGAGTTTAATTGAACAATCATTTTCTTAATTGCCAACTTTTTGAAATCAAACCTGGTACGCACCATAATTGATTATGGTATTCCTATAATCGATTATGAGTCATGGTTAAATGGCTTTAATTGGTGTTAATGAGTAATTATGACATTAAAGCCATTGAGTTTAAATTTTGAAATAGAATAATCGATTATGGTTCTTGTGTAATCGATTATGGCCTTTTACATGAAAGTCAGTGGACTCGTAATCAATTAGTATAATCGATTATGACTATTCTATCCAAATGTGCGCTTCCTGAAAATTTCTTTAAATAATCGATTATGCCCTTGCAATAATCGATTATGACTCGACAGAAATGAATTTTAAGAGGCTTGACCTAATTTCTTTTGAACTATCACCCTTTTCATTTAAATAGAAACTTGGGCAGCCTTCTCTCAGACAACACTTTACTACTTCACTTTGTGCTAAACTCTGATTAACATTCTCCACACTATTTTCTCTTGCATTATCACTTGACCATATTGCTTTGAGAATTCTATACACCATATATGTGTTATTGTAATTGCGCTTCAAGTTGTATTTCATATATGCACTTTTGAGTGCTTTCATTTTGTAAACTCTTTCAAAGTTCTTCTAAGTGTGATCTCACGAACTGTTTTTGAGACTCTTGCACAAGGGATAGTACGTCCTGTGATTTGTGTTAAGGGTGCTCTAATTTGTAAAGGTTCTAGTTTAGCCTGTTTTAAAAACTAGAGTTGATTGAAAACCCTTGGTCGTATTGCCTTGGGGATTGGACGTAGGCCACGTGGGTAGTTGTATGGCCGAACCAGGATACATCGTTGTGTCATCTTCTTCCCTTATCTCTTTACTTTTTTGCAACGCTTTTATATATCTTAAGCTTTATTTCGTAATGTTTTATTATTAATCTATCGCTTCGTGAAAACCGTTTCTAAGTGTTGTTTAAATTAGCAAAAGTTTTCAAAAATCAATTCACACACAATTCACCCCCCTCTTATGTTTGAGGTCACTTGTCAACAAGTGGCATCAGAGCTTGACTCTTGGATATAAAGGACGAAACCGTCTCAAGAGGATAGATGACTTCAAACAGTTTTCATAATGATGGTAATTCCATAAACAGACCCCCATCATTCGATGGTGAAGGGTATGGTTATTGGAAAGAAAGAATGCAAATTTTTTTGGAAGCCTCTGATATTGATATTTGGGATGCTGTGGAAAATGTTCCATTTGTCCCCCAGCACGAAGTCGATGGTTCTTCGGTGGATAAACCAAAAACCCTTTGGACCGACGAGGAAAAGAAAAAGGTCCAATAAGATTTGAAAGCTAGGAACATCATCACCTCAGCTTTAAGCTACGATGAGTTCTATAGGGTCTAAAATTGCAAGACCGCTAAGGAAATGTGGGACACACTTGAATTGATCCATGAAGGGACTACCGAGGTCAAAAGGGATAGGATGAACACATTAACCCACGAGTATGAGATATTTAGGATGAAACAGGATGAAAGCATACACGATATGGAAAAACGTTTTACCCATATTATAAATCATCTTAGGGCTCTTGGGAAAGTGTTTAATAATGAAGATTTGATAAATAGAGTTCTTAGATGTTTAAATAGAAGTTGGCAACCCAAAGTAACTGCTATTTCTGAATCACATGATCTAACATCTATGTCTTTGGCAACTCTTTTTGGAAAATTACAGGAACACGATCTAGAACTTAATCGCCTCATTGAAAATAAGGAAAGTGATAAAAAGAAAAGGGGCCCTGCTCTTAAGGCCAACGCTAGTGAAACAAATGAGGAAGATAGTGACTTTGATGAACTTGATGAGCTTGATGAAGGAGACGAGAACATGAGTCTAATGTTCCAAAAGTTTAATAAATTTATAAGGAACAAAGGCAAAGCACGACAAACTTTCATTCCTCAAAAGAAAGTTGAGGGAGAAGGAACCTCTTATGTCCCTACATGCTTCAACTGTAAAAAGAAAGGTCATATAAGACCCGAGTGTCCTCTAAATCAAAAGAAGAATGACAAGTTTGAAAAGAGACCACAGAAGGATAAAAAAGGAAGGAGAGCATACATTGTTTAGGAAGACAATGACATGGACTCTTCTGATGAATCCGACAATGAGGAAACAAACCTTTGCCTCATGGCCAATCATGAGGACGACGAGGATGAGGTAACTGATAATGAAATTGAAAATGAATTATCTTATGATGATTTACTTGTTGCATTTGAAGAGTTGAATAACGAAAGCATGTGTATTTGAAAAATCATTTTATCTTCAAAGAAAACCATTTCTAGTCTTGAAGCAAAAATAGACTTATTAAATAAAGAAATGGAAGCTATTAAGGAAAAACAAGTTCTTTCAAACAAAACTTCATCATGCTTATCTTACGAAAACAAAATAAATGAAGTTTCAAAATATAATGAATGTAATGTGTTGAGAATCAAAATTGAGGACTTGTATGACATTCTTGCAAAATTCAAGAATGGGAGAGATAATCTCAATGTTTTTTTAGGAAAACAAAATGGTACTTATGATAAAGCCGGTTTGGGTATCACCCTAAATTACATGAAAAATCCTTTAAAAAGTTCTTTAGCCCAACCAACACTTCTAGCAACACTTTCATAAAATGTTTTTATTGTGGTAGAAAGGGACATACCGCATCTATTTGTAATGGTAGAAAGAATGTGAATGTAAATGGCAAGAAAGTATGGGTTAAAAAGGGCAATGCACCAAAAGCTAACTCTCAAGGACCTAACATGATTTGGATACCAAAAGTTAAAACTTGAAATTGTTTTGTAGGTGTGCTTGAAAGCAAGGAACTCAAATTGGTATCTTGACAGTGGATGCTCCACGCACATGACAGGAGACAAAACCAAGTTCTCCTCACTCACACCTAAAAAGGGTGGATTTGTTTTCTATGGTGACAATAACAAAGGTAGAATCTTGGGAATTGGAACAGTTGGTAAGAGTCCAAATCCCATCATTGAAAATGTTTTGTATGTTGACGGTCTAAAACATAATCTTTTGAGTATTAGCCAACTTTGTGATAAAAACTTCAACGTTGTTTTTGATAACTCGAAATGCATGGTCATGGATTCTAATAATCAAACTAAATTAATTGGACAAAGAATTGGAAATATCTATATGGTTTGCTTGGATGACCTACCTTCAAATGATGTATGCTGTCTAATTAGTAAAGAGGATGAAACTTGGCTATGGCATAGGAGGATGGCTCATATTCACATGGACCATCTTAATAAGTTGGTTCGCAAAGACCTAGTAATTGGTTTACCAAAGCTCTATTTTGAAAAAGACAAGATGTGTGATGCTTGTCAAAAGGGAAAACAAGTAAAGCCTCTTTTAAACTAAAAATGTTGTTTCTATAAACCGGTCTTTACAGCTTTTACATATGGATTTGTTTGGTCCATCTAGAACCATGAGCTTTGGTCGTAATTACTATACGCTTGTCATTGTGGATGACTATTCTCGTTATACATGGACATTGTTTATTCTTCATAAAAATGACGCTTTCGGTGCCTTTCGTAAACTTGCCAAGGTTATTCAAAACGAGATGGGATTAAACATTGTAACTATTTGAAGTGATCATGGCGGTGAGTTCCAAAATGAGGCATTTGAGGCCTTTTGTACTGAAAATGGAATCGGGCATAATTTTTCCCCACCAATGACTCCCCAACAAAAGGGGGTGGTGGAAAGGAAAAATAGGTCTCTAGTAGAGCTAGCTAGGACGATGCTTAATGACACCAACCTTCCTAAGTATTTCTAGGAAGACACGGTAAGCACCGCATGCTATGTGATGATGCGGTAAGCACCTTCCCACTTTCACGTATTCGGATGTAAGTGTTTTGTTTTAAATAATGGTAAAGATAACCTTGGTAAATTCGATGCTAAAGCTGATGAAGGTCTATTTCTTGGATATTCCAATTCTAGTAAAACTTTTCGAATCTATAATAAAAGAACTATGACCATTGAAGAATCTGTGCATGTTTCTTTTGATGAGACTAACCCAAAATTGTAGTAGAGGAAAGTGTTGATGATCTTGCATAAATTTTGGGAAAAACCTATCTTGAGGAGAAAAGCACTTAAGAGAAGGACATCATTGATCAACCACCTCCACAAGAAGAAGAGACACCTCATTCCGATCTTCCAAGAGAATGGAGAACATCTATATACCATTCTCTTGACAACATTATAGGTGATATCTCTAAAGGGGTAACAACTCGAAACTCTTTGAATCAAATATGTCATTACATGGATTTTGTGTCACAAATTGAACCTAAGAATATTGATGAAGCTATAATTGATGAGCATTGGACACTTACCATGCAAGATGAACTAAAACAATTTGAGAGAAATGATGCTTGGGAATTAGTCCCTAAGCCTAAAGACCACCTAGTAATTGGAACTAAATGGGTTTTTCGTAACAAGCTAGATGAAAACGGAATAATTGTTAGAAACAATGCTAGGCTTGTTGCTAAGGGATACAACCAACAAGAGGGCATAGATTTTGATGAAACCTATGCTCCCGTGGCTAGATTAGAAGCCATCCACATGCTTCTTGCTTTTACTTGCATCATGGATTTCAAACTTTTTCAAATGGATGTCAAAAGCGCTTTCATAAATGGTTTTATCCAAGAAGAGGTTTATGTGGATCAACCTCCTGGTTTTACAAATTTTGAATTTTAAAACCATGTTTTCAAATTGAAAAACGCATTGTATGGTTGCCCCTAGGGCTTGGTATGAACTTTTAAGTAAGTTTTTTCTTGAAAATGGTTTTCAAAGAGGAAAAGTTGATACCACACTTTTTATCAAAAACAAAAAACATGACATCTTACTTGTGCAAATTTATGTGGATGATATAATATTTGGTGCCACTAATGAAGCTTTGTTCAAGGACTTTTCTAAAATTATGCAAAGTGAATTTGAAATGTCAATGATGAGGGAGCTCAACTACTTTCTTGGGTTGCAAATCAAACAATCAAAGGAAGGAATTTTCATAAACCAATCGAAGTATTGTAAAGAGCTTCTCAAGAAGTTTGGGATGAATAATTCAAAGGAGCTATCCACTCCCATGAGCACATCATGCTACCTTGACAAAGATGAGAATGGTAAGTCCGTCGACGTAAGTATAGAGGTATGATAAGCTCTCTCCTTTATCTTACTGCTAGTCACCCTGTTATCATGTTTAGTGTTTGCATGTGTGCACGGTTTCAATCAAACCCAAAAGAATCACATCTCGCCGGGGTAAAACGCATTATGAGATATCTCATTGGCACACAAAATAAGGATTTATGGTACCCTAAAGGGGCAACTGCACCCTAATTGGATATTTGGATTCTGATTTTGCAGGTTGCAAATTAGACCGAAAGAGCACTAGTGGAACTTGCCACCCATTAGGAAATGCTTTAGTTTCTTGCCATAGCAAGAAACAAGCAAGTGTGGCTTTATCCACCGCCGAAACGGAATACGTTGTGGCGGGTAGTTGTTGTGGACAAATTATTTGGATGAAACAACATTTAAATGATTATGGAATTAATCTTAACAATGTTCCTATAAAATGTGACAAAACAAGTTCCATAAACCTCACAAAGAATCCTGTGTATCACTCAAGGACTAAACACATTGAAATTAGGCACCATTTCATTAGGGATCATGTTCAAAAGGGTGATTGCATGATTGAATTTGTTGAAACATCTAAACAAATTGCAGATATTTTTACAAAATCCCTACCAAAAGAAAGCTTCTTTTTCATAAGAACTGAATTAGGAATTTCGAATCAGTCGTGCGTCAATTAATCTCTGTATATTACATCTTGTTATTTGCTGATATGTTTATTAAGTGTGTAGGTAGAGAGGTCATAATCGATCGCATAATCGATTATGCCAAAATAGAAAATCCAGTCAGACAAACAGAGAGTCCATAATCGATTACAATAATCAATTATGACTATACTGACTTTTTGAGCAGCGTGGGCAGAAGAGTGATAATCGATCGTAGGAATCGATTATTCAATAAAATTAAAATTTCCAGAAAGTAAATAATCACTTATATAATCGATTATTGTTCATCATTGTTCATCAATAATCGATTTTTTGAGGATGAACCCAGAACATAATCGATTATCTAATCGATTATGCGAAGATGAAGAGTTGGTGGCAAAACCTCACGGGCAGGAACCAACCAATCAGGAGCTGCCACGTCATCAAAATAATCGATTATTGAGGTAGAATAATCACTTATTGCACGACTTTATAAGGTAAAAACCGAAACCCTAGCATCATTTGCAGGTGTTTTTGACACGCTGTCGCACATGCGTCAAAAAGCGAGCGGTTTCAAAAATATGTAGTTTAGGGAGCGACAACTCGAGTATCGTCTCACAAGGACTCTTGGGTTGTTATTAACACAAAATCAGTTTTGGGGGGGTTTGGATTTAAAACTAAATAAAGAAAACAAAGCAAAAAATAATGCAAATAAAATAACTATCAAATAGCTAAAAATGATCAACCTACTGTTCTCGGTTTCCCACTATCATCGATTTATATAATTCCATGCCCTAAGCAGATTCTAATCCCTTTTCGATTGTAGCATCAATTAACAAGCGAAATCAACACTACGAGACATGTTCCTATTCCCGAATTAAGCAAACGGGGTGAAGCACTCATGAACTAAGCGAATATGAACGAACACACGCGAATTAAGCAAACGCGATTAAGTATAGGAACACATAATCATTGAAATAAATCAACACCTATTCTATATGATTCTGAATTAAGCAAACAGAACATATAAAACAAGTATTGAAAGAGAATAGTATAAAGTTCAGAAATTACAAAACCTCAAGTGACGGCGGAACCTGATTACAGTAGATTAATCAAGGAGACTAGTTCTCCATTACAAACATAAACCTAAACTAATTCGCAGCCGTCTATGAAAATAAAAGAAAAAGAGAGAAGAAGATCCTCAGTTTTACCCTAAAACAGACTTAAATACAGATTCTGGATTCCGCGAGCTCGCGAGGCGAGGATACCTTCGCGAGGAGAATATTATGAACAGTCTTCAGTGTTTGGCTTTATCGCGAGGCGAGCTTAGTATTCGCGAGACGAGGAATGGAAGAGTCTTCTTTTTATGCCCGTGAAGAGCATCAGGGCTAACCGTGATGCTTTCGACTTCCCGAGGATCGCGAGGCGAAGAAATTGTTCGCGAGGCGACCACGGAAAGGTTTGCAATTTTCGCACGATCGGCCTTCAGGTTCGCGGGGCGAGTAGCCTCTCGCGGGGCGAAAAACTCCAGAACTGCTTCTTTTTATTACCTGAAAACAAGGATTAACAGTAAGTACTTTATTCAACTCTAAATCAGCTGAATTAACCTAAAAATACTCTAGAGACTCAAAATGCTGCTTGAAGACAATCAAGTCTAATTTGGGCGAAAACGATATATAATTAGCACAAAACCACGGTCATACTAGCCATAAAACTAGCGAGGCAGAGAGGCTGATCAAAATACCCCAAACTTAAACTTTGATTGTCCCCAAGCAAACTAAAACTCAAAAACTTAAAAAGCCTCAAGACATGGCAAGCTTAAAAGATTCAATCAAATTCCGCACAAATTTCAAGCAATTCATCAAAACAATTTTTCCTTCAATGTTTCCCCCCTTTTCAACAATGCAATCCCCACATTCAATTATTCTGAACATTTGAGAATTTCATCATTCAAACAATCATTAATCTAAGCAGGGGATCCAAGTTACATACAAAAGGAAGATCACCAAATTCAAACAATTGCCTTCCTCACAAGGGCATTTAGTGTTTCACTCAATCTGCTCAGTTTGTCTAGGCAATCAACATTTCACTCAATTTCACTTTTAAGAGCACTTCCCATGAATTTGATTTTCATCTCAAAATGGTTCCCACGGAAAACATGCATGCAACATCAAAAGGTCTTTTTAAGGTTGTAATGGGGCCTGGCTAAGGGTAGGATATACAGAGGAACTAGGCTTAAGTCCCTAGGAACTAAGAGAGCATGAACATTTCAACATACCGAATTTTCACTCAAGTTCCTTTTTCCATTTTTCTTTATGCTTTTGGGTGACTACAGCCTTTTTCTTTAGATATCCTTTTTTTTTTTGACATTTTTGTTCTTTTATTTCCCCCTTTTTTTTTTTCTTTTTCTTTTTTTTTCTTTTTTTCTTAGGCTCCAACCTTTTTATTATATTTTTTTTCTCACCCCAGAATGACATGTCACATCCTTGTAGCCACCCCAAACTTAGTTTCTTGCAACCATTCTCTTACTAAGCTTCCATGCTCTCCTAATCCTAAGATCGGGTTAACATGGTTTTTCAGATTTTTGGCTTGTAGCATGAGGTTATCAAGAACAATAGGCTAATTAGGCTCAATGGGGCTAACTAGGGAACATGCATTAGGGATAGTTATTTTTAGGCCAAGTGGTTATTTACAAAGAAAATCTGCCTAAATCATTTGATGCAAGCACATAAACATGCAAACCATGAAGAGATTCAAGCAAATTCGGGAAAGTGCAACTTGAAAGTGATTCTCACAATTAAAAACATGTTGGAGGCTCAAATCCTCACCTGAACATTTTTCCAAATTGTTTGACCGAGGTTCTATCCCTAGTGTGTGCTTCCCATCACCCCAAACTTATCATAAATCATGCAATCACAACAAAATATCTCAAAGTTCAATTTTCAATTTTTCACGTGGGGATCAGTTTTTCAATTTTTCAAAACCTAGGGGAAAATCATCAATGGTCAACACATATCATTCAATCAATCTATGCAAAATTCAATCAAACCCAATCAAGCTTGCCGACACAAGACTCAACACACAAAAGCTCTTGATCTTCTCAAATTATTCAAGAGCTAAAAGAAAACAAAACAAAAACAAAACAAAGATAATTAAAAAGGAAAGGGTTTAGAGAAAACTCATGGAGATGGTTCCACCAGGATCCCACTGTCTGTGATACAGCGGCCACAGAATGCTCAAATTGCAGTATGATCCTCCCGGATCCCATGGCATGCAGCATAAGGCCCACGTGATAGACAAGGGACAGAAGCTTGTTACATGGTCCTCCAACTTGCAGCCTTGATATGGAAGTGGGTGCTTGATAATCATGGTGACCTCGCCAAGTGCGGCGGACTTCTCACTCCCTCTTGGGTCAAGGTTGACCTCTTTCTCAACAAAGTCCTCCCAATAAAATCGGGGTTCAACCTCTTGGACTGGCCACAGTGTCTTCATATCCAAGGGTGCAAAATCCAGAGGATTGAACTCCATCACTGGTGGTTCCACAGGGGGAGGTGACAAACAAGTAGCTGGGGTCTCCGATGTTGCTTCATCTTCTGCACAATTCCCATCCACTGCATTACCAGATTCATCACCTTCTGTATATGTAGTAACCTCAGCACGCACCACACCGGTATTTCTCCCATCACAATTGACACATGCATAGGAGCCAATGGAATCATCTAATTCTAGAATTTCTTCATCATCCTCTAGCATGGCATTTATTGAAGCGGCAAGCTGTCCAATCTGTGTCTGCAAGGCCTGAATACTAGCATCCGTTCACTGCTGAGATTGTCCAAATTGTGTCTGCAAATTGTGAATGCTAGCATCTGTTCACTGCTGAAACTGTGCCTGTGAGGCATGAAACTGTCCAACTTGCTGCTGAAAAAGTGTAGTCATTTGTGCAGTCATTTGTGAAGTCATTTGCTTGAATAGGTCCTCTAGTGAAGGTTAAGAAGGTGCAGAAGTGGTTACTTGGGGAGAGTTGTGGTGGTGCGGGGTGGTAACATCGGTTGTTGTTGCGTGGGTGAGTCCCCATACCAAGGGTTGGGATGGTTTCCCCGTTGAGGTGGTACTCATCGAGTGGAAGGGTCGGGGAATGTTGTGCCGTTACGATTGTTGCCTTGATTGTAAATATTGGCTGTATATGCTTGAGGTGATTCATTAACTTGTCCAATACCAAATGTCTCGCCTGATTGATGCGGCTCACGAAAGCGAGGAAAGTATTTCAGCAGGAAGACTTTCTTCAAATCAAACCAGGTTGAGATGGAATTCGCCTCAAGACAATACAACCAATCCTTTGCAGCACCTTCAAGTGAGAATGGGAAGGCTCTCATCTTGATGTGGTCTTCTGTCATTCCTTTAGGTCTCAGCATTGTAGAACAAACAATCTGGAATTCCCTCAGATGCTCCTGCGGATTCTCACCTGCAAGACCACTAAACCTTGGCAACCGATGTATTAAACCAGGAGAGTCAGGATAATATATGCATGGTGATTCATAATTAACATTAGGCATGTAACATTGCATATAATCATCCATGGGTAAATTCACACTCAGACCAATTCAGCAATTTTTTTTTAATTTAATTTTCTGTTAATAACAACAAGAGTCCCCGGCAATGGCGCCAACTTTGACGCGCTGTCGCACACACGTCAAAAAACGAGCGGTTTCAAAAATATGTAGTTTAGGGAGCGACAACTCGAGTATCGTCTCACAAGGACTCTTGGGTTGTTATTAACACAAAATCAGTTTGGGGGGGGGGGGGGGGTTGGATTTAAAACTAAATAAAGAAA
>CM061064.1:107596059-107670059 GCA_030762895.1 Sophora flavescens | reverse complement strand
TTAAAAAGGGGGCGGTGGCAGTTTTGTAAATATCAGACTTCATTAATTCACTGTTAACGTCAGTTGTTTTAAGGACTGACGTTAAAAGTGAGGCGGTGGCAGTTTTGTAAATATGAAATCACTATTTGCGTCAGTTGTTTAATGAACTGACGTTAAAAGTGTTTTGCAAGAAATTATTGAAACTTTTAACGTCAGTTGTTTATAAAACTGACGTTAGAAGTGTGATTTTTACTTCAGTTAAATAAATAACTGACGTAAATAAGCAACTCATTCCTATCTTTCTTTCGTTGTCATCTCCCTGTTGTCACTCTTAACGCAGATCATCACTCCATATAGTGCAGTTTATTTCTAATCTTTTTTTTATAAAAGTTTATTTTTAATCTTAATTAATTAGCTTGAATTAGTAAATTAACAAATTCTTGTGCAAATTAAAATAAATAAACACTTAACATAAAACAAGTTATATATGTATAATCAAATCGTATCTCATTGAAGCGATTCATAAGTTACAATTACATGTTTAAAAGATAAAAAATTTCCGCAAGATAGCACTAAAATATAAAAAAGTTTCTGCTTCAACATCATTTTCTTCTCAGTCCTGTCCTCAGAATCTCCAACATTGAATGCATCCCCTCCCTCATTTGAAGTCGATGCTCCATCTGAATCCACAGTCACTTTGGAGACGTGGCAGAGTGAAGGGTGCACTCGATCTGTTTCAGCAATATTCTTGGAACAGCCACTTGGTTCCAAAGATGAGGTTTTGGAACTGTAGCTGCTGATTCTCCAGAAGGATGATGGTGTGTGCAATTCACATAATGCGATTTACACACCCTTATCACCCATGTAATGCGATTTACACAACCTCAGAAGTTGTTTGACCATTAAGACAGAGAACTTTAAGTCTAGGTATAGGAAGAAAGAGTGATGAAGTTATAAATCTCCATGGCAGAGCCATATTGTGAAGCAGAAAAATTAAAGGAAGGAAGGAAGCTATTTATAGGAGTAGGGGATGAAGTTACTAGGCGTCGTAAGTTGCTAAAAAATTAAATTGATCATTAAGAGCATTAGGTTCCAAGGCGCATTGGGAGTTGGCAGTCATATATTATATATAAACGTGCAGAAAAGAAAACGCTCGAAGGAATAGGAAGAAACTTATACACTTTTAACGCCAGTTGTTGAATAAAACTGACGTTAAAAGTGTTTTTAAAATAAAAAATATTTATTTTTAACGTCAGTTGTATAAACAACTGACGTTAAAAGTGTGATTTTTACTTCAGTTAAATAAACAAGTGGCGTAAATAATCTTATATCCCTATCTGAAATGCCCTGTTGTCACTCTTAACACAGGTCTGTTAACGTCAGTTGTTGAATAAAACTGAAGTTAAAAGTGTTTTTAAAATAAAAAATATTTATTTTTAACGTCTGTTGTTTATACAATTGACGTTAAAAGTGTGGTTTTTACTTCAGTTAAATAAATAGCTGACGTAAATAATCCTATATCCCTAGCTATCTGAAATGCCCTGTTGTCACTCAATTAACACAGGTCTCAGAGCCATTTTGTGAAGGAATAGAAATATAGAGGAAAAGAAGAAGCAGTATTACAGACTGTTACAGAAGAAAGTTACTTTAACACTTTTAACGTCAGTTGTATTCAACAACAGACGTTAAAAGTGTTTTTTTTTTAAAAATATTAATATTTAACGTCAGTTTGTTAATAACACTGACATTAAAAAATTAATTGTAATGTCAGTTGTTTAATACAACTGACGTTAAATGTTGTTTTATATATACACCCGCGCGCCTTCTGCACTTCGCTCTGTACGTACGTCTCTTTTCTCTTTTCATCACGCTCAACCCTAAATCACTCTCAACCCTCACTCTCACTCTCACCCAGCACAAAACCCTAATCGCGAGCTCATCTCCACCGCAACCACCGCGAGGGCTTCTTCGCCACCACCGTGAGGTACACTATTAACCCTAACTCTGTCTTTCCATTCATTCTTTGTAATAACTTGATGTACATCTCTCTTTCCCCTTCCCGCGCACTAACTCTCCTTGTCCCTCTGCTTTCAGTAACCACATCGAACGTTGGTCACCACTCGAGCTCCCCTCCCCACCACCACGCGAGCACCTATTTCTGGTGAGTATTTAGGGCACATTTTTGTATTTTTGGTTTTGAGTGTATGTTGAAACTGTAGTCTCAGTAGTTGAAACTTGAAACCGTGAGTTTGAGTTGTTTGGAATGTACGTCTCTGTTTTTGGTTTTGAGTGCATGTTGCTCTGCTGGTTGATCTGTCACGGCCGTGATGCTAATCACGGCTAGGCCGTGATCGTTCGCTCGTGATGGCATGGTCTGTTCAGTTGGCACGTTACGGCCGTGATGGACATCATTGCCAGGCCGTGACCAGTGCTTGGCAATTAATCTTTAAAAACTATAGTTTTCAATCTCCCGTATTGTCCTTATATTGGATATATATATGTTTTGTATATCTACAGGACCTATCTAGTTATGGATCGTAGTTGGATGGTTTGTAAGCGTACTAGTGCTGAGTATTTGAAGGGGGTGGGAGAATTTATAGAATTTGCTCAAAGGAATGTTCCTAATAGTAATGGAATGTTCTGTTGTCCTTGTGTCAAGTGTTTGAATACGAGGAAATGTACGGTGAAGGATATACGTACTCATTTGATTTGTGAAGGGATTTGCTTGAGTTATACAAGATGGATATGGCATGGTGATATGTTGTTGAGTAGTAATACGGCGAGTGTCTCCCAAAGTTAGGACGTTGACGTAGATATGGAGGATGATCGAGTAGAGGACATGATCCGTGATATTGGACAAGAATCTTTTCATCGAGCGCATGTGTATGATAGGTTGTGCGGTGATGCGGATAAGCCTTTATATCCAGGGTGTACTACTCATACACGGTTGTCGGCGGTGCTAAAATTGGTTTGTGTGAACGCGAGAAATGGTTGGAGCGATAAAAGCTTCACGGAATTGCTTGAAGTGTTGAAAGACTTGCTTCCGGAGGACAACACATTGCCTGACCGTAACTATGAGGCCAAGAAGGTATTGTGTCCTATGGGTATAGAGTATAAGAAGATACACGCATGCCCCAATGATTGCATATTGTACACCGGTGTTCATGAAGACAAACACGATTGCCCCAAATGTGGGTTATCACGATACAAAGTGAAGGGTGGTGATGATGATGATGATGTTGATGATGTGAGAAAAAAGGGTCCTCCTGCGAAGGTGTTGTGGTATCTTCCAATAATTCCAAGGTTCAAGCGATTTTTTGCCAATGTGAAAGATGCAAAGAATCTTAGATGGCATAATGATGAGAGGAAACGTGATGGAAAGGTTCGTCATCCTGCTGATTCTATTCAATGGAAGAATATCGATACTATGTTTCCGGATTTCGCCGATGAGCCAAGAAACCTAAGGCTTGGACTTACTACGGATGGAATGAATCCTTATGGTAACATGAGTAGTATTCATAGTTCATGGCTTGTTCTATTGGTGATTTACAACATGCCCCCTTGGTTGTGCATGAAGCGCAAATACATGATGTTGTCTATGATGATTTCGGGCCCAAAGCAACCGGGAAATGACTTAGATGTTTATCTAGGTCCCTTGATTGAAGACTTGAAAACGTTGTGGGTGGAAGGTGTTGATGTAGTTGATAGGTATTCTCATGAGACTTTCAAGCTTCGTGCCATGTTATTTTGCACCATCAACGACTTTCCAGCATACGGTAACTTGTCCGGGTACAGTGTCAAGGGGCATAAAGCATGCCCTATATGTGAAGAAGGCACATGCTACACTCAGTTGCATCATGGAAAGAAGACGGTTTACCTTGGGCATCGGAGATTTCTTAGACATGATCACCCATATCGTAAGATGAAAAAAGCTTTTAATGGATGCCAAGAGACAGAAGAAGCGCCGGCGGCCTTAATTGGAGAGCAGGTTTATCAGAGGGTAAAGGATATCGATGTTATATTCGGCAAGTCCAAAAAGAAAGGTAAAGCTGTTGAGAAAAACATATGGAAGAAGAGGTCGATATTCTTTGATCTTCCATACTGGCGCAAGCTTGATGTCAGACACTGCATTGATGTGATGCATGTGGAGAAAAATGTGTGTGATAGTGTGATCGGGACGCTTCTCAACATTCAGGGCAAGACAAAGGATGGTGTGAATGCTCGTCTCGACCTCGTTGCTATGGGTATACAAGAGCAGTTTGTTGAGGATGGTAAGCGGACTTATTTGCCGCCAGCATGTCATACGTTGTCAAAAAAAGAGAGACAAAGTTTCTGCGGGTGTCTTTAGGGCATCAAAGTTCCACATGGTTACTCTTCAATTATGAAGAGGCTTGTCTCTAGTGATCTTAAATTGGTTGCCTTGAAGTCTCATGATTGTCACATCTTGATGCAACAACTTCTGCCCGTTGCTATTCGTGGTATTGCTACAAAAAATGTGAGACATGCCATTACTCGGTTGTGCTCATTCTTCAATTCTATATGTAGCAAAGTCGTTGACCCCCGTATGTTGGATGACTTGGAAGTTGAGGCTGCTACAATCTTGTGCCAATTGGAGATGTATTTTCCTCCTTCCTTTTTTGACATAATGGTTCACTTAATTGTTCATTTGGTGAGGGAGATTAGATTATGTGGGCCGGTTTTTCTGAGATGGATGTACCCAGTTGAGCGCTATATGAAGATCTTGAAATGGTACGTGAAGAATCCTCATCGTCCGGAAGCATCTATTGTTCAAAGGTATGTTGCAGAAGAAGCTATTGAGTTTTGTTCGGACTACCTTCATAACACGGATCCTATAGGGGTTCCTAAGCCTCGGCATGATGAGATCAGATGTCAAGGTAAGGGTACACATGGCTTAAGAATTATTAGGAAGGATCGGGAGGAAGTGCTTCAAGCACATTTGTATGTATTGAACAACATCGAATGTGTTCAGCCTTTCTTATTTGAACATAAAAGAAAAGTCAATCAAGAAAACCCTCGAATGAGTGAAAGGTGGTTGTTGAACAAGCATAACAAGACTTTCTTACCATGGTTCAAGGAAGAAATGCTTAAGGATGGTAGTACTGCTTCTGAAGACGTAAAATGGCTAGCACGTGGGCCTAACTTCAATGTCATATGTTGGAGCGGATACGACATAAATAACTTTTCCTTTTATACAAAGGAACAAGATAACAAGAGTACCATGCAAAATAGTGGGGTTATGATCGTGGCCGAAGCAATGCACTTCTCTAGTGCAAAGGACACAAAACCCGTTACAGCACCGACACCTTACTTTGGATATATTGAAGATATTTGGGTGCTCGATTACACTAAGCTTACGGTGCCGGTATTTAAATGTAAGTGGGTTGATAGTAACGGTGGTGTACAAACCGACGAATTGGGTTTCACATTGGTAGACCTCAACAAGTTAGGTCATATAAATGAGCCTTTCATAATGGCTTCCCAAGCAAAACAAGTGTTCTACGTCACTGATCCTTCTAACAAAAGGTTGTCCGTGGTTCTCCAAGGAAAAAGCATGTATAATGGTAGTGATGAAAATGAAGATTCAAATCTTGATATTCCTGAGACTCCTTCTTTTTCAACAAACATGCCTACTATAATCGAGGAGACACAGGTGGACGATGTACATGCCACTCGTGATGATCATCATGAAGGGATATTGATATAGGTAGTTTAAACTTAGTATACATTTATAACCTATGTTAATAAATATATATTGTTTTGAACAGGCATACATATGGATCATTGTTCCATTTTTCCTTTGCAATTCTGTAATATGTGTGATATTCTGTGTTACTGGGATATTTACTGAATGCAGGGATGGCTTAGGGGAGTGATATTTTAAAACTGAATTTTAAAAAAAAATACTATTAACGTCAGTTGTATCATACAACTGACGTTAAAAGTATTTTATAAAAATATACAGTACACTATTAACGTCAGTTGTTTATTACAACTGACGTTAAAATTAAGACCTTTAACGTCAGTTCTTGATAACAATTGACGTTAGTTTTAACAAAATTAACGTCCGTTTTGTTAAAGAACTGACGTTAATTTTGACAAAATTAACGTCAGTTATGTTAAAGAACCGATGTTAATAGTGTTATATTTAACGTCAGTTCTCAACTGACGTCAGCTGTATTTACGTCAGTCAGTTTTCTGACGTAAAAAATCAATTTTAACTGACGTAAAAAGCACTTATTGCACTAGTGGAGGCACTTCTAATTCATATTCAAAACTCTCACCCAAACAAAATACCTCCGAGCAATATATATATTTCCTTAAAATTATCTAAGCATAGAATTAAACCCAGGCAGATCATACATAACACATTAATTAACAGAATATTCAAACATCCTCAATATCATAATATTCAAACACCGAAACAATACGTCATATGCAGATGGAATACCTCAACCAGCGTATCACAAACAGTCAAAAGTAAATAATTCAAACATCCTCAAATATGAATAATCAACCTAAGGCGATAAACCCACAATTCCCAAATCGTCATTGGTTTTACGGAAAAGATTTCAATACGATTTTGGTATTGTCGATTACTCGACCACTAGTAGGGTTTAGGTCGCCCTACACCATTATTATAAATTATATACTACTTATCGGTTCCGACGATGGAATGGTTCTTTCCCCCACCTGAGTTTGTACCGGAAACACGTACACGACTATCCTCGTTATCCCGCCACGAGTTAACACAACCACCTTCATTCAAACAATCATAACTATAATTAATCAACTAACAACCATCTATGACACTTTAGGGCTAGGTTCGGCCAAGACTTAGAAAATAGGTTTAGGGTTATCTTCTTAATGTCATCTTTTGGATCCTAATTACTAGAGTCTTAACTAACATAGATTACTTATTACAAGACTAAAATTTAAAACAAAATCCTCTAACCTTTATGGTTAGGGTTTCGGCTTCAACCAATTATCTAGGTTAGAAAGTTGAAAATTTGATTAACTTAAGGATTAATGATCCATAAGTTACTTAAGCATGATTAATCACTTAAACCATGATTATGAACTAAGAACATGAATTAAACTCATCTAGTTCTAAGAACTAGGGTTCGGTTTCCTCAAGATCCATAGGATATAAGTTTTTAAAATTTCATCAACTTTTGGGATTTAATCAATATACAAAACTTAGAGTTTGATTCAAGTGTTACCAACAACTTTTGAATCACGAAACACTTAAGTACACAAATCTAGGGTTTCTGTTTTGATGAGATTAATAGGTTAAAGTTTGATTTTTTTGATCTTCTATATACTTGAATACAAGAACTAGCAAGATACAAAAGGATTGAATCATGAATCAAGTCATGAAAATGAAACAAAACCTAAAAACTCAAGGTTAACCTAGGTTCGGCCATAACCAGAAATCAAGGAAAGAAATTTCTCATGATCTTGTGCTTCTAGATTATGAAAATAGAGATGATTATAAGATCATAACAATTGGTTTCATGTCAAAAGGATTTTTCTAGAATTAGTTATGAATTTTTGAATCTAGTTTCATGAACTTTGAACAAATGAAGAACATGTTGATCTAAGTCATGAATCTAAAAAAGTGATGAAGAGAAATGATTTAAATGACAATAGAATAAGTTATTACCTCTTGATGATCCAAGAAAACAAAGTTTGGATGATGTTCTTCAAGGTTTTCTTATGGTGTTCTTAAGAAACTTAAGGAAGAAGATGAACATAGTTAGGGTTTAGAACAGTTTTAGTATTTTGGGTGGATCTCGTAACATACTTGTCCTTTTTGGATGATCTTTATGTCGTTGGAAAGAAGAGAGAAAGATGAACAACTTTCATGTTGAAAGTTTTACGAGATTCAAAATAGAAACTGGTCAGAATTGCTAGGAAATATCGGACGAATTATGAACTCTTTGGAGAAAAGAACATGAAAATGGAAAAATGACTTAATGAAGCAGACAACCTATTTAAATGAAGAAGAAACCAATACTTAATGAAGAAGAAACCAATACTTAATTAAGAAGAAACCAATACTTAATGTAGAAGGATTGGAGCCGTGGGTTTTGGGTAAGTTTTAGTCAACTTTTCCAATGGCATTTGCTTGCAATTGTCATATAAAGACAAGGGCAAAATAGTCATTTCATAGGAAAATTTCACTTTGTCATAAATGTGCCATTATGGCCATTATGACTCGGATAAGCTCGTCATAAATACTCGGCAAATCGGTCAATCCAACATCTCTGCTACGTTGCCGACTTCTCGATTCATCTGGCGCAAGCTTTTCCTAGAGACATCTCGACGTATACGCCCGCAGCAAATATAAGATTTTAATTTTTTTACCAAAATTTTCAAAACTTCCAGTATCGTAGTAAATACGATAAAAACATTTTTCATCTCGTTCACGACTCAAAATTAGGTCTTCTGAGCATTAAACTTTTACTGTCAGTGAAGACACAGAAAACAGCAAACCGGCTTCCGACTGAGTTTTCAACCAAAAACTTCCCCGTAACCTTATGCAAATAAGTATAACAAGGAAATGACCTTGGTTTATTCAAAATCATTTTCTAAGTCTCGGATACAAATATATATTTATATATTTATTACCGATATTTCAAAGCAACGAAAATCGGGGTGTTACAGAGGCGAGGTGTCAGGTGGAGAAAGACATTTTTGGAGATGAATAGTTCGTGGGAGGAAAGGTCATAGAGTATGAAACCTTTAGTGCCCTCTTTGTAGCCTAAAAAGACAGTCTTGCAAGCTCTGGGTTGAAATTTGGTCCTATGAGTAGGAGCTTCCAAGGTAGAGGCATGGCTTAAGCATTCGAATACCTTATAAATATTAAGTACTAAACCATACAATCCTTTCACAAAGTCTTAACCTCAAAACAGGGCGTCTCATAAACATAAATTATCATAAATATAACCTCATAATAAAATCCTTCGTAAATCTCTTACTAAATGTTTTACGTGTAAATTAGCTAATCAGCCGAATGGAAATTCAGCCGAGGAACATGTACGGATTTTAATAAGGGTCAAGTGATTTGAACTAGAGGTAAAATGCAACTTCTAGCAAAGGGTTCCCAAACTCACTAAAGAAAGCGTTTGGTAACAAGTGAACAAGAAAAGGGTAAGAACTAACGAAAATGGACTTAATCAGCTTGGATGTAAACTGGCATGAAGTAAATTTCAATAGCTAAAGAAAGACTAAAGAAAAGCTGAAAGTAAGCTGAAAGTAAAGGCAAGTGTAAGTAAGCAAAGCTTAAAAATTTGTATTGGGTGTTGTCATGTGTTTTTACAATAAGTGGAATAGGTATTTATATGCTAAGCCTAATCATCTATAATCCTTTTTCTAATTGGCTATACCTCCTAAATACATGCAACTATCGCCAACTCAGCTGCCCACGTTTCTCAACCGCTACGACCACAACGACTACACCTCAACAGCTCAACTCCTATTTTCTCGGCATGTTTTGCGGCATCCGTTGGCAACAGCTTTGTTATCTCCACACTTACGCGTTTCTCAGTCCTTTAACTCCTTCCAACAACTAGCGGCCCACTAAGCTTTAGTCTACTCTATATTTCAAGCCTGGCCCATCAACAAGGCCCAACCCATTCCTTAGCTGAATGTGCTCTCTTCTCCATCGACTATTTCCTTCTTCGGCTAACAATTTCCTAGTTAGTCGTTGGCTCGGCCATTGGGCCGAATTAATTTTAAAGGTAGGGATAACAATTGCCCCCTTACATCTTTCAACTGAATGTATTTGAATCTAGAATGATGTAACTAACTTCCCCACTATCCATGAGCTCCGCATCTTAAACACTTAACATTTAATCTTTCTGGCCATTCTTCCAAGGATTCGGCAAATCTTCCAAGATTTACAATGATTGTTTTTCATCTAAAGGATTATATCTGTTATTTCCCTCAAAACATCTATCCGTTTTACCCTTCTCCTTTAAATCAGTCGTACCTCATTCCTTCTTGATCTCATCTTCAACCTCTTGCTTTTGTGATTTCCAGAAACCTCTTAGCTTCCCCAAAAACGTCTTCTGCTTTCGATTCACAAAATAAAAGTTACTCCTATGGAGATGACTCCACTTCCTCACCTTCGTTTACCCCTCCAAGTGCTTCATCCTCTCCTACCCATGTCGAACCGAATGCCTCTTCTCCTTATCTAATCCGGACCATGCATTCCCATACTCTGAAACCCTGTTCCTTTGACACTACTGTAGGTCAATAATTTCTGGAAGGCCATCTTTATACAGAGAACTTTACACTTCCCATTACCACTCCTTAGTTCTCAATTTCTCGTTGTCCCAAGGAGATGCGTACTTGGCCTCACCCAAACGCCCAATACCTACTTGGCTCAACAAGGTTTCGGCTACCTGGGGCGAATGCTGGAAGGAATAAGGAATCTATGATATGATAATGATGTCGAAGCAATACATTCCATATAATTCCGACCTGTTGTTCAGCTTCTTAGGTTTCTAGGTCACTTCTATTAATGGCTTCCTTCTTCCATCTGGCGCGATGAACCCAACCCTTTTGGATGTTGCCTTTAATACTAGGCTCCCTATTTTTGGGGAAGAAATCCCATCCCTTCATCACCTCTCATGCGACCCCCTGAGAATCCAATTTGGTAAAGTCACTACTCCTTATTCCAATTTTATTGCAGTGAATTCTAGAACCCAAGGTACTGTATCTGAAGGGGAACATCAAGCCTTCTTGCTCTTATGGCTCTGTAAGTTCCTTTTATACATCAATTCAGTAGTCGTGGTTATTGAGTATTCCTACTACATTTCTCTTATTACCTTTGGTAGGAATCTCTCCCTCGGCTCCCTTTTCCTCTCTGTTATTTACAAAGGCCTCTATGTCTTTGTTACCAAGTTTGAATCGGGTGAGAAATTGGATAACATCCCAGGACCTCTCTGGTTTCTTCAGCTTTGGATACCTCTCTACTTGTCGGAATTCATTCCCCTTTCTCATAAGCAACTTCCATCACCTTAAGCCAATCAACCTCTCGGTAAGATTCTCCAAGCCACCCCTATTTGTAAGCAACTAGCTTACGAGATTGTTAGTGATCTCTTCACCATATCTCCTCGGCATGCCCAAGAATTTTTCCCCCTGGCAGACAAGCTTTACCATGTGTTGTGGAGCCGAACCCATGTGGAAGAAACATAAGACACTCGGCTCATGGCTGACATTATCTCTTACTGGGGCAGTGCCTTGGTGGCTCGGGATCTAATGTGTGGGGTAAAACCAGCAGCGCGTTATAACAAAATCTCAGTCGAGTTGTATTACCCCAATATGTTTGCTCGAAATTTTGTATTGTTCCAAAGCATCCCCTTGCTTATGAATCCAAGGTCACTCTTTTCGCTTGTCCTACCTTATCTGCTGAGGACGTTGAAGCTCTGACTGCAGAAAATATGGAGAAGCTTAATTATTTCAAGTATTCAGCATTCCCTCGGCTGCCTAGAGAAACATATGCTTTTGTTAACTAGTGGCCCTCGTTGGTAGAAGCTATTGATAGTGTGATTTTACATCATGTTTCCTGTACACTTTTGCATGCATTTTTCATATAGATTAGGCATTCTTTATTTTATTTTAGTTAATTTTTCCCTTGGAACGGGAGAAGCGGTTTCTTGGTGTTGTTTTGCAGGAATTCAAGGAAAAATGCTCAGAATAGCCATGGTGGAGCTTGGATGAAGACAGAACCTGAAAAGTGAAGAAAATGACCCAAGCAGAGCCCATCACGGAGGTGATCGAGCAATAATTGAGAAGAAAGAAAGCAAAAGTCAGAAGCTGTCACGGCCTAGCCGTGACACCCATCACGACCGTGACAGATTATTTGGTGAAGGCAGAAGCTATCACGGCCTGCCCGTGATGAGCATCACGGCCGTGATGCTCCAATATTTGAAAGCGCGCCAAGGCAGAAAGCGTCACGGCCGTGACGTGAATCCTGATTGTTTAAAAGGCACGGGCAGAACAGAAGAAATGATTTTTTGAACCCTAAAGACTTTCTCTGAACCAGGGGCAGCTGGACTAGGATTTCATGGAGTTCCTCCCTCTTTTCATCTCTATTTCACTTGTTATGGTTATGATCATGAGTTTCTAAACTCCCATTGTTGGGGTTAGGGTAGCTATCTCTGAATTCTCATGTATTTGATTTGATCTTGTAATACAGTTTTTACTTCGTTATTGAGTGATTGATTTGTGTTTAATGCTTGTTGTGGCTAGCACCCCCATGACTTGATCAATGTTTTGATATGCAATTGGAAAATTCGTATTAGAACCGGAACTGAAATTATTCACCTAGTAAATCTGGTATATAGGAATGGAACTAGGTTTATTAGCAATCACATGATCCCTAATCTTAATGCGAATTCACTAATCTAGGCCACCTAAGGAATTAGGGTCTATTAGTGGATTTAGGCTCTTGATATCCGAGGAATCGGGGCTTGAGTAATTTAGTGGATTGATTGTCATAATTGAAGTGGAAACTGTTTATTAGTCATGTCATTGCATGGGGATGAAGTTTAGTGAACCTAATCCCAGCGTTGTTCTCATATTTGAAGAATCGTTTTTACTGCCTTCCTGGTGTTCGATAGAATTTCTCAAAGAAATTTTCTCTTTATTTTGTTTAGTTTAGGTTTAAATCTTATTTGGGCTTGGTAGTTACTATCGATCTCCCTTCACTCCAAATATTCACTTGGATAATAATCGATTCGGTACGTGCTAGTACTTGGCACAGTCCTCGTGGGAACGATAAACGGTCTCACCACCGTATTACTTGAACGACTGGGTATACTTGCCCAGATTCGTCAACAAGTTTTTGGCCTCGTTGTCGGGGACTGTGTTTCGATATTAGCATATCCATTTCGGTTAATAATTTAAGCAAAACAAAAAAAATTATGTTATAAGCTGTTTGCTGTCATACTCTGCGTTTTGTTTTGATGTCATTTTTCTGGTGTGTTTGCTGTTGTGTGCTGACTTTTACTGCTAACACTCTTGTTTGCTAGACTGTTTGTGTATGCGAGGTACTATCCCAACTGACCAACTCCTCCACGATCCTGAGATTGAAAGAACAGCTAGGAATAATCGAAGGCAAGTAAGAGAGCAGAAACTGTTAGAACAACAAAAAGAAGAACAAGAGACTTCCACCTCTCAAGTGCAACAGGAAAGACTCAGAATGGCAGACAATGGTGGAGGTGATCCACCACCACGGAGGACACTTGGTGACTATGCCAATACAAATGTCAATCGGCATGTCACTAGCATAGTGAGGCCTCCAGTGAATTGCAACAATTTTGAAATCAAGTCGGTCCTCATCAATATGGTTTCAAGAATCAATTTGCCGGGTTGGAGAAAGAAGATCCTAATGGTCATGTGTCCAACTTCCTGGAGTTGTGTGATACGGTGAAGATAAATGGTTCCTCCGATGATGCAATTCGCCTAAGGTTATTCCCTTTCTCTCTGAGAGATAGAGCCAAGTCTTGGCTCCAATCTCACCCAAGGGGGAGCTTCACTACATGGGATGACTTAGAGGCAAAATTTCTGGCAAGATTCTTCCCCACCTCAAGATTTGTGAAGACAAGGAGTGACATCATAAGCTTTGCTCAACAAGAAGGTGAGACTCTTCATGACACATGGGACAGGTTCAAAGGCTTACTCTGTGACGCCCTAAAACCTGGCATCACATGGTTACTCATTTGCGGAAAAGAAACTTATTTAAAATGATGGTCGCCTTCGGAAATATAACCTTTATTAGAAGGTTACTGAAAAGGGTACTTATTTTTTTTTTTTGTAAGCGGTAGTTAAGAAACAATGATGAACACTCCGAACATGTGAATAAACATCATACATGTAAATATATATATCCGACCCACTTGGGATCTTAGGTCTCTGGTTACAAGATAGGCTTTATCGAACTGGCCAACTCACACTGATACTAAAACTGAAAAAATAGGTAAAAGATAGCATCACACTGGGAATAGGGAAAATCGGGCATAAGGCTCAAAAGAAGGCTCCAAAAGCCAAGGGACCATCAGGGCAACTCCAAAAAAAAAAACCAACGACGATCTAACCATGCCTCCTGCACTCGTAGTGATCGCATAAGCTACCTTCAGACGAGGGACCACTAACTGGATCAATAACGTCGCCGCCATCATCGATGATCATGTCGTCGTCGCCGGGATCCTGTGGGTGGTACTCTGGCTCCTCCTCCCCCTCCTCCTCAACCTCTATGAACTCGTAGGGGTCTTCCTCCGGATCCTCTTCGGGATCCTCTTCGAGCGGTTCGACTGGGTCAAGGTGCTCCTGAAGAAGTCCGGTGACCTGTAGCGTGTGGAGGTAGAACCATGGAGGTGGAAGCGCCACAGTCCTAGACTCGACGGTATGGATCCTCCGTATAGGTACTCCGTTGGCATTTGTCTCAGTAGTCGTGATCGGTCCCTGATAAGTCGCAGTCGTCGCTCCTTAATGTATGGTCCAACTCCCCGCCGCCCCAGCGTGATCGAAGACCTCATTCCTCGAGTTCGTTGGTGCCAGGGGAACATCCAGATCCATCTAAGAGCACGTACGTTCCCGACACAAGGAGAAAAGAACAAAGCATATAGTGGTGCAAGAGTGAGATACCGTCATAAGATATATCCCACAACAACCATATACATGATACATACATCACAGAATCATATAAGCAGTTAAATCATGCATAATCGCAATATGTCATTGTTATATCAAAGGGTCTCAAACCCGCACAGTCAATATTTGAAAATATGCATGACACTTCAATCATCAGGCTCTAACTTAATCTCATGAGATATCAACACCGTTTTCATTGGAGAAGTATTAGAGTTGGTCAATCTCTAGCCCCACCGGGCAGTTGCCTCCTTACCCTCATGCATTAAGGTCTCAGGACGAGCAACGTCACATGTGCCTCTTCACTCGGTTTACATGGACAGACTCCCAGATACCACCTTGTATCTGATATGTAAGAAAGGCACGTCTGCCTGGGGAAATGCATATGAGAAAATATTTTATTTAAAAGGTTTTCTTTGTGTTCATTCTTTTTCGCTGTCGCAACTCATAGCTAACGACTTAATCATCATTTCCCCATCACTTGAAAACTCAGAAGCATAGGACTCATAGTCCGAACGCTCAATCACAATGCCCAAGACCGTGGCCACAGTCAAGGGTTGTGGTCGTAGAAAACAACCTTCACCTTTAATCATGTTCATCACACGCGGTTAGAATACACAGTCCAACACAGCGCGATTAGGACCTAAGTCCATAACATCATAACCAGGGCTCGTAGTCCCGAATTCACACTGATTCAAGATCACGTGCACATCACTGAATACTAGAGGTGACGTCTCGCGTACTAGATTCTCTTTCCTAAGTACTTATTTTTCGTTCAGTGAAAAACAAATTCAAAACCGAATCCTCGATGACCTATCCAGGTTATCGGAAAGTTTCCAAAATATTTAGGAAAAACCTTTTCTTTGAAAATCTTTTATAAAGCATCTTTGAAATTCTTTTATCTTTGAAATATTTCCCCCAATAGGATATTGCCAAATAATCTTGAAAGTTTTCACTTGAAGGCACATAGTTCGAAAAGGATTTTTCTCTCGTATAACAATAGTTCACCAAAACCATTTCAACATTTAAAACAAGTACTTTAAGTTTAAAGAGCTTTTGGAAAAGAACATCAATCCCTTCATCTTCAAAGCTTATTAAGGTTTTTAATCCTTATTATGGTTGAGCACAGACGCATGTCTGGCTTAGCAAACTTTCAATCAACAACAGTATATATCATCAGTGCAATGCTAATATCACAGTTGAAAGCAGTTCATCACATATATGCATTTTATCATTTAGAACAAGTACAGTTCAACATCAGATAATAGCACAACAGTTCACGTACATTAGATAATCAAGTAAGCTCAATCAACATATAAATATCCAGTTAAACACCTACACACATGCATACAGTTATTGAATATCTTTAGGAAATCCCCTCTTACCTTAAGAAGGTGAGAGAATGTAAGAAAATAAACAGTTTCACGGACGTTCTTCAAGGTTGGTTAGGAGGTAAGTCTAGGTTTCAAGACACAAAGTTCAAAGGATTAGAACTCAACCAAGAACTTAGGGTTAGAAGTTTCCAAAACATATGCAACTTAGGGATTTATGATCCTCAAGTGCTAAGAGTTTAAAACATGATTACTTTAAAATAAAGTTGAACAAAAATCCCACCAAGTTACACCGTGATGGAGATTCGGCCTTGACCAATAAAATAGGCTAGGAACATTTAAAATTTCCAATCTCTTTGGTTTAGCATCCATTAATAGTAAGAAGCTCAAAACCATGATCACTTTGGAAAATGAAAAACGAAACACCCTAGGTCCATAACCTTTAAGATTCGGACATCCTTGGGTTTTTATGATAAAAATCTTTAAATTCTTCCAATCTCTTAGACCTTTTAGCATCCAATAACTTATGGAGCTCAAGTCTATGATCATCTTGAAAGCAACATATGATTATAAAGAATTAAAGTATAATGACATAAGTAAATAAATGACATAAACATAAATGACATAAGGTAAATGACATAATGTAAATAACATAAAATAAATGGCATAAATGTAAATGACATAAAAGTAAATGACATAATGTAAATGACATAAAGTAAATGGCAATAAATATAAATGACATAAAGTAAATGACATAATGTAAATGGCAATAAATATAAATGACATAAAAGTAAATGACATAATGTAAATGGCAATAAATATAAATGACATAAAAGTAAATGACATAATGTAAATGACATAAATATAAATGGCATGAAAGTAAATGACATAAAAGTAGAGTAAAAATTAAACTTTCCAATCACTTTAGACATAGCATCCTTTAACATAAAGGAGCCTTGGTCCATGATCATTTTAGGAAAACAAATCTTTAAACTTTCCAATCACTTTAGACATAGCATCCTTTAACATAAAGGAGCCTTGGTCCATGATCATTTTGGGAAAACAAATCTTTAAATACAAACTCCTACTTGTAAAAGTTGAAACAAGATCCATCAAAACCATAAGCATGGTTCGGCCTCATTAGAAAGTAGAGGTTAGGACACAACCTTTTATTATGTTAGACTACAAGTAAATACAAGGCCATAGAAATTGGTTTCAACTCAAAAGGAGTTTTCTACCATTTTTGAGAGATTTTTGAAGATAAAAGCTTATAGATGACATAAAGAAGAACCTTTAGAAAAAGATGAAGTTTTTAAAGAAAAGAATACATGAGAGTATTACCCTAAACAAGAGGAACAACTTTGATGAATAACACTTTGTGAAAAGAAGAGTAAAAACAAGTGCTTTGGAAGCTTGAAGTTAAAAGATGAAAGCTTAAGAGTGAAGTAGGAGAAAGGAAAGTGTTGAAGTGAAGTTGATGAGTGATATTTATAGAGGGAATGGGGAAGTGCACGGCCTTGAGAGGGAGAAGAAGAAAGAAGATGAGTTTCTTGAAGAGAGGTTTAAGAGTTAATGTGATGGGATGTGATTGGAGAGAGAAAGTTGAAAAGTAAGATTTTGGAATGACATTAGGATTTTCTTTTATCCTTAGGTGTGTCATATGTATTTAATGAGACTTCCCATCAACCCTTTTCTCCTCCTTTAGGGTTCTTTAACTGCTTAAATACGTAACCGGGTGCACATCCGATCGTATTTTCTGAAGGTTTCGCCCGGATAAAATACTATATTTTATTCCCGGACAACAAAATTCGAAAATTTACCAAACCTACACGAAACATCATAAAAACACTAACTGTCTCGTTCACGAATTAAAATTTTGTTTCTAGCTCAGTAAACTTGTACCGGTAGTGAGAACCCAGCATAGGTTTTCGTCTGAATTTTCGACTGAAAATTTTATTGGGGCTTCATATGGTAAAACAACACAAGAAAATGATTTTATTTTAAATAAAATCATCTTCTGGATTTTATCGAAAATAAATACATTAAGTATGTATTTACCGATAAAGAAGCATACGAAAAACGGGGTGTTACATACTCCAAAGATGTCCAAATCATGGGTTTGATGATCTCACTCAGATGCAAACATTCTGCAATGGACTGAGACCGTCACCCAGGTATATGTTGGATGCCTCAGCTGGAGGGTCCATCAACACAAAAACAGCAGAGGAAGCACTGATTTTGATAGAGGCTATGGCATCGAATGAGTATTTGATGCATCATGATTGGGGTCCTACATCAAGAAGGGGAGTGTTGGAGTTAGATTCACAATCTGCACTTTTGGCTCAGAATAAACTCATGACACAACAACTGGAGTCCATTACCAAGCAACTCGCTCAACTCCCACAACAACTCCAAACTGTTCAAGGGACAACCATACCACCTTAACAGGTAATGATATGCGATTTTTGTGGAGGAGATCATGATAATGGAAGATGTGAGGCACCACCTAGTTCCCACGAGGAAGCTAATTATATGGGGAACTATGGGCGGCCAGGCAACAACCAATTCTCCAACAACTACAACCAAGGATGGAGGAATCAACCGAGTTTTGGTTGGAAGCAAGATTCCGGACAAGCAAGCAAGCCCTAACCCACACCACCACCTCAAGACCGGACTTCTATCTTGGAGAACACTCTCAATCAGTTCATGCAGATGTCCATGTCAAACCAGAAAAACACTGATGCATCCATAAAAAACTTGGAGGTTCAAGTTGGACAGATTGCAAAGCAACTAGAAGAACAATCCAGCAGCAGTTTTTCAGGTAACACTCAGACAAATCCTAAAGAGCATTGCAAGGCTATTGTTTTGAGGAGTGGTAAAAATCTTGAGCAAGAGGGTGGTGAGCCTTTGTTGAAAAACCAGAGAGAGACTGAAGAAACAGAAATGAATGCTGGAAAAATTGAACTGAGTGAAGAAAAAGGTAAAGAGGTTGTAGTTGAGGAAGAAGAAAAGGACAGTGAACAAGACAAGAAGGAGAAGCTAGCGGATGAAAATTCAATCTTGAGGAAAACTAAAAGTCAGATTTTGAAAGATGGAGACAAGCCTCAAGTGATCCCCTCTTACGTAAAGTTACCATATCCTCATTTGAGCAAGAAAAAGGAAAAGGAAGAGCAGTTTGCCAAGTTCCTTGACATCTTCAAGAGGCTACAGATCAACATACCCTTTGCTGAAGCACTAGAGCAGATGCCCACTTATGTAAAATTCATGAAGGAGTTGCTCACAAAGAAAAGAAAGTTTAAAGAAGGTGAGACTGTTGCCTTGATTGAAGAGTGCAATGTGATACTTCAAAGGAATCTACCTCCAAAGCTTAAGGATCCTGGTAGTTTTACGATCCCCTGCACTATTGGGAGTGTTGCTATTGGGAAGGCTTTGTGTGACTTGGGAGCGAGTATCAATTTGATGCCGCTTTCAATTTTGAATAAGCTTGGAGGTGGTGAGGTAAAACCAACAAGGATGGCATTGCAACTAGATGACAGATCAATAAAGCGTCCTTATGGTATTCTGGAAGATGTCCTGGTAAAAGTAGATAAGTTTATCTTCCCAGCAGACTTTGTGATATTAGACATGGAGGAGGATGCAGAGGTTCCACTTTTATTGGGGAGACCTTTTCTAGCAACTGGTCGATCCTTAATAGATGTACAAAAAGGTCAACTTCGACTCAGAGTGCAAGGTGAAGAGGTTACCTTCAACGTATTTGAAGCTATGCATCGCCCGAGTGATGAAGAAAACTGTTTTCGCATGGACATTGTGGATGTAGTAGCTAAGGAAGCTTGTGCACATCAGCACCACTCCTCTACTCTTGAGAAGGTACTTGTGAAAGCTATTGAAAATATTGATGAGATAGAGGAGGAGGAATTAGAAGAGTGTTTGTGTGATCTGGAAGCCCAACCTAAGCAACTTGCTATCAACACTGTGAAGGAAGAGCTCAAGAAGGATGAAGTTCAAGAGAAGCTCCAGTTAGAGCTTAAGCCCCTACCTCACCACTTGAAGTATGTGTTCCTGGGTGTGAATGATGAAAACCCTGTCATAGTGAGCAATGAATTGTCCAAATTGGAGGAGGAGAAACTTGTAAGGGTGCTTAGAGAACATAAAACAACTATTGGATGGTCCATCTCCGATCTGAAAGGTATTAGCCCCACGTTTTGTATGCACAAGATCATGATGGAGGCTGAATTTAAACCGGTGGTCCAACCACAGAGGAGGCTCAACCCTACAATGAAAGAAATGGTGAAGAAGGAGGTGCTGAAACTCCTTGAAGCTGGAATGATATATCCGATTTCCGATAGTGCTTGGGTGAGTCCGGTATAAGTGGTTCCAAAGAAGGGTGGCATGACCGTCGTGCACAACGAGAAGAATGAGTTGATTCCAACTAGAACGGTCACCGGTTGGCGGATGTGCATATATTACCGGAAGCTAAATCAAGCTACTAGGAAGGATCACTTCCCACTTCCATTCATGGACCAGATGTTGGAGAGGTTAGCCGGGTAAGCATACTATTGTTTCTTGGATGGTTATTCGGGTTATAACCAAATTGCGGCTAACCCGGAAGACTAAGAGAAAACTTCTTTCACATGCATGTTTGGAGTTTTTGCCTATCGGAAGATGCCTTTCGGTCTGTGCAATGCGCCTGCGACATTTCAAAATTGCATGCTTTCCATTTTTTCTGATATGGTAGAAAAATATATTGAGATTTTCATGGACGATTTTTCTGTTTTCGGTTCCTCTCATGATAACTGTTTGTCTAACCTTGCTGCTGTGTTAAAGAGGTGCATGGACACCAATTTAGTTTTAAATTGGGAGAAGTGTCATTTTATGGTGCAGGAAGGCATTGTGCTTGGGCACAAAATTTCAGCAAAGGGGATCGAAGTGGATAAATCCAAGATCGATGTGATTGAGAAGCTACCTCCACCAGTGAATGTCAAGGGTGTGAGGAGTTTCCTTGGGCGTGCAGGCTTTTACCGGCAGTTCATCAAGGACTTTTCAAAGATATCCAAGCCGCTGTGTAGCCTTTTGAACAAGGACACTCCATTTCTGTTTGACACTGCTTGTCTTAACTCTTTTCAAATTTTAAAAGACAAGTTGATTACTGCTCCCATTCTTGTTGCACCCAACTGGGAGTCACCATTTGAATTAATGTGTGATGCCAGTGACTACGCAGTTGGGGCAGTTTTGGGGTAGCGAAGGGACAAGTTTTTTCATGCCATTCACTATGCTAGCAAGGTTCTCAATGAGAACCAAGTGAATTATGCAACAACTGAAAAAGGATTGCTAGCCATAGTGTTTGCATTGGAAAAATTTCGTTCCTACTTAATAGGGTCACAAGTCACTGTTTATACTGACCATGCTGCAATTAAATATTTGTTGACTAAGTTAGATTCTAAACCAAGACTCATAAGGTGGATTCTGTTGTTGCATGAGTTTGATTTAGTCATCAAGGACAAAAAGGGCAGCGAGAATGTGGTGGCTGACCACTTGTCTCAGTTAGTGAATGAGGAGGTCGCTGCTAAAGAAAAGGACATTCGGTATGAGTTGCCGGATGAGGCTTTACAGCTGGTACATGAGAGGCCATGGTTTGCCGACATGGCAAATTTCAAGGCAGCCAACATTGTTCCAGAGCACCTCACTTGGCAACAAAGGAAAAAGTTCTTCCAGGATGCCAACCATTTCATGTGGGATGACCCATTTCTATTCAAGGTTGGACTGGATGGCTTATGGAGGAGGTGCGTTAGTCAAGAGGAAGCAAGGAAAGTTTTGTGGCATTGTCATAACTCTCCATATGGTGGACATTACAATGGGGATCGAACAGTTGCAAAGGTCCTCCAATCTGGGTTCTTTTGGCCCTCAATATTCAAGGACTCTTTCAATCATGTGAAGAGTTGTGACAAATGCCAGAGGACCGGGAACATTTCAAGGAGGGATGAGATGCCACTGCATAATATATTGGAAGTTGAGGTATTTGACTGTTGGGGCATTGATTTTATGGGTCCACTTCCACCTTCATTCTCCAATGAATATATCTTGGTGGAGGTGGACTATGTCTATAAATGGGTGGAGGCCATTGCAACTCCAAAGAATGATGCCCAAACAGTGATCAAGTTCATCAAGAAGAATATCTTTGCCCGGTTCGGTGTCCCAAGGGTTCTTATAAGTGATGGAGGATCTCACTTCTGCAACTCACAACTGGGAAATGTGCTGGCCAAGTATGATGTGAGGCACAAGGTTGCATCCCCCTATCATCCGCAAACAAATGGGCAAGCGGAGGTCTCTAACAGAGAGATTAAGAGAATTCTGGAAAAGACTGTGTCCGCTTCAAGAAGAGATTGGGCAAAGAAGTTGGACGATGCCTTGTGGGCCTACTGGACTGCACTGAAAACTTCTGTGGGGTTATCCCCGTTTCATATGGTCTATGGAAGGGCATGTCACTTGCCCGTAGAGTTGGAGCATCGAGCCTTTTGGGCGTTGAAGTTCTTGAATTTTGATGCCACTCCGGCGGGTGAGAAAAGAGTGAATCAGCTGCATGAGTTAGAGGAGATGCGCCTGAATGCATATGAGAATGCAGCCATTTACAAGCAGCGAGTCAAGACCTACCACGACAAGAAGATCGTGATGAAAACATTTCGGCCGGGACAACAAGTTTTACTGTTCAATTCCCGGCTGAGATTGTTTCCGGGCAAGTTGAAGTCTAAATGGTCGGGACCGTTCATTGTCAAGGAAGCCGCACCTCATGGAGCTGTGGAAGTGGAGGATCCTACTTCAAAAAGGACCTTCAAAGTCAATGGCCAAATACTTAAGGCCTACTTGGGTGGTGACTTCGAGAGATTGATCTCAGCAGTGCAGCTTCATGATCCTTGAGGTCATCTACCCGTCAAGCTAGTGACGTTAAAGAAGCGCTTATTGGGAGGCAACCCAAGTTTCTTTTCATTTTCCTTTTGTTTTTGATTTTTGCCCTCTTGAATAATTTGAGAAGATCAAGAGGAAAAATAATAAATTGAGATTTGCCAAGTGATTTCAGGAAAAGAAGGAAGGAAGAGCAAGAAGACAAGAAAAAGCAAAGTCAGCACCCATCACGGCCGTGACCCAATTTTCATGCAGTTCATGCTGACTAGGCATGTGAACCAGCACCCGCTACCGCCTCGGTAAGTCGTTCCATTTTTCTCCTCTCTCCAACTTGATTGTTTACATTGGGGACAATGTAAATTTTTAAGCTTGGGGTAGGGGTGATTTTTGCATCCTTCATGTTGCATTCATATGGTTTTGCATGATAGCTTTGCATGATCGCACAATTAGATTGCCCTTGTTTAGATTATGCATCCAATTGTGAGAACTAAGTGCCAAATAACTTGAGATAGTGAATTCTTGAACCCAATTCTGTTTATTCTTGTGATAAGGCTACAAATGAAAATGCTTGAGATGATCTATGATAGTTGATAATTAGCATATGGTTCCGTAGATTTGTGTTTCTCATTGATTTTTGAACTACAAAATGTGAGATTTTGAGCCAAAAGGGGTACTCACTAAATTTACCCCATTCTTTGTGTTAGAGTGTTATTCCTCTTGGATGTATTTCTCTAGAACTTGACTTGAAACCATTTTGAAGCTTAAAAATTTTTTAAAACATTTTTTGAAAATGATTGAGGCACTAGGTATTTTTCCGGTCTTACGAGCTTTGAATGACTAAATGCTACCCCCTAGTTGTCCAATTTTGAGCCTACATGAATAAAATACTTTTTCTGGTACCTTGAAATATGTGGATGAATGATGCTTGATAAGGGACCTTCTAAAGTATTACAAAAGGGTAAAAAGGTAGTTGAAAAAGTTTGGGATGAGAAAATCAGAGAAAATTTCTCTTGAGCTGAAAATCTCCCCTTCTCCAAATAAAATAAAAATAAAAGAAAAAGAAAAATATATGGAGAAGGGGATGACAAAAAGAAGTGAGAAATAAAACAAAAGAAAGAAAGAAAGGTGGCGAAAGTAAATCAAAATCTAGAAAGGTATTTTAGAAGGTGTCATGTTTACAATGATTGATATTTTGTGTAGCCTTTTGAAATATCCTTTTCTTGATTTCCCCACCTAACGTTAAATCCCATGTCCACGTTACAACCAAAGCGAAAGACCTCTTGATTCTTAATTGTTTTCATTAATAAAGTAGAGATTTGGTTGATAGTTAAGCCTATGGTAGAATTCATTCCTTGAGGAAAACGGAGCGAATTGTCATATACACTACTACAAAAAGGGGCTTCAGTAGCGCTTTTTTTTGGCCTTTAGTAGCGCTTCAAAACGCTATCTATTCACCCGCTACTGAAGGTGGGAGAGATTCGGTAGCGCTTTTTTAAGCGCTACTGAAAGTAGGAATAGGTAGCGCTTCCTTGAGAAAGCGCTGTCTAAAGTTGGTAATAAGACAATCTATTACATACTTTAGATAGCGCTTTCTCAAGGAAGCGCTATCTATTTGTCACTTTAGGCAGCGTTTTTTCAAGAAAGCGCTACTGAAAGTAGGAATAGGTAGCGCTTCCTTGAGAAAGCACTGTCTAAAGTTGGTAATAAGACATACTTTAGACAGCGCTTTCTCAAGAAAACGCTACTGAAAGTAGGAATAGGTAGCGTTTCCTTGAGAAAGCGCTGTCTAAAGACAATCTATTACATACTTTAGACAGCGCTTTCTCAAGGAAGCGCTGTCTATTTGTCACTTTAGACAGCGTTTTTTCAAGAAAGCGCTACATATCCCCCTTTTTTTTTCATTATTCACTGTTTTTCTATATTTCCCACCGTGATAAAAACATGTTAACCTCGATGCTAGCACACAACTTAAATTTGCATTAGTCTTGATTGTACCTAGAAATGGTGTACAAGTCCAAGACTAATGCCGATAACATATCCTATGATTCATAGCATAGTTTCAATGCCAGATAAAGAACAGTTTTGGCAACATTAGCTCGGCCTTTATTCACTTACATTGAACTTAGGTACTTCAAATTTCATTGATTGCTTACAAACCTTGCTTTAAATAAAAAAATAAAAAATAAAAACCTTATGTTAGTTTAAGTTTTATACATTGCTTGAAAAAGACCTTTACACTCAAGTTCCACTACAAAACTACTAGGTGCCTTCCTTAAAACTTAATTTCCTTGATCAAACAATGAGCTGGTGGCTCCATCTACAAGCAGACTGCATGCAAGTGTTTGAAAAAGTTCTTGACCGTGACTGTATTAGAAATCGGGATATCAACGGTGATGCTCAAGGAGTGGCAATGTTTTCCTTTGCAAGAGGAGCAATCTCATCCCATCGATTCCAGGTTCGCTGCCAGCGACGCCTAGGCTCAACAACACCTTTTCCCATTGTTTGGCAGGTCCCTGTATCATAATTGCTCAATAATTAGATGAATTGCATTTCCCTCTTATGGTTTATACCTCTAAAGGTGTAAACATGTTTTGCACTTTGCAGTGTGCCATGACATAAGCAAAACAGACATTTCACACAACAGAGACATGAACACAGTTGGATGTAGAACAGTTAAGTATATAAACACAAAAGCCATGTTGTAATGTGTGTTTTAAAAAGAAAGATAAGGGTATCATACCCGTCAATGAAGTCAAAAGTGCTCCCGAATTCAATAGGTAAATTGAGAAGAGAGAAGTCTGAGAATGAATGCCTCCCCTGGTAGGCTATGTTATGAATACAAAATGCAACCAGCCATGATTGACCAAAGGAACATCAGATTCCTGAGAATGATCATGAAATGCAAAATTGATTTCATACACTTAAAAAGTAAATAAATTATCACCTTTGCATTCTTGTAAATCCCCCTGGACTGGTACATAGATTTCAAGTAGCATGGAAGAAGAGCAGTGTGCCAATCATTGGCAATAAAGATAACATCTTCGCCTGCAGAACATAGAAAAAGCTTGTCAATTTAATTTAAGTTTTTTTTCTCACAATAATTATACTCAGACCCGTTCAAGTATCAATACTCTATCTATTAAACAGTAAAAAGCACAACATTCAGCTCTTTTAAACATCAAAAACTTTTTCCTGTTGCATGATCTTCTATTGTAGCCACCTATTAGGACTTCTTTTGCACCACCTCTTTCAGTCTAAACCTGTCATACCATATTCTGACTTTGGTTTGTATATATTTTGCATGGTGTTGTCTAAGCCATGGTTTCTATGTATCATAGCCTTTACCATCATGCATATTGAAAATAGGCTCTCCCTCAAGCAAAAAGAATCATCAAAATATCCCTTTACAAAGTAAGGTATTCACTGCAGCTAAAAGAAGAAACAACCAATAGACAATAGTGCATAAGGATGAACTCACTAAAACAGACCAAGCTACATCAAGACACAGTAAGCTGGGAAAATGAGAACCATGCATGACCAAAGAAGTAGATTGCAGCACCACCTCCAAAGCCGTAGATGAGACAGCAAGTACAAAGTAAGTACAAAGTAAAATGCACCAATATCAAGCATCAATGAGACAGCAAATTGTTCGGTGCAATTGACAATGTTTAAAACTAAATCAACTAAATATAAATAGCAATTTTAAATCCTCTAACAAACTAACCAAAAAATAGGAACCAACCAAACTGTTTTTTGTTTATATATGTTAATTGACAATGAAACTATGCACGGGTAGCATAATTTATAACATTAGCTAACAGCAGTGATGCTCTTCATTGAATTTAATTTCCAACTAAGAACGATATGTATCAAACTTCAATTATAACATCATCGAACTGTCCTAATTCTGTAAAATACAGAATGGAGATTTATTTTTAAAAAAGGCAAAAACACAAAGAAAATACATAATTTTGTTGTTTAATGATACAAACCTGTAAGCATTCATTTAATGAATCCAACATACTTGCACAAATCTCTGTGTCTGGTTCCTGCAAGCAAACAGAAGAGTGAGAACTTCATCACAAGAAATGTCAATGTGGGACACTGCCAAGTCAGGCAAAGTCCACACAAATATCATCTAAAATATTGCCACCCAAATCCATTCCTCTACTGGTTTTCCTAAACTAACAAAAAGTACATACCACACAAATATGCCACACTAAAATACTGCCACCTAAATCCATTCCCTCTACTGCCTTGGTTTATATGATTATTATTTAGAGCTTACATAATTTTCAAGACAATTTTAGATCAAAGGAAAGATTGTACACTGCAATAAAACCAAAACATAGAAATTCCATAATAGCACAACTAAGAATGGACAAACTTGAATACCAATTACTTTATGCAAAGCTTCCACCAGAGCTGGGACTATACTGTCAGTCAAAAACTTCAAATAGGTTACATCCTGGCCTTGAGATTGCCCTTTCTCTATAGCTAACTTGGCAGATCGTAATAGCTCAGGCATTGCTAAAAAGGATATTCAAAATGATAAACATCAAAGCAGTTAGGGTAATGGCATTCAGAACATTTAATGTGCAAGGGAAAATCACTGATGAAAAGATGCCCAGGAACAATCATTCTTATACCTGAAACAGCAACCTGCATCACATACAAATTATTAACCACAAAAAAAATGTAGATTAATATAAACAAACCTCAATATGCATAGGTGTTCTATTGTGGTCTATGTCTAACCTGATCAATCCATGGGAAGAATTCCTCCTTCAGCTCATCAGCATAACAACAAAGCATGTTACAAGCTGTAGCTTTTTCCTCTAAACTCCATGTTCATGATATTGCATTTTTTTTTTGTAACATTGGCAGAAATTATAAACTGATAGTAAAGAGCAAGTGAATGTAACCAAATAAGTAAAATAAAATAAACCATTCTTAATGTATGCAAAAACCTTTGTGGTAACCCCTTCACCCACACACAGTCTCCTTCCATCCAATTCTTTGGAGCATAGTTGTTTAAGAGGGATTGGGTAATTAGGAAAAAGAGAATAAGCAATGTAGATCAGAATATACACTTGAAGAATCATTTAGTTGACACAACAAAATTACAAATACAATTCCATTAGCAAGGCCAATTATCCCTTCTTCTGAAGATAACCCAGATCACAATTTGATATGAAATACAACATACAAACACAATTGACATTGGTGGAAGTCAGAATCACTCTTACAAGCAATTTCAATAATCCCCTTCTAAGGAAGTTTATGATACCTGTAAACTAGGAGGTACCTTAAAAATCACAATATCTGAAACATCAGGATTTCTGAAGAAGAAAGAAACCTGATCCACCATTAACAACCATAATCAGTTTCACAATAAGTAAAATAAATACAAAACCATAACTAATAAGAAACTTGATTCTGATTGAGAACAAACCTTCTCAGCTAAAATACGATCACCAACTTCCAGTGTTGGGAGCATAGAAGAAGAAGGAATGCACCTTGGTTCAGCCAAGTACGATTTGAATAGAAAACTAACAGTCATAGCAGTGAAAGCAGCCTTAGCATCCTCAGAACAAACATTCAACAACCACGAAAGCCAACTGCTTCTCTCAAAACCCTTTCGGATCCGCATTAGCAGCACCATCCAAACACGGCGTTCCTCCTTTATCCACCTCCCAGGTTGTGGCGTCAGGAAACGACTCGTTGCAAGGAAGCCACTTCGAACCCTGCAAGAAGGGTATGATCGAAGATGTCTTAAACGGTGAAATACCCAAAATGCCCATAGCCGCCGTTGACGACCTAGAAGCACAGATCGTTGAATTCATCATCGAGATCAAACCCAACACGATGGGGTTCCCACAGTCATCGCCGAGAATCTCCGCGGCGAGGTTGGTGTAAGTAGAGGCAGAGTTTTTGACCCAGTGATTCGACTCGGGCCTTCTGAAATCGGAGTGGAAATTGCGGACTCCGGTTGAATGGTCGAGGTCAGGTTTCTGGTTGGTTCCGAAGATTCGAGAGCGGATCCAGCATTCTTGAAGTAGCGAGAATTGGCCACGCGAGTGGTGGCGGAGGGGACGAGGTTGTGGGCGACGTAGCCGGAGAAGGAAAATGTGACGCGGATAGCCATAGCTAATAAGTTCATTAGGTTAAGGAGGAGGTACAGGGTGGTTTGGGGGTGGGATATTTGAGAGGAGGGAAACCCTAGAAAAAGTGAGAGAATCGGAGAGGGGAAGGTTGAATTGAACGGTGGAGGGACAGTGTACGTGGGAGGGAAACATTTATTTTTTAGGGTAAGGAACAGCTAGCGCTTCCTTAAACAAATGCTATCTTAGGTTATGAATAGATAGCATTTTCTCAAACAAGCGCTATCTATTCATCACAAATAGATAGCGCTTCCTCAAACAAGCGCTATCTATTCCTACCAAACAACTTTTAGTAGCGCTTCCTTGGAGAAGCGTTGTCTTAGGTTATATCTATAATAGCGTTTCTTCAAGGAAGTGCTACTAAATGTCTTCCGCCTCTATTTTAATAGCGTTTCGGTTAGAAACGCTACTAAAGGTGCGCTACTAAAACCCTTTTCTGTAGTAGTGATATCCCTAAACACTTGAGTGAGGTGAGAAAGAGAGCCAAGCAAATGAACAAGCTTGGGGTGACCTTCAGGTGAGAAAGAGTGCCCGAATCAGTGAGAATATGAGTCTAAGAAACCTAAGCTCTAATTGGACTTGAAACTGATTGTCTCTTGCTGAATTATTTGAAATGCCTGTTGCTTGGATCATTTACTCGGGTTCTTGGTTCATTATCCACGCTTTGATTATCTCTCTCTTATGGCCTTAGTGATTGCTTGAGGAAAAGCAATTGAATAAGCTTGGGGTGATTTGATAGTGTGATTTTACATCATGTTTCCTGTACACTTTTGCATGCATTTTTCATATAGATTAGGCATTCTTTATTTTATTTTAGTTAGTTTTTCCCTTGGAACGGGTGAAGCGGTTTCTTGGTGTTGTTTTGCAGGAATTCAAGGAAAAATGCTCAGAATAGCCATGGTGGAACTTGGAAGAAGACAGAACCTGAAAAGTGAAGAAAATGACCCAAGCAGAGCCCATCACGGCCTGGCCGTGACGCCCATCACGGTCGTGATCGAGCAATAATTGAGAAGAAAGAAGGCAAAAGTCAGAAGTTGTCACAGCCTAGCCGTGACACCCATCACGACCGTGACAGATTATTTGGTGAAGGCAGAAGCTATCACGGCCTGCCCGTGATGAGCATCACGACCGTGATGCTCAAATATTTGAAAGCGATCCGAGGCAGAAAGCGTCACGGCCAGGCCGTGACGGCCATCACGGCCGTGACACGAATCCTGATTGTTAAAAAGGCACGGGCATAACAGAAGAAAGGAGTTTTTGAACCCTAAAGACTTTCTCTGAACCAGGGGAAGCTGCACAAGGATTTCATGGAGTTCCTCCCTCTTTTCATCTATATTTATCTTGTTATGGTTATGATCATGAGTGGCTAAAATCCCATTGTTGGGGTTAGGGTAGCTATCTCTGAACTCTCATGTATTTGATTTGATCTTGTAATAGTTTTTACTTCGTTATTGAGTGATTGATTTCTGTGTTTAATGCTTGTTGTGGCTAGCACCCCCATGACTTGATCAGTGTTTTGATATGCAATTGGAAAATTCGTATTAGAACCGGAACTGAAATTAATCACCTAGTAAATATGGTATCTAGGGATGGAACTAGGTTTATTAGCAATCGCATGATCCCTAATCTTAATGCGAATTCACTAATCTAGGCCACCTAAGGAATTAGGGTCTATTAGTGGATTTAGGCTCTTGTCATCCGAGGAATCGGGGCTTTAGTAATTTAGTGGATTGATTGTCGTAATTGAAGTGGAAACTGTTTATTAGTCATGTCATTGCATGGGGATGAAGTTTAGTGAACCTAATCCCAGCGTTGTTCTCATATTTGAAGAATCCTTTTTACTGCCTTCCTAGTGTTCGATAGAATTTCACAAAGAACTTTTCTCTTTATTTTGTTTAGTTTAGGTTTAAATCTTATTTGGGCTTAGTAGTTACTATCGAGATCCCTTCAATCCAAATATTCGCTTGGATAGTAATCGATTCGGTACGTGCTAGTACTTGGCACAGTCCTTGTGGGAACGATAAACGGTTTCACCACCGTATTACTTGCACGATTGGGTATACTTGCCCAGATCCGTCAACAGCTATCTTTCCTTCAACACGTTCTGTCTACGTGTCAAGGCTGATTTCTGATCATGTGGCTAAGCCTGTCCCTCTAGACGTTCGTATGCCTAGCAGCTCTATCAGGGCTCCTAGAGGGAAAGCTCCAATATCAGGTAGTTCCTTTTCCCTTGAGAATTTCTGGATCTTCTTTCTATTTGCCTAGTGCTGACTCATTTTAGTTCTTAGGAACTTCCCAAGAGGTTGCTATTGATGTGGAGAACCTAGAAGATGAACCATCCCGGTGTTCGGCACGCCCTTTACAAAAGAAAATTACTCGACAATTTGGCATCGACAACAGGGAACATGCTCCTACTACCCAACAACCATCACAGAAGAAGAAGAAAATTGCAAAGGTTTGTAGCATATCCCTCATTTTCCCTTAATATTACCTTTCTTTGCTTTCTCGGTTAACTAATATATAGCTTGCTGAATAGACTCCAACCCTTCAGACTGCCCAATCCACTGAAGTTCCTTTTGTCCAAGCTACTTCTGCTGCTACATCGGCCAACAACCTACCTGAGCATTTGTTTGTCGAAGCTTTTACTCCAAGGCCTTCTCCTATTAGAGAAGAAATCCTTCAGGTTATCTTCTCTTCTTATTGTGATTATATCCCTTTCTCGATGTTCCAAGGATACTCACACTGTTTCATTCTTCAGGAAAATGTTTCTCCTATTCCTCAAGAACTAGCTGCGAATACATCAGCTCATCTTGAGTCCATCCCATATGATGTACTTGCCTCCTATTTTTCTCCACCAATTCCTCAAGCTATCGTGGCACCTATTTCTTCCCCAACCGACCAATATTTTAGCTTCGTTGAAGGGATCCTGAGCCAAGATATTCCTATTAATACCAACGCGATTTCTGACCTCCGTCTTTCTTTGCTGGAGCTTGCCAGGGCTCCCAACATCACTCTCTCTCAAAGAGATGCTTACAACTGAATGGCCATTCAAATTGGGGATATTTCCTTCAATTACAAAGTGTACTTTGAACACAAATCGGCTGGCGAAAAAATATTTGCCAAGGATAGCCGTGCTTCAAGGACAAGAAACTCAGTTCCAGTTGTCCTTCCAAAAGGTGGAAACCGAATGCCAGTAAGACATGGTGGACCAGCTCAGGATGTCTACTCGGTTGACAGCATTGAAACAGGAAGCGTCCCTTGCCCCCGATCTTGAACAGAATGAAGATCCTCCTATTGCCAATGCTACAGTATGCCAGCCTACTCCAGCTGTTACTTCAGCTGGTGATGTCTCTACCTCTGAAGCCGCAACTGTCACTTCCCCTTCTGCCGAGAAATAAACCTAGAACTTTTGTTTTTCTAATTTTCGTATAATCAGCTAGACGGTTGGCCTGTAACCGTCAATATTTTGAACAACTTTTTCTGGTTACTCGTCCCAGACTGATGAATAGTAATTCTTTAGATATCCGTCGTTTATGCTTCTTGCCATTTCTTCACCATACATGTTAACTAGCCGATAGGTTCCATTAATCATAACTTGACTAACTATATAAGGTCCTTCCCAATTTGGTAACCATTTTCATAATTTAGGATCCTTGGCTCCTAATGGCAAAACGACTTTCCAAACCAAGTCCCCTTCAACAAACCTTTTAACTTTAATATGTTTGTTGTATTCTCTGGCCACTTTCTCTTTATTCCTCCGAATATTTTCTAAGGCCATTAACTTATCCTCATCAGCCGATTCTAGCTCCATGAACATGGCTTGCTGGTACTCATCCATGGTTAAGCAATGTTGTTTGGCTACCCTTAGCGATTTTATATTAATCTCTAATGGTAACACATCATCCTGACCATAAGTCAGCCGATATGGGGTAAATCCCATCGCGGTAGACTTAGAGTTTCTGTAAGCCCATAGTACTTCGGCTAACGCTTTATGCCATCTTCTAGGTTTGCCTTTTAGAGTATTCTTAATCAAACTGATCAGTATTTTGTTGGTAGCCTCAGCTTGCCCATTTACCTGTGCATAATAAGGTGAAGACTGGACCAGCTTGATCCCATACTCTTGTGCAAAAGCGACCATATTTTCGCCTGTGAACATTGTGCCCTGATCTGTTGTAATGGTTTCTGGGATGCCATACCAGTAGATAATTTGATTTTTGATAAACCCGATAACATCGGCTTGGGTAACATTAACCATCGACTGGGCTTCCACCCACTTAGTAAAGTAATCAGTGGCAACGGTAATAAATGAGTGTCTTTTGGAAGATGAAGGGTATATCTTTCCAATCAGATTCATTGCCCAACCTCGGAATGGCCAAGGCTTAACAATAGAGTGCATATCTTCGGCTGGCATTCTCTGGATTGGCCCATGCTTTTGACAATCTTCATAACCTTTAGCATAAGCATGACAGTCTGTATTAATGGTTGGCCAATAATATCCATATCTGTGTATTAGTCAACGCATCACAGATCCTTACCTATGTGAACTACATATCTCTTCATGTGCTTCCCCCATAATTCTCATGGTGTCGACTTTGCTTGGACACTTAAGCAAAATCCCCTTCAATCCTTTCTTGTGTAGATCTTCATCTACCAAGATATACTTTAAGGCCTTTTGCCTCAGTTGGAAAGTTGAAGAGGAAGAAAGATCTTGTAAATACTTCGTAAGTTCAGTCCTCCAGTCATCGGCTACATCTACTTCTCCAATAAAGAGCTCCTCGAGCCGATTATCCCAGGGCTGAACATTTTCAAAGGTCTCCTTATACCCAGAAGCATGTTGTACCAAATCATTTGCTTCACCATTATCCCCTCTAGGTATATGCATTATCACTACGTCGGCAAACTGTCTTACAAACTGCTAGCCGTTTTGTGACATTCTCCCAAGTTTGGGTTGGTGCACTTGTACTCCCCAGACAGTTGCCTTATTACTAATTAGGAATCTCCCATATCCTGGACATCCTTGGCTCCCATGGACCATAATATTTTTAACCCTAAAATTAAAGCTTCACCCAACTTGGTTGTTTGAGCATCCTAACCTCAGCTGATGCATGAATTTCCAGTTTTTCCCTGTAGGGCTTGTGATTGCAATTCCAGCCCCATATCCCTTATTAGTTCGGGATCCAACAAAAGTTAAGATCCAAGGCTTTAGGTTAACACAATAGATCACCTCGGCTAGGGGATCAACCACGTCCACACAAGGATACTGAGCCAGGAAATCTGTTAGGGCTTGCCCCTTTACTGCCCTGAGAGGCACATATTTCAATGTGTAAGCACTTAGCTTGATGGTCCACTTCATCAGACGTCCTTGCAAGACGGGCCTGTGCAGTAAGTAATTTACGATGTCTATCTTACATACTACCTAGACCTCTCTCGATAAGAGGTAATATTCCAACGTGCGGCATGTTGTTGGTTTGGCAAAAGTACCAAATCGTACAACTAATGAAGTGAGAGTAGAGTATTGTTCCCAACGAGGATTGTGTTTCAAGTAACAACGTAGCTTAGGCAATTTATATTTGAACCAATGAATTTCATGTTTATAAAAGAGTAAATGAGTTTATTGTATTTAGAATTATCACACAAATGAATGAAACAAGTAATTAAAGAATGAATTCAATATAGGCAAAAGCGGTTAGGTATCGAAATCCTTCAATTTTCACCTCATGTAACTTTGTTCAATTTTAATCTCAATCCAACTCAGTCAATTGACATTCTAAGCACTAATCTAGATTTATCCCTAATTCCTTAGGTGATAATCCTTTTGTTACAAGTCAAGAACCCTAATTCCTTAGGTGATGCAAGATTAGAACAAACATTAAGCATTGGATTCACAAGAATGTATTGCATTGAAGTTCTATTCCTAGAATCAACATCACAATATTAATCTACTTCATTTCCAATTCAATCAACAATTTTCCAATTGTGAAATTGAATCTAATCATCATTTCAAGGTTGATCAATCCAAGAAAAGCATTAAGCATAGAAGAGATTAATCAAACTGAACGAAATTGCATTGAAATCACAAATCAAACTTCATTATATCAAGATTCAATCAAGTTCATCCTAAACCAAACCCAAAAGATCTAGCAACTCATAATAGAAAGAGATGAGAAGGAAGAACTTGAGTAGATGTAAGTGGAGGAAGCCATGGAAGCTCAAATCTTGTTCCCAAGCTTGAACCTCCAAAGAATCCAGAGAGAAAGTGATGAACAAAGGTGAGAAAATTCTAAAAATGAGCAAAAGATCCTCTCTAATCTGTCAAAGATCGCATTTATAGAGTTTCTGCGCGTCGCCCAGTGCTGAGCGCCCCTGGCCAGTGCTGGGCACTGGACTGATACTGTGAAACGGAGCTTATGTCCCCTTATGGCGCTGAGCGCTACCTTGCTGTGTGCATCCTGACACAAAGCGCCCCAACACCAGCACTGGGCACTGGTTCATGCCCTGCTTTTGCTGTTTTCTTCCATTTTTGTCTGGGCTGAGCGCTTGGTTCCAGAGCTGAGCACTGGACTACTATTCCTGCATACTTTCAACATATTTTGAGTGTCTTTTTCACCCAAATAAAGATCCAATGAATCCAAACTTTATTCATATCAAAGTATGTATTTTCCTATCACTTTTCCTATGATTTCTAAGATTATTTACAAATTCTTTCCTAATTATAGTTCCAAACTAACATATTTTGCACATTCATCAAAACCCCAAACTTAGAGATTTTGCTTGTCCTCAAGCAAACAATTAAATTCAAAACAGGGGTGATTGAGATGGTTTTCATGTTCAATTCCCTTGTGAAGCACATTACTCGTGAAAAACTTCAATTCCTTAACACTTTTGCAAAATGCACAAGCATCACACAATCATTTATCAATTCCAATTGATCACAAGCTTCATGTTTCAAAACAATCAAACACACTATAAAATCATCTCCATTGAATGCACAAAATATTCTCTTGCAACCTCTCCATTTAGTGTTTCACCCATCCTCACTTGGTGATATTTGCTCTCAATTCCAATCAAAATGCATTCCCCAATCCTAATCTTGACAAGGTGCTAAGAACACACATCACAAATGTCAATGCAACACATATCATGAGGTCTTTTATTTGGATGTAATGGGGCTAAGGTGGGGGTGGATAACATCAAGTATATAGACTAGACTACTTTGGCTTCAAGGAATGTGGACTCTTGGAATTTCCCTTGCTTAGCTAGTTCACAAGCACACAAGCACACAATTTTCACTATTTCCTTTTTTTTATATTTACAACTCTCTTTTTTCTCTTTTTCTTTTGTTGTTTCTAGTTTCATTTTCTTTTCTTTATCTTTTGCCTTTTTCTCACTTTTGTATACTTTCTTTGTTTATTTTCCTCTTTTTGGCTTTTTCTATTTTTCTTTATCTTTGTCTTTCTTTCACACTTTGTTTTTTTCAATTTTTTTTCATAGTAGACATCTTTAGTGACCTACTCACACCCCAAACTTAATTTTCTTGCTTGTCTCAAAGCAAGAGAACAACCCCCAAACTTAAGTTTAAACATTCCTCTAAGCCTAAGTAGTGGGACAAAATTGTTTTTTCAATCTTTTGGCTTATAATGTGCTATTATGCAGAGAAGAATAGGCTAAGGCTCAATTGGGCTCAACAATGGTAAATGTTAGGATGACAATTATGGCCCTGAGCTTAAGCAAAGAAATGGTGCCTCAATCATATATGCATATGCAAGAACATTGCAACAATGACAAGCATCAAGGCAAGAAAAAGTGAGAATATGAAAGTGATGGACAAGCACACATGAAAGAAATCAAGTCATCTGGATTATGTGCCAGAGTGTTTAGGCTTAAAAGCTCACAGTTTTGGATTTTGTGCAAGAGAAATCCGTACATCCAACATTGCATCAATCATAGCATGAAAAATTGGTGCAAGCAATTTACAAGGATCAATGGTTTCAATGAAATCATGTGCTCGGCAAGCACAAAATGCATGGTGTAAGAAATTTCAGCCAAGCAAAAGTTCTATGCTCACTAGAGAAACTACACAAGAATCCACTCAAAATACAATTTTTTGTGCAAGATATGCAAGTTTGGGCAATTTATTCAACTAAAACTAACTATCAATTAAGGAGGATTAAAAAGTAAAGAGTTTAGAACATCCCCTTTTTTCTGCACATTGGATGAGCATGTGCAAAAAAAAATTATTTATTTTTACACTGGCTAGTGCTCAGCACTAGAAACCTGCGCAAAGCGCCCAAGGTGTAGTATTTTCTACTGAATCTGCTTTCTGTTTGCGCTCAGCGCTCACAGTAGCACCCGGTGCCCACAAAGGGTCATTTTCTCCATTTCTTGTGCCATTTCTCCCTTTCCTTTGGTCCTTTTTCCTTAGATGTCCCTGCATAACAATTCAATGCAATTACACCATACTAAATGACCTACACATCAAGGAACCACTCAATAACTCAATGAACTATTTATGTTTTTCATAGAAACAAAAAGAACAAGAATGCAAGAAGAAAATGCTTCGATTGCCTCTCGAGTAGCACTTCTTTAACACCACTAGCTTGACACCTGATTATTTGATGCTCAAGGTGGTTTGAATGATGAGAAGAATGGAGCATTGTTGGTGCTTTTCTTTCCACCACTCCGCACTTTGTTCTTAATATCAAACAATGGTGTATTGCCCTTCTGTGATGAATGATCCTCTTTTGGCCAAAGTGGTTGGAATTGAGATGACCATTGAGACTTCTTCTTCTTTTTCCTTCTTTTTCCATTGCTCTTCTTTTTCTTCTCATGTTCATCTTTGTGAATTTCTTGAACCTCTTGATTTTGTACAAAATGAACTTGAGCATGGATAATTGGTGAAGTATCTATAGGCTCCTTGTCAAACATGTTCACAACCATTTGTTCTTCTTTCACCCTCAATATAAGCTCGCCTTTTGGTACATCTATTTAGGCTCCGGCGGTAGCTAAAAAGGCTCTTCCAAAAATCAAAGGAATGATCACATCTTCCTCAATATCCAAGATAAAGAAATCCATGGGAAATATGAACTTTCCTACTTTCACAAGCAAGTCCTCCACCAAACCAGATGGTCTCCTAATTGACCTATCCGCAAGTTGCAATGAGATCATGGTTGGTTCCACGTCATGAATACCAAGCCTCTACATCATGGATAATGGCATAAGATTGATACTTGCTCCAAGGTCGCATAAGGCTCTAGCATTTATTACATCTCCAATGACACATGGTATAGTGAAAGATCCGGGATCCCTCAACTTAGGTGGGAGTTTGTGTTAGAGAATTGAGCTACAATTTTCAGTCAAGGTCACTGCCTCACTTGGTTCAAATTTTCTCTTCTTTGCAAGTCATTCCCTCATGAACTTTGCATATGATGGCATGCGCTCTAATGTTTCGGCAAAAGGAATATTTATTTGCAATTGTTTGAAGATATCCAAGAACCTATCAAATTGCTCTTATTTCTCTTTCCTCTTCTTCTCAATTGGATATGGCACTTTCACATAAGAAGGAAACTCTTGTGGCTTGCCCCTTTCTTTCGAAAGTTGTCTCTTCATCTTCCTCAATATAGAATTTTCATCTACTAATTTCAGCTTCTTTTCCTTCCTATCATCTTGAGGTTCCAACTCTTCCTTTCTCTTTGAACTATCTTCCCTCTCACTAGTCACAACCATCTTCTTTCCCAATTCAGAATTTTCAGCATTTTGACTTGTGGAATGATCAACAACCTAGCTCTACTAACTTTCCAGAAAATCCTGCACTTAAAGCACTTGAAACTTGTTTAGATAGCTGTCCAATCTGCACTTCAAGGTTCTTGATTGATGCATCGGTATTCTTGAAGTTAGATTGTGTGACTTGGATGAATTGTGCAAGAGTTCTCTCCAACTTGTTCATTCTCTCATTGGTATCACGATGTGTTATCTTGTGGAGCTTCTTGTGACCAAGGAAGGTTAGGGTGCTTCTTCTAATTTTGATTATAGGAGTTTGAGTAAAAATTCTGCCCTTGTCTTGGAAAATTCCTCAGGTACTTTGCTTCCTCTTGAGAACTTAGAGATGCTTCACAATTACCCTTATCATGGTCTCCACCACAAAAATCACACCTCATTACTTGTTGTGCTTGCATTAGCCCTAAACTCATAGTATTTAGTTGCTTTGTGATTGCCTCCAATTGATTAGTGATGATTTTGTTTTGAGCCAAAATTGCATTTTGAGAGTTAAGCTCTATCACCCCTTTGGTTGATATGCCTCCTCTATCGTGATTCATGAGATAATCATTAGATATCATTGCTTCAACCAATCTCAAAGCTTCTTCCGCGGTTTTTGAATTCATAGAACCTCTCGCCGATGCATCTAGCATAAGCTTTGTAGATGGCCTCAACCCATTACAAAAGATTTTCATGTGTTGGATATCATCAAACCCATGATTAGGACACTTCCCTAAGAGCTCCTAGAATCGTTCCCAACGAGGATTGTGTTTCAAGTAACAACGTAGCTTAGGCAATTGATATTTGAACCAATGAATTTTATGTTTATAAAAGAGTAAATGATTTTCTTGTATTTAGAATTATCACACAAATGAATGAAACAAGTAATTAAATAATGAATTCAATATAGGCAAAAGCGGTTAGGTATCGAAATCCTTCAATTTTCACCTCATGTAACTTTGTTCAATTTTAATCTCAATCCAACTCATTCAATTGACATTCAAATCACTAATCTAGATTTATCCCTAATTCCTTAGGTGATAATCCTTTTGTTACAAATCAAGAACCCTAATTCCTTAGGTGATGCAAGATTAGAACAAACATTAACCATTGGATTCACAAGAATGTATTGTGTTGCAGTTCTATTCCAAGAATCAACATTACAATAATAATCTACTTCATTTCCAATTCAATCAACAATTTTCCAATTGTGAAATTGAATCTAATCATCATTTCAAGGTTGATCAATCCAAGAAAAGCATTAAGCATAGAAGAGGTTAATCAAACTGAACGAAATTGCATTGAAATCACAAATCAAACTTCATTATACCAAGATTCAATCAAGTTTATCCTAAACCTAACCTAAAAGATCTAGCAACTCATAATAGAAAGAGATGAGAAGGAAGAACTTGAGTAGATGTAAGTGGAGGAAGCCATGGAAGCTCCCAATATTGTTCCCAAGCTTGAACCACCAAAGCATCCAGAGAGAAAGTGATGAACAAAGGTGAGAAAAATTGTAAAAATGAGCAAAGGATCCTCTCTAATCTGTCAAAGATCGCATTTACAGAGCTTTTGCACGTCGCTTAGCACTGAGTACCCCTGACTAGTGCTGAGCGCTGGACTGATACTGTGAAACGGAGCTTCTATCCCCTTCTAGCACTGAGCGCCCAAGGCTGGCGCTAAGAGCTACCTTGATGTGGGTATCCTGGCGCTGAGCGCCCCAACACCAGCGCTGGGTGCTGGTTCATGCCCTGCTCCTGCTGTTTTCTTCAGTTTCTGTCTGGCCTGAGCGTTCGGTTCTAGAACAGAGTGTTGGACTACTATTCCTGCATACTTTCAACATATTTTGAGTGTATTTTTCACACAAATAAATATCCAATGAATCCGAACTTTGTTCATATCAAAATATGTATTTTTCTATCACTTTTACTATGATTTCTAAGATTATTTACAAATTCTTTCCTAATTACACTTCTAAACTAACATATTTTGCACATTCATCAGTGCACGCATTAAAAAGCGACAAACAATGCTTTTCTATGGGAGTATATCTCGTTTCAGGATCATTGATCAATCGGCTAAGATATGCAAAATATCTTGATGAATGTGTAAAATATGTTAGTTTGGAAGTGTAATTAGGAAAGAGTTTGTATATAATCTTAGGAATCATAGGAAAAATGATAGGAAAATACATACTTTGATGTGAATAAAGTTTGGATTCATTGGATCTTTATTTGTGTGAAAAAGACACTCAAAATATGTTGAAAATGTGCAGGAATAGTAGTCCAGTGCTCAGCTCTGGAACCGAGTGCTCAGCCCGGACAGAAACGAAAGGAAACAGTAGTATAGAGAGCGGCCCAGCCAGTGCCCAGCGCTGGGATAAGGGTGGTCAGCGCCAGCAAGCTGATAGAAGCCAGTGCCCAGCATTATCTTTTGGGTACTCAGCGCCAGGAAAGACAGAAAAGGCTGTTTCGCATACAGTAGGGCACCCTGTGCTGGCCAGGGGCGCTCAGCGCTGGGCGACGCACAAAACTTGTATAAATTCGCACTTGAGCAGAGTTAGAAGGATCTTTGGCTCATTTTTCACATTTTCTCACTTTGGTTCATCAATTTCTCTCCACTTCCTTGAGGATTCAAGCTTGGGAACAAGACTTGGAGCTTCCATGGAGTCTTCCACACTCTCTTCCTCAAGTTCTTTCATATCTTCCTTTTATATTATGAGTTGCTAGATCAATTAGGTTAGGTTAGGACGATTTCAATTTAGAATATGATGTAATTGACTTGGATTTCTGATTTCAATTATATTTCATTCAAATTGAGTAACTGCTTCTATGCTTAATGCTTCTATTGGATTGATGTTAGATTCAATTTCTCAATTGGAAAATTGGTTAATTGAATTGGAATTGAAGTAGATTACCATTGGAATGTTGATTCTAGGAATATAACTCTATTGCAATGCATTCTTATGAATCTCATGCTTATTGTTTGTTCTAATTCTTGAATCACCTAAGGAATTAAGGTTCTTAATTGGTACAAAAGGATTATCACCTAAGGGATAAATCTAGGTTAGTGATTTGAATGTCAATTGTATGGAATGAATTGAAGTTAGGATTAAATAAGGTTACGTCAAGTGAAGAATTGGAGGATTCCGATACCCAACCGCTTTACCTATATTGATTTCACTCTTTACTTTTACTTGATTCATTCATTTTTGTGACAACATTAAATTCAATATTCTTGTAGTCTAATATAAACATGAAATTCATTAGTTCAAATATCAATTGCTTAAGCTACGTTGATACTTAATCTCAATCCTCGTTCGGAACGATACTCTACTCTCACTCTATTACTTAGCGCGATTTGGTGCACTTGCCAAACCATCAACAATAATAGATGGATCTCTCGTTTCCATCATCATCATCCTGTGCTAACAAGCAACCGATTGACTTTGGGGTAGCCGATATATACAATTTTTATGACCACCCTGATACTGGTGGAACTAGCACTGGAGGGTTAACTAAACATTGTTTTACTTGCTCGAAAGCAAGTTGTTGCTCTATTCGCCACACCATCTCATCTACATCTTTTAGCTTTAATAGTGGAGAAAAAGCCTTTAGCTTACCAGCTGAGTTTGAAATGAACCGTCTTAGAAAATTGATTATTCCAATCAGGCTTTGCAATTCCTTTTTATTATGAGGAGGTCTTGCGTCCAAGATGGCTTTAGCCTTGTTTTTGTCTACTTCAATCCCATGTTTATGCACTAGAAAACCTAAAAAGTTTCCAGCCGATACACCAAAAGTGCATTTGGCAGGATTCATTTTTTAATTATGACTCCTCATTTCCTTAAGAGCTTGCTCTAAATCGGCTAAGTGTTGATTAAAGTCATGGGATTTTACTATGACAAAATCAATATATACTTTCATGTTCTTCCCTATCAACTCATGGAAGATATCATTCATGGATCTTTGGTACGTGGCGCCAAAGCATTTTTCAACCCAAATGGCACGACTAGCCATTTGAATATCCTAACGGCGTCGGGACACCGAAAGCTGTCTTATGGACATCCTCCTCGGCTATAAATATCTGATTATATCCATAATATCCATCCATTAATGTTAAAATTCCATTTTTGACTAGAGAATCAACAAGCATGTCAGCTATAGGCATTACATACTCATCTTTAGGAGTGGCAAGATTTAAATTCCTATAATCACTATAAATTCTAACTTTTCCACTTTTCTTAATTACAGGAACAATGTTCGACACCCATTCAACATATCTGGCCGTATGATTAAATCCTGTTTTAAGTGGCTGTTCCATTTCCTTTTTAATCTTTGGCATTACTTCTGGGTTGAACCTCCTTGTAGCTTGCTTATGAGGCTTAAATCCCTCTTTAATCGGCAACCGATGATCTACCAGTTCTCTAGAAAGCCATGGCATCTCATGGTAGTCCCATGCGAAACAATCCTTGTAACTCTTCACTAGACTGACCAGCCGATTTCGCTCTTCCTCACTCAGTAAACCACTTATTCTTATCATTCCCGGCTCCTGCTCAGTTCCTAGGTTAACAGCCAACAATGGATCTTCAGCTGAAAAGGTAGGAATCTTCCGGTTGATTGGAGACTCCCACCTCTTCTCACATTCATGCCCCCTAGGCATAACAGCCGAGCATTCTTCTTCTTGAATTCCTTCTAACTCCATAGACATGGCTGCACCAACCCTTTGCTCAACTTCCAAGGACGTCAGCCTATGTCTTAGGTCCTTGATTACTTGAGTTTTGTTATTCATCTAAACACAACTATAGGGTCCTTAAATTGCCTGGATATTGATATCAAACCCATTGGCTGTCATGTTGCAAGCCTCATATGATTCTTCTTCATATCATTCAGGAATAGTTATAGGCTCTAGCCGGGGCGAATAGAATATATCCTCAGCCATCTTAACGTCAGCCGTGAAAAGATTCTTATCGGCTACAACTGATTCTACCTTGTCACCATCCCAAAACATTAGCGTTTAATGTAGAGTAGAAGGCACACACTGGCTGGAATGAATCCAATCCCTTCCCAGTAATATGGAGCAAGTGGACTTAAAATCTACCACAAAGAAGGCAGAGCTCAAGGTTTTGCTTCCCACGGTGATATCGGCTACCAAAATTCCTAAAGCAGCCGTGGCAACCCCTGTGAAATTAGTCATCTTCATATTAGTAGGAATTAAATCTTGCCTAGTTCTACCCAGCTTCTTCATGGTGACTAAAGGGATTATGTTTAACACTACTCCTCCATCCACCAAGACTCGGCCAATAGTCTTACCATTAACCTGAGCCCTGATGTATAGGGGTTTTAAGTGCTTGGTCATCTACCCTGCTGGTTTGGGAAATTCCATCTTGGGCTCTTCTGGAATAGGAGTTAAAACAGTCCATTCGACTTCCTCGGCAAACAATCACCTTCCAATTTCTCAGTTTTCTTCTTCCAAGCCAAGAACTCACTAGGAATTAGTCCTACCATGTTGGTATTAGCCGAAAGTTGGTCTATGTCATCTCCGAATATGGAATCCAATACAGAATCTCCCAATTGAAGATCTATTCCTAGTTCCTCCTCCATTTCCTCCACTGTTAGAGGGACCTGCTCTTCCGATGTTATCATTGGCCCTTCCTCCAATTTGGCTGTCTCCAACTCGTTAATAATCTCTTGGAACTCTTGTTCTTCCTTTCCCCAACAATTCGGGTTTTTTGATTGCGCTATATCCTACTTTTCCTCCTGAGTAGTCGTTCCTCCTTTCGGTTGCCAAAGAGCAGTCTCTAGGATCTCTGCCACCCGAGGAGATTTGATCTCAGCATGATCAATCCTTTTAACCTCGACTAGCATGGCCAAGTTCTACTTCATTCTTTGTAGTGATTTATTCCTTTGAGCCCTTCTTTTCTGCGTTCTGGTCATCACTACTGGTCCCTTTTCCACAGGATGTTTCCCTTTTGTATACTTGTTGATGAACCAGTCTTCCTTTTCCACCTTAGATGGTGGTTTGACCATACGCTGGGGTCTGATTGATTCCTAATTCTTTACAGTAATCTTCAGTGTGGTCATGCCTTTTTCCACATCGAAATGAGCTACTCTCTTACCTTTATCTGGTACAGGAGCCTCGTCCATTATAGGTAGCCTGTCATTAGTCGAAATATTATCGTGCATATCGGCAAAATTCTTCTTACGTTTTCCTCCTGAGCCTCTTTTGTTGTTTCCCCAGACTTTAGTGCATGATGCCTTTTTCTTTCAAAATCCCTCCTCGTACCTGAGAAATCTAATCTTCCAAACACCCCGGGCATTTCCTCGTTCTCTTTGTCCCTGGGGACCATAATGGTCTTCCCATTTGGGGCTCTATACACCTCACAATCTGTCCGATGTAGCTTGGCTACAACCTTCTACTAGGCCGACTCTTCTCCAACCTGCTGAACACTGTGGGCCTATTGCACTCAGCCGGTGCATCTTTCTTGATAAGGCGAGGGCCTCTGTTCCTGCTAGATCTCCTTTCCTTTTCCAGGATATATTGCTCAATTCTAGAGGCCTTGGAAGCTAACTGACTTAGATCAGTGCAATCCTGCCCTACCAGCTTCTCCCTAAGATGAGGATTGTTGGACGACGGATCTAGGCAAGTATACCCAGTCGTACAAGTAATAAAGAGGTAAGAGGGATATTGTTCCCACGAGGACTGAGACAAGTACTAGCACGTAACAAATCAACTACTATCTAAGCGGATATTTGGATGGAAGGAAGCTTAATAGTAAATACCAAGCCCAACAAGAGTTAAAATAAACAAAATAAGAGAAACAAATTCTTTTAGGATTTTTATCAAACACTTGGAATGCAAAAAGGATTCTTCAAGTATGATGAAAGATGTTGGGATTAAACTTCACTAAACCTTTGCCTCATGCAATACTAATACCACCAATCCAGTTTATACTTCAAACATTAAAATCAACCCACGAGATTACTCAAGTCCTAATTCATTAGATGACAAGAGCCTAAATCCCCTAATTAGACCCTAATTTCTTAGGTGGCCTAATTAATGAATTTGCATTAAGAGTAGGGATTACACGATTACTAATAAACCAAAATCCATTCCTAAATGCAAGGTTTACTGGGTGATTAATTCCAGATCAAGAAATGATATGAATGTCCCCATTGCAAATCAAATCTCAGAACGATTCATGGATGATCAGGCCACAAAAAGCATTAAGCATAGGAATCAATCACTAATAAAGAAGGCATAAACATAGATTAATCAATCAAGGCAAATACATGAGATTCAGTTTAGCTACATCTAATCCGAACAAAAAGGGATTTAGCTACTCATAGTGATAGAGAAAGCCAAAATAAAAGAAATAGAAACAAAGGAGAGAAGAAACTCCATGGAAGCTTTCCACAGCAGTCACAGCGGCCCCTGGTTCAGAGATTTAGGGTAAAAGTCTCCTTTCTTATGTTCTGCCGAGATGCCCTATTTATAGATTAGGAATAATGCGCTTCACGGCCGTGATGGCCATCACGGCCAGGCCGTGACGGGTTTTGCCATGGGCGCGCTTTCAAATTTTGGTTTGTCACGGCCGTGATGCTCATCACGGCTAGGCCGTGATCAGTTCTGCCTGTTGAGGGTCTGGTTCAACTGACATGTCACGGCCGTGATGGTCATCATGGCTAGGCCGTGACCAATTCTGACTTTTACCTTCTTTCTTTTCAGCTCTGGTTGATCATGGCCGTGATGGTCATCACGGCTAGGCCGTGATGGGCTCTGTTTGGCTCATTTTCTTCACTTTTCGAGCTCTATCTTCATCCAAGCTCCATCATGGTTGATCTTGAGCATTTTTTCCTTAATTTCTGCAAAACAACACCGCAAAACCGCCTTACCCGTTCCAAGGTAAAAACTAACAAAAATCAAATTAAAATTCCCTAAACTATATGAAAATGCATGCAAAAATGCAAATGAAATATGAGGTGAAATCACACTCATCAAGGATCCATATTGCTAATGACCATTGAAGAATATTCAGCCTCAGGAAGCTGCACGGTACGTTGCTCCTTAATTTCCTGAATCTTTCCAGATACTCAGTCACTAGTTCATCCACTAGTTGTCTCAGATTCATTATGTCAGCCACAGTCACAATAGGATGAGGCATATAGAATCTATCATGGAAACAACGCTCCATGTCAGTCCAATTTTGAATGGAGTTAGGAGCTAAGGCAGAATACCAAGTAAAGGTTGCTCCAGTTAATGATAAAGGGAACAGTTGGAGCTTATAAAACTAGTTTTAGTTGGCTTCCCCACATTAAGCAGTAAACTTGCCGATGTGCTCCATAGTTGACTTACCGTCCTCCTCTGAGAAGGTAGTGATGTCAGGAGTTTTGAATCCCCTAGGCAGAGGCATCATTCTATCCACCCACTCAGGGTAAGGTTTTTTGTACACATACCTATCCAGCAACATTAGCTGGATTCCAAAGTGCCTCCTCATTGTCTCGGCTATCATTTCTGGGTCTATCAGCTGAGGACCCCTGTCACCTGCATGATTCGGTGCTGGTGGTTGAACAGGCCTAGCAGGTACACCTCCTGGCTGATAAGGCAGCTCACATTGTTGCTCCTGAATGGGGGTTGCCCCTGGTTATTACCCGGGTAAGGGTATTTATTCATCCATGGCTAAGGAATCGGCTGAATTGGAGTAACCTGAGGTACATTAACCCATGGAAGATCCACTATGACAGGAATGGTCTACATATGAGGAAACCCCTCGAAAGTGCCTACTGGGGTAGGAGGGATGTTAGATGTCGACGGATCTGGGCAAGTATACCCAGTCGTGCAAGTAATACGGTGGTGAGACCGGTTATCGTATCCACGGGGATCGGATGTCAATTACCAATTCGCAAATTCGACAACTATCTAGACTATGAAGAGAAATCAAAACAAACAAAATAAAGGAATAAAATCTTTTTGTATTTTTGTCGAGCACTTGGAATGCGAAAAGGATATGTTGGGACTAGACTTCACCAAACCTCTGCCTCATTCACAACCAGGACTAGATACCTCCCATTCATGCTTCAAATATTAAAATCAATCCACTAAACTACTCAAGCCCCGATTCCTTGGATGACAAGAGCCTAAATCCACTAATAGACCCTAATTCCTTAGGTGACCTAGATTAATGAATTTGCATTAGGATTAGGGATTACGCGATTACTAGTAAACCAAACTCCATTCCTAGATGCAAGAGTTACTAGGTGATTAAATTCAATTCCGGTTCTAATATGAATTTCCCAATTGTATACCAAAACACTAATCGATTCATGGGGGTGCTAGCCACAACAAGCATTAAGCATGGAAAATTAATCACTAATACGAAGGCATGAACATAGAATAATCAGTCAAGGCAAATACATAATAATCAGTTTGATTACATCTAATCCCAACAAACGGGGATTAGCTACTCATAAAAGAGAAAGCAAAAACCAGAGAAATAAGAGAAGAGGAGAGAAGAAACTCCATGGGAGCTTTCCACTATCGTCACAGCAGCCCCTCTCAGCAACTCCGTTCTAGGGTTACAATCCTTCCTTAGCCACAGCCTCCAAGGTCTCTATTTTTAGGACTGAAAGTCTGTGTCAGAGATCCCTGTAATCCTCTCTCGGAATCAATCCAGAATCTGCATCAGTTTTGCGTTCTATTTATAGAGAGGCCACGCATCACGACCGTGATGGCCATCACGGTCAGGCCGTGACGTGTTCTGGGGTGGGCGCACTTTCAAATTTGGAGCATCACGGCCGTGAGCCTCATCACGGCTAGGCCGTGATCGATTCTGTTTGGCCTGTCACGGACATGATGGTTATCACGGCTAGGCCGTGACAGCTTCTGACTTTTGCCTTCAATCTTCTCAGTGTTCTTGATCATGGCCGTGATGATCATCACGGACAGGCCGTGATGGGCTCTGCTTGGCTCATTTTCTTCACTTTTCAAGCTCTATTTCATCCAAGCACCATCAAGACTAATTCTGAGCATTTTTCCTTAAATTCCTGCAAAACAACACCAAGAAACCGCTTCACCCGTTCCAAGGGAAAAACTAACTAAAATCAAATAAAGAATGCCTAATCTATATGAAAAATGCATGCAAAAGTGTACAGGAAACATGATGTAAAATCACACTATCATTAGACCAAGGCAGGTCTCCCACGTAATCGGCAATATACCTGGTAGGACCTGCAACAGTCGAGTAAATCGTGTCCCCCAGTCATGGCAACCTATGGACCGACACCTATCACAAGCCTGTTAGGCGCCAGGCACGGTAAGCCAACTGTTCCTGCTATATGAGGGGGCCTTCTGGGCACTTGTACTTGCCCGAATTGTAAGCTCGACTGTACACTATCAGGGTGTGGAGGCTGGTACATAGGAAACACCTGGAGCATGCCCATACTCGGCTGGACCATTGATAGTGGCCCTGCCTGAATTTCTCCACCAGCAAGAGTGCCAGCTATGACGATCGAATGGGCCGAAGCCTCACCTGTGTTGGATTGTTTTTTCTCAGCTTCTCTAACAAAATGCAACTCATTGTGTACCATAGGCTTCACGATCTCTGAAAGTTGCCTTGACATATGATACATCCAATCATTCATCCCCTGATCAATTTGATCTTGAATAAACGAGGTGGTCATCATTAACGACTAAGGCTGATCAGAGCTTTCTACCCCAGGGGTAGAAATTAAGGTTGAAGATACCGAAATTCCCATAGGTTGTGGAGTAGTTTGCATCCGCAGAGTAGGCTGTGGAGCCCCTTATAGTGTCTTCTTGGACCCATTCTTCTTGCCTGCTTGACTAGTATCCATACTGCTAAGGTTCTAACCAGACCTTAGGTGCATACGCCAAGGGTAATCTGAACCGGGAGATGGAAATTTCTCAATGAGTTCACCTTTGAGAGTCCCATCGGGCATGCCAAATTTGTTTTACGTGTAAATTAGCTAATCAGTCAAATGGAAATTCAGCCGAGGAACACGTACGGATTTTAATAAGATGTCAGGTGATTTGAATAAGAAGTAAAATCCAACTTCTAGCAAAGGGTTCCCAAACTCACTAAAGAAAGTTTTTGTAACAAGGTGAACAAGAAAAGGGTACGAACTAAAGAAAAAAGGACTTAATCGGCTTGGAAGTAAGCTGGCATAAAGTAAATTGCAATAAGTAAAGCAAGACTGAAGAAAAGTTGGAAGTAAAGGCAAGTGTAAGTAAGCAAAGCTTAAAAATTTGTATTGGGTGTTGTCGTATGTTTTTACAATAAGTACAATAGGTATTTATAGGATAAGACTAATTATCTATAATCATTTTCTAACTTGCTAAACCGACTAAATACATGCAACTATCCCCAACTCAGCTGCCCACGTTTCTTAACCGTAACAGCCACAACGGCTACCCCTCAACAGCTCAACTCCTATTTTCTCGGCATGTTTTGTGCCATCCGTTGGCAACAGCTTTGTGAGCTCCACACTTATGCGTTTCTCAGTCCTTTAACTCCTTCCAACAACTAGCGGCCCTTTAAGCTTCAGTCTACTCTATCTTTCAAGACTGGCCCATCAACAAGGCCCAACCCATTCCTTACCCGAATGTGCTTACTTCTCCATCGGCTATTTCCATCTTCGGCTAACAATTTCCTAGTTAGCCGTTGGCACGGCTATTGGACCGAATTAATTTTAAAGGTGGGGATCGATAACACTAAATAATACACAATCCAATATTATCTAGTAATCTTAGAATGAATTAAAATGAAATTTATCTAAATCTCTGATGCGTCATGAACTTCTGAAGTCTCTATGTTGTTACCATCATCACATGTGTGCTCTGAAAATAAAACCACTAACGAGATAAAATACATATTTCAATTCAAGATGCATTATTTCCATCTTACTTTGTTCTTCATACTTGTCAATATTCGGATATAGAGAAGCAATCAAAACATCATAGCCAGGGTTGTCTTTCAATTAGGATAGACTTGCAAAGCGTGTGCCGCAAGCAGGACATTCATTTTTACTGCATTAAAACAAGTCCAGACTATTTAGAAAATGGCAAAAATTGTAACAAATAAACCATGTCCAACCAAACCATAAATCAGTGAGATAACTATGTAGATAGTGAAAGTTTGAGGGTAAACCCAAGTTGCATATATGTGTCTATGCAGTCTTTGCAAAATCGATGCATACATTCAATTGTAATTCTTGTTTTTCGAATAATTCCTATACATATATTGTAATCAATTATTTTCTTTACATAATATGATAACTAGGAAATAAAATTTAAAATGATTATGAAGCTGCAACCAACATATCTTTAAAAAGAAATCCTCAATATCTAGACCATGAACAGACATAACAACAAAATCCAAAAAATTAAAATAGGGGTAAATAAATATGTAAGAGATTAGTTGCCAGCTTGACACTATACAATTATACATATTATTTGTATGTGGGTTAAAACTAACAAGGTTAACGGTTATTGACGATAAAAATCTTAACATATAGATTGTTGTGCCTCAACAATATCAACAAATGAATAGTTCATGTAGGGATAAATATGTAAGAAATTGGTTGTCAACTCTTGATATACAAGTAGGAACAAATAGGGGGCGGACCCCCTATTTTATTTTTTAAAAATAAAACTAAAATACTAATTAATAATCTATAACTACTAATTATATGCCATTGGTTGGTATAAACTAGAAAAGCAGACGTCTATCCTCTTGTGTATAGAGTGGTAACTGTTATTCTCACATTTCCTAGTTTCTATTGCTACTATCGAGTGATCTTTTTCAGCTATAAATATAGTCAAGACAACACTTCGCAACAAGATGGAAGCTGAATATTTGACTGATGGGCTGCTAGCTAGTATACATTGAAAAGAATATTTCTGAAAAGTGTAGTATAGATTGAACTATAGATGATTTTTCATGACATGCAGCGAAGACGTTCTTTGTTTTGATAGATCACTAATTTAATTAAAATTTTGTAACATATATTTATGATTATGAATATTTTATATGAAATTGGAGGATGAACTTAAATTTTTATAATTGGCTCTCATCATCCACATTCGGCTCTATCCCGATATACAAGTATACATATTCTCTGCATGAGGGTTCAAACTTATCGATGGCTTAATTTCATGGACGGTACAATTATAAATGGGTCGTAGATTTGTATCTTATTCTAGATTTTATTTAAGTAATGAGATAGTTCATATTCACGATTCTCTCTCTCTCGATCTCTAAAAAAAATTAGCTTAGATGCATAAATATACCTACGCATCAACCAACATAAAACATGTCCAACAATTTGGTAATTTGTAATTATTCGGGTAAATACAGTTGTTTGGATAAATAATCACAACTCAGATGTTTTATTTTTCCGTTATCTAAAGTCAAAGAACCTTTTCATTCTGGTAAAGGAAAAAAAACCTTTTAATCCAATATTACATGAATCATGTCTTTTATACACATACTCTAAAAATTATAAATATGTCAAAGATCTGGATCTACATGCTAGTTAATGATTGTCCCAGTTTAATGAACCAACTGAATGCGATGCACTTTTTACGGATATGAATCCAAAGAAATAATTTGTATAACTATAATTGAAGTAAGATCTATCCTAACTTCTCCATCTAATGTAATGAGTAAATGCCTGACAAATATTTATGTCAAAGCAAATTTTGTATACTTTGGCATGACTGGCCTTGGAAAAAGGCAACCTCCCTTCCCCTAAAACTTTATACTACCAATAAAAAATAGCAAATGTCATATATAGACTTTAAGGAGTGACGTACAATGTTGGATACACCGAGAAATTATGTCACATCCAGGGTAATATCCATAATACTAATGAAGATGACATAATTTCCACAATCTACATTATATAATAGGTGGATTAAGATTGCCCCTCCACCATCCATTTAATTTGCTTTGGTTTCTTTCCTTTGAATTCATTCTTTACTAGCATTTTAGGCTACTAGAGGTTACCCCAGCTTGGACACTTTAATATATTTTGTGCTTGGGAAAGCAAGGGAGAGACAACATACAATTAAAATGAGATTATGAATGTCTAACTTTAAAGTGATTATCTTCCCATTCCTATAACTACAAAAATTATCATACCAAGTAAAAATCATTCTAAACGAATCTTTCGCCTACATTATGAAAACAAAATTTTCACTAAAACTATAAATACTTCAAGTAAAGCATGCTTTTCGAACAACTTCACACATTTTCAGCAGAGAATAAGTTGTATATGAGCAACCTATAGCTTCTACAAATTACGCACCTAGGCCGATAGGACATTGAATGTCCTTGAATACATTTGACAAGTCTACAAAGACGTATCTGTAAACATGCATGGATAAAAAGGTATTAGTTATTCATTGAACTGAAGGTTCAATGCAAATAGAACATTGTCAAATGCCAAATCCTTAAGTCCTTACTCTAGGTAAATGCATTACGCTAAAGGAGTGGTAATGTAACAGCTTGATTTTTTATTACGCTGCTTAACCGGGTAAAAATATATTTATTTATATTTTTATCTGAGACTTGGGAAATGATTTTGGAGAAAAAAATCATATCTAGCATCTACTACGGTAGGAAGATTTGGTTAAAATTTGGGTTTAAATCTCAGACGGAAACCGGTCTACATTTTTTTAACTGACAGTATAATTTTCTGATCAAAAATAAAATATAATGTTTATTCTTACGAATGTTGGTGAAAGTTCGAATGGAAAACCGTCGGTGTTTTCACTGACAGTAAGATTTTAGTGATCAGAAAACCTAATTTTGACCCTTGAACGAAATAATCTAGGTTTTTATCACGTTTTCAACGATATATGCTATTTTGAAAATTTTGTAAAAAAAATAAGATATTAGACGATTCTCGAGCATTTTGTCATTAATCAGGTAATCGACGGAGCCGGGAACAGATGAAAATATCTAGATATTTAGTGAAAATATCTACATGTTTATTAGAAAATATCTAGATAATTATATTTAACTTAACCATGGTTAATCATATATTAATTAAATGACCACAAAACCCATTAATCCAATTCCTAAAAAACCAAACAATGCATAAGATCTACCCTATAAACACCAACACCCCCCCCCCCCCACCCCACCCCACCCGCAAAAAAAATCGTGGCCTCCTTCCCCCCTTCACTCACTTCTTCATCTCTTCCATTTCTTCTTCATTTTTCTTCAAAACCTCCATTGTTGATCAAAGAGCTCCATTGAAGAACTTGCCAAGATAATCATCATTTCTTCATTTCCTTCACACACTTAAGGTAACATGATCATCTCCTCTCTTCTTGAATTCATTTTCTTCATATTTCTTGAGTTTCCATTTCTTAGATCTAGAACTTTAAAGAATTCTAGAAAATTGTAGAAAAATCATAAAAATGTGAAACCAATTTCTATGATCTAGTTATGATCTCTACTATCATCATCTAGGAGTATGTAATCAAAATCATTTTCCTTCCTTATTTTCTTGTTGAGGCCCAAACTAGGTATTTTTGGATAAAGGAAGTTTTGTTCAATTTTTAATTAAGTCATAATTTATATCAACTATCTAAAGTATGTAAGTTCGAAATCCAAAAACTTGAATCAAAAGAAGTTTTCTAACCTATTTTTATATTTGAGGACGAAACCCTACCCTAAGTGGTTGGATGTTTTTTATTCCATATTTTCAACTTATAGAAATTTATCTAAGCTACCTAGGACCTAAGTAATTAGTATCCAAAAGCTTAGGTTGAGAAAAGAACTCCAACCCTAATTTGATTTAAGTTGCCGACCTAACATAAAGTGGACCTAGTTGGATTAGTTTGATTAATTGTTGTTATGCGTTGTTTGGTTGAAGGAGAAACTGTTAAGTTATGGTGTGATAACGAGGAGCGACGAATTCTGGATTACGGTGATAACTCAGGTGGGGGAAAGAATCAACCTATCGTAGGAAATCGATAAGTAGTAGATTATATGAAAATTGTGTAGGGCGACCTAAACCCTACTAATAGTTGAGTAATGGACAAGACCAAAATCAAATTGGATACCTTTTCTGTAAAACCAATGCTGATTCGGGGATTGTAGGTTTATCAGCATAGGTTAATTTTGTGAATATTGAGATGGAGAATGCATGTCACGACCGTGATGGTTGTCATGGCAAGGCGGTGACATGTTCTGACTTGTAGAATTCTTGCATTTTATGTCTGTCACGATCGTGATGGCTATCACGGCCAGACCGTGATGTGAGTCCGACTTTATGACATTGATTTTTCTTGTGATACACTTGGTTGAGGTATTCCATCTGCATGTGACGTATTGTTTTCGGTGTTTAAATGTTTTATGATAGTAAGGATATTTGATGTCCATCACGGCCGTGATGGCTATCACGGCTAGGCCGTGACAGAATCTGACTTTATTTTGATTGATATTATGTTATGCATGATCTGCTTGATTGTTATTATTATGCTTAGTGGATTTTTAAGCAAAGATATATATGTTGTCTAAGAGATGATTGTTTTGGGTGTGAGGATAATGATGATTTAGAAGTGCCTAACCTAGATGATGTATGTTAAAGAAGTGTTATGACATAGAATATATGTGTCAAGTTCTAATGGAAGGTTCAGGCACTAGGATGTTGATAAAACGAGTTGGTGAGATTCAAGTATAGGTGTTGTTGTCCACAACCGTGTATTGATAATATAATACACAAGGACAAAAGTGTATTGGTAATATAATACACAAAGACAAAAGTGTATTGGTAATATAATACACAAGGACATATGTGTATTGGTAATATAATACACGTAAAACACATATGTGTATTGGTAATATAATACACCGTGTATTAGTAATATAATACACGTAAATTACATATGTGTATTGGTAATATAATACACCGTGTATTGATAATATAATACACCTAAAATCAAGAGTTCTCGTGAGACCACTTCCACCTTAGAAATAGGTGTGCAGCTATTGTAACAGCCTGATTTTAATTATGTTGTTCAACCGATTAAAATATACTTATACTTTTAATCTGAAAGTTAGAAAGTGTTTTTGAATAAAATAAAATCATATTCATAGTCTACTTTATGGTAGAAGGTTACGGTAAAATTTTGGATTGAAAATTCAGACGAAACCCGGTCTGCGTTTTCACTGACAGTAAAAGTTTACTTAGCATAAAACCTAATTTTTACCCGTGAACGAAATTGTTAGTGTTTTTGTCGTGTTTCCAATGACTTTAGTAATTTTGGAAATTTTACGTTCGGGATTAAAATATAATATTTTATGCGGGTGAAATCGTCGAAAAATACGATCAGAAACTTTAACCTGGTACACAACGAAGTAGGATGGGGAGATGAGATGACCAATGTGACTTGATGAAAAAGGAGTGACATGTTGATGTGAGTCAAATGTCACGTCATAAAGTAACCATCGCTACACTTTTTGAATATAATGTTATTTTAATCTAAAAACCCATTAATCACTCACTTTACCAACCAAACAACCCCTAAGCAAAACTTAAACCCCAAGCTCTTCTAACACTCTCCCCCCACACGGTTTTACACCCTGCTTTTCCTATAAAAATACTTCATCATCTTCATTTCCTCACTTTCTTCTTCATAAACACATAAACTCCATTTTTGAAGCTTCAAAAGCTTCAAGTTCTTTCAAGTGAAAACTTACCAAGATCATCATCAATTCTTCTTGTACTTTCTCATCTTAGGTAACATAATCATCTCCTTTCTTTTCCAAGCTTTTGTTCTTCATCTTCATGGTTTTTCATTTCTAGATATAGAACTTCAAAAATTCATAGAAAATTGTAGGAAAATCCTAAAAATGTGAAACCAATTTCTATGACATAGTTATGTTCTCTACTCTCATTATCCAAGAGCTTTTGATCAAAAACATTTTCTTTCCTATAGAGCCCTAGTTGGCCAAACCTAGATAGGAAAATGGGTTTGATGTTTTTGTGTCTTTTCTAAATCCTATCACTTGATTCATACTCTTTAATACCTTTATGATCTTAATCTAGAAGCTTAACTTCAAAAAGGTTTTCTATCCTAAATTCCATGTATGGGCCGAACCTATGTAAGAAAGAGGAGTTGATGTTTTCTTGTTGTTTTTGAAAGTTAATGCTTGATTTGAATTCTCTAATACTTGTATTGTCTAAATCCAAGAGCTTGAATCCAACAAAGTTTTCTAACCTATTTTTTTACATAGGGTCGAAACCCAAAAATAAAAGGGGTGAAAGGTTTTTGATTGATTTGTGAAATCTAATGATTGATTCATACTCTTTAATACTCTAAGATCATTGATCTAAGAAATTGTGTTGTTTTGAAAACCCTAGCCTATTTTGTAATACAAGGCCGAAACCTACCCTAAGTGGTTGGATGATTTTTATTCCATATTTTTAAGTTATAGCAATTTATCTAAGTTACCTAGAACCTAAGTGATAAGTATCCAAAGGCTTATGTTAAGAAAAGAATACTAACTCTAATTTGAATTAAATGGCCAAACCTAGACTAAAGAGGACATAGATGAATTTGTTTGATTTATCGGTTATTATGTTGATTGGTTGAAGGTGGAGTTAGTAGTTTGTGGTGTGACAACGAGGAGCTTCGAGTTCGGGAGTTCGGTGATAACCCAGGTGGGGGAAAGAACCAACCTATCGTCGGAATGGATAGGTAGTAGATTATATAATAATTGTGTAGGGCGACCTAAACGCTACTAGTAGTCGAGTAATTGACAAGACCAAAATCACATTGGAAACCTTTTTTAAAAAACCAATGGTGATTCAGGGATTGTAGGTTTATCGATATTAGGTTGATTTTATATTGTTGATGGTTGATTTGATTTTATTACCTTTATTGATTTGATTTTGTGTTATGTTGGTGATATGGGAATATTTTGATTGATATTGTATTATGGATGATCTGCCTAGTTTTTATTATTATGCTTAGTGAATTTTAAGTAAAGATATATATATGTTGTCTAAGAGATGATTGTTTTGGGTGTGAGAATAATGATGATTTAGAAGTGCCTAACCTAGATGATGTATGTTAAAGAAGTGTTATGGCATAGAATATGTGTCAAGTTCTAATGGAAGGTTAAGGTACTAGGATGTTGTCAAAACGGGTTGGTGAGATTCAAGTATAGGTGTTGTTGTCTACAACCATGTATTGGTAATATAATACACAAGGACAAAAGTGTATTGGTAATATAATACACAAAGACAAAAGTGTATTGGTATTATAATACACAAGGACATCTGTGTAGTGGTAATATAATACACCGTGTATTGGTAATATAATACACGTAAAACACTTATGTGTATTAATATAATACACCGTGTATTGGTAATATAATACACGTAAAATCAAGAGTTTTCGTGATACCACTTCCACCTAAGGAAATAGGTGTGCAGCTATGGTGTCTTTGAGTAGCATGCGATTGGAGATAGAGGATGATATATTAAATTGAGGATGATCTGTTAGTTATGTGTGTTGTTTGTCTGTGACAATTACTTTATAAGTTACTATGGCTCTTTTCTGCTTTTTGATGATAGAACCGTTTCTTATCCCCTGTATATTTCAGTATGTTATTTTATCTTTGATGGGATCGTACGTGAAGACCCTATGAATGAGCTGATCGAAGAGGAATTGGATTGAACTCCTTATGAACCGGAAGCCGGAGCGCGAGCTGTGACCCATGGTGATTAGGGTCTAGTTAGTTATGGCCAATGCGTCTCGTGAGGCATATTTTTTTATGTTTTCCGTTGTTTAACTTTTTGTCTAAGGATGTGCCTGTGAGGGATCCTACTGATAGCATATCCTCAACAGTGTTTTGTTATATTGCTAATATACTTATATTGTGATATGCTATTCTATATGAAGTTGTATACATTATAAATTAAGTTTTTAATTTTTCTACATATTTTCACGATAAGCATGCGATTAAGAAATTAATTAATAAGGATTTAATCTAACAACCCAACGGGGCACAACGGGGTGTCTCAGCTATAGTGTTATTGCTTTGCATGAGATTGAGGGTAGAGGAAGACAGAGTCATCTTGAGGATGATTTGTTAATCATGTATGTTGACTGTCTATCACAATTACTGTATAATTTACTATTACTCTTTTCCGCTTTTTGATGATAGAACTGCTTCTTATCCCATGTATTCTTTATGTGTGTGGTATCTTATTTTATTATGGGATCGTACAAGAAGACCCTGTGGCTGAGCTGAATGAGGAGGAGTTGGATGGAACTCCTTATGAACCAGAGGTAGGAGGTCGAGCTGTGATCCATGGTGATTAGAGTATAGATAGTATGGCCAGTGTGTCTAAGAAGTATTTTTATATGTTTCCGTTAAGTATGACTTTTAGTTAAGTTTATGCCTGTGAGGGATCCTGTTGAGAGGATATCCTCAACAGTGTTTTGTAATATGTATAAGACATATAGCTATATTCACAATATAATTATGGTAAGGAGTTTTAAGTAATTGAAGTTTGTATGCTCCTTAAGTTTTAAATTTTTACGTCTTTTCACGTTAAGCGAGCGATTAAGGAATTAATTAATAAAGCTTTAAACTAATAAAACACCGGGGCACAACGAGGTGTCTCATTTGGTATTAGAGCAGTTTGGTTCTAAAACGGACTGTGGGGTTATGTCCAATCAGAATCAAGGACTGCGAGGTTTAGGATGTTGTTACTGGCCGTGTCTAGTTGAATCCATATCAGATTTTGACTATGCTTAGAAGTTGCGTAGTGTGTCCGAACTCGATACAAAAATTAATATTGGTATGGCATATGGTATTTATATACTTGACTATGTAGTATTATATGTCATACTAATTAGAGCGGATTATTTCTTTTAACAGAATCATGGCTTGCAGAAAAGGACGTCCAACTAACAGCAGTGACAGAACTCCAGAAAGGATTATTGGAGTTGTCCATGGTAATGCTGACAATACTGATAATGGAGGAGGATCATCTTCGACTCCAAATACAATGGAAACCATAGCTGCTGCTATGCTATTGCAAAACCAGCAGAATGTTGAGATGTTATAGGTGAACAAAGAGCAGCTAGAAATAAAGAATCAGAGAAGGGAGGTAACAACTGAAGATGCCGGATTGACTAATTTTATGAACGGAAAGCCACCTCAATTCCGAGGAGAGTATGGCCCAGAGAAGGCTGAATGGTGGATACAAGAGATTGAGAATATATTTGCTACTATACGTTGCGGCGAGGAGAAGAAAGTGACCTATGCTACCTTCATGTTAACTGAAGGAGCAGAATTCTGGTGGAAAGGAAAGGAAAGATTGTTGGAATCCCAGGACAAACATTAACTGGAATTTATTCAGTGATTGATTTTTCGAAAAGTATTTTCCGCATCAAGTTCGACGTGAGAAGGTAAAAGAATTTACAAATCTCAAACAAGGCAATATGTCGGTAGGTGATTATGCGTCATGTTTTGAGGCGCTGATTAAGTTTTCAGAATTCTATCAGAGAATTCCAAGTGAGGACTGACAATGTAGAAGATTTGAGGAAAGACTTAGAAATGAACTGCAGAAGGCGGTAGTGTAGATCTGAGGATGGCTACTGAACAGAAGCAACAAAAGACTGGAGGTCCTAATCGATCAGATGTTCAGAGGAGAGTAGATAGTGGTTCTTAGTGGAGACGGGAACCATATGCTAGACCAGGATAGAACCCTGCACCAGCACGAATGGCTAGAGCGGGTCAGCAATCGCAAGACTTAGTTTGTTTCAGCTGTGGTGGACCGCATTATGCTAGAGATTGTATGAATAGGCTTAGTTGTTTCGACTGTGGGAAACCAGGACATATAGCACGAGACTGCAGACAACGGTTTGTGCAACAACCGACAGCTGCGGGAAAAGGAGCGGGAAACAATAGAGGTGGAGCTGGAAGAGAAGTTCCTGCAGTAAAACCACAAGTGGCCAGACCTCAGGCTACAGGGAGAGTGTTTATCGTGAGGGGTGCTGAACTCCCTCAATCTGCAGATCTCATAGAAGGTATGTACTTGATGACGGGTAGATTTTGTCTGTTTCTTTGCATAGCATGATGGACAAGAAGTTTATGGGAATAATTAGTTTTTGTGGATAAGTTGTAGCGAGCAATTAGTTGTTTAAATGATAGTTATAGTTAAGGATTTGTAAACTTAGGCTTACTAGTTGAATTTAGTAAGATCCTCATACTTTAAGTAAGGTTGATAAATTGTTGCAAAGTTGTTTTGAGGTGAGAAGTAGAATTAAGGAATGATCATGTTAAGTTTAAAGTGATGTGGAATAGTTGTTAGACAAGTTAAAATCGGATTTGAGGATAGTGGTTATAATTAGGCATGTTGTTCTTGTTTATATGGTGAGTTTAGGACTTCACCTTAAGCTCTGATGGGTATAGATTGGAATACAGATTTGTTTGGCCAAACACATAAGCTAAGCTTAGTTTAGCACCCACAATTCAAAGGATAATAGAGAAAATGAGGTAATCTTTATATGGATGTAGGATCTTGAGATTAAGATACGATTACAAGATTATACCCAGTTTTGAGTCAAGAAATTCCGAGGACCGAATTTTCTTCTAAGAGGGGTAGTAATGTAACAGCTTGATTTTTTATTATGCTGTTTAACCGGGTAAAAATATATTTATTTATAATTTTATCCGAGACTTAGGAAATGATTTTGGAGAAACCAAAATCATATCTCGAACCTACTCTACGGTAGGAGACTTTGGTTAAAATTTGGGTTTAAAACTCGGATGTAAAACCGACTGCGTTTTTTAATTGGTGAGATAATTTTATACGTGATTAAAAACCCTAAATTGACCCAAAAACTGAAATTTGTAGATTTTGTATATTTTGTCCGTGAGGAATTCTATTTTCTAAATATTTAGTGAAAATATGTAGATATTTAGTGAAAATATCTAGATATTTATTTCAAAATATCTATATATTTATATTTAACTTAACCATGGTTAATCATATATTAATTAAATAACAACAAAACCCATTAATCCAATTCCTAAAAAACCAAAAAAAGCCTAAGATCTACCCTATAACCCCCCCTAAACCGTGGCCTTCCTCCCCCCTTACTCACTTCTTCATCTCTTCCATTTCTTCTTCATTTTTCTTCAAAAACTCCAGTGATCCAAGAGTCTGACTTTATGATGTTGATTTTACTGTGATACGCTGGTTGAGGTATTCCATTTGCATGTGACGTATTGTTTTCGGTGTTTGAATACTTTATGATATTAAGGATGTTTGATGTCTGTCACAATCGTGATGGATATCACAGCCAGGCCGTGACAGAATCTGACAATATTTTGATTGATATTGTGTTATGCATGATCTGCCTAGTTTTTATTATTATGCTTAGTGGATTTTTAAGCAAAGATATATATGTTGTCTAAGAGATGATTGTTTTGGGTGTGAGGATAACGATGATTTAGAAGTGCCTAACCTAGATGATGTATGTTAAAGAAGTATTATGGCATAGAATATATGTATCAAGTTCTAATAGATGGTTAAGGCACTAGGATGTTGTTAAAACGGGTTGGTGAGATTCAAGTATAGGTGTTGTTTGTAACATCCTTGTTCGTGCCTTCTTGCACCGGCGACCACTCCCCGCCCTCGTCGGCACCCAGGTGTTACATGCCCACCAGCTTCCGCTTGGTTCGTCCCCGAACCACACCGTACTAGGAGAGGTGCCGCTCTGAAACCATTTGTAACATCCCTGACTGCTTTATGGATTGACGTCTGTCCCCACAAACCAACACGAGTCATTTCAGCGTGCTTTGTACCCACTCACACTGTAACACCCTAGTTTTTACACCTATGATTAATTATTTTATTTGGATGTTTAAATTTATTTTGTTATGTGGTTTAGTTTGAGTAATTAAATTACTCTCTTCAAATTATTTTATTGGGTGCGTTAGCACTGACTCAATTCAGTGAATGCACGCTTACTAGACAATAATTACGTTATTGTCACTAATATACCAGTACAGAAAAATATTTTTCATAATATGATTAAGAGAAAAGCATTTTCATATTCTCATTCTATTTAATTTTAGAGTTAAAAATATTTTGGTTTGACATTTATCGGAGATTAAATTTTGGACTGAGTATTTTCTTAGTGGATCAGTTCAATTATTAATCTTTACTCTAATTTGAATTTCGAAATTATATCTTTATCAATCTTTATTTTTAGAATCCAAAAAGTAAAAACATGTTTATTTTAGGCCTAATATTTATCACTCATTTTGTACCTATCACTAAGTAACTAGTTTAAAAACTAAAGTTTCTCTTTTCTCTCTCTCACTCACTCGACGCCCTCACTCTCTCTTTTCTTCTCCTTCTCTGCAACTTTTTCTTCCTTCTTTCTTTCTTCTTTCTCTTTTCTTCTTCTTCCTCCCATCTCAACTCCATCTCCTTCTTCCTTATGGACTGATTCGCGCCGCCACCTGCAAGCCGCGCAACCACCACCTCAAAGAGTAGATCCGGTCGCTGCTCACCAGCACGAGGGAGAAGACAGCTGCGCAACCCACACGTATTCCGACCGTTTGCTCCGCCGTTCGACAACGCCACCGGGGGAGCTCGCCTGGCCGCTGTCTATGGTGGTTCGTCCACCTCCCTCCCTTCTATGAGGTTCGCATCCTCTGGTTGGTAAGGATTGTTGCAGGCATCAAGCTCTGTCGCCGTCCTCGGATGCTGCGCCCGCCATCGGGAGGTCTCAACAGCCACCACTTCTCTTCCTTCCACCTTGGGTGAGTCAAAACCCTCTCTTGTGTTTCAGATTCAAAATCCCCAAATTGATTTTGAAACCCTAACCCTAACCCATTGATTTCAGATTTTAATCTTGAAATTTAAGGTTGTTTTATGAAATTGGGACTGTGAATTTGTGTTTCCCTAAACCAATTTTATTATTCTTTAGTTAAAATGAGTTTTCCCCAAATTGTATTTAGGAGCCCTAAACCCCCAATTTGATTTTATTTGAATTTGGGTATGTTTTTGTGAAATTAATTATGATTTAGTGCAATTAGGACTCTTAATGGATGATTTCCAAAGTTCTTTTCATGATCTTTTAATCAAAACAAAGTTTCCTTAAAGGGTATTAGGAAGCGTGAGCTTCAAACATGATTTTCTATAAAAGTAACCTTGTTTGGTAATTAGATTAAGTGTTTAGATAAAGTTAGAATGTGTGTTTGATCATGTGAAATTGATTTCTTGATTTTTGGTTGTTGCGCATTGTTGGATTCCCTCTCTGAGACGTTTGACACGGCTATGCTTGCTTGATGGAGTAGATAGTTATACTCTTGGAGCTAACGTGAGCATTAAGACGAGGATCCATTACTTGTCTTCAAAGGTAAGGGGAGTTTGCCTAGGGATATTCAATAACTGTATGCATGTGTGTATGTGTTTAATTGGATATTTACATGTTGATTGAGCTTACTTGATTATCTAATGTACTTGAACTGTTATGCTATTATCTGATGTTGAACTGTACTTGTTCTAAATGATATAATGCATATATGTGATGAACTGCTTTCAGCTGTGATATTAGCATTGAACTGATGATATATACTGTTGTTGATTGAAAGTTTGCTAAGCCAGATGTGCGTCTGTGCTCAACCGTTATAAGGATTAAAAACCTTAATAAGCTTTGAAGATGAAGGGATTGGTGTTCTTTTCCCAAAAGCTCTTTAAACTTAAAGTACTTGTTTTAAATGTTGAAATGGTTTTGGTGAACTATTGTTATGCGAGAGAAAAATCCTTTTCGAACTATGTGTCTTCAAGGGAAAACTTTCAAGATTATTTGGCAATATCCTATTGGGGGAAACATTTCAAAGATAAAAGAATTTCAAAGATGCTTTATAAAAGATTTTCAAAGAAAAGGTTTTTCCTAAATATTTTAGAAACTTTCCGATAACCTGGATAAGTTATCGAGGATTCGGTTTTGAATTTGTTTTTCACTGAACGAAAAATAAGTACTTAAGAAAGAGAATCTAGTACGCGAGACGTCACCTCTAGTATTCAGTGATGCGCACGTGATCTTGGAACAGTGTTAATTTCGGGACTACGATTCCTGGTTATGATGTTATGGACTGAGAGTCCAATTCTCGAAATGGAGGACAGTTCGTTCTGATTTCGTTGTGATGGACTTAGGTCATAATCACGCTGTGTTGGACTGTGTATTCTAACCGCGTGTGATGAACATGATTAAAGGTGAAGGTTGTTTTCTACGACCACAACCCTTGACTGCAGCCACGGTCTTGGTCATTGTGATTGAGCATTCGGACTATGAGTCCTATGCTTCTGAGTTTTCAAGTGATGGGGAAATGATGATTTAAGTCGTTAGCTTTGAGCAGCGACAGTGAAAAGAATGAACACAAAGAAATCCATTTAAATAAAATATTTTCTCATGTGCATTTCCCCAGGCAGACGTGCCTTATTATCGTTGTTCTTAAATTGGACAATGAGACGGTGTATTATCGTTGTGCTTCGCTAGCCAATGAGACGGTGTATTATCGTTGTGCTTAGCTAGCCAATGAGACGGTGTATCGAGACTGATCAACTCATTTGAAGGATGTTGGGATCTCCGGAGATTAAGTTAGAGCCTGATATTGAAGTGTCATGCATATTTTCAAAAGATTGACTGTGCGGGTTTGAGACCCTTTGATATAACACTGTTATGTAATGTATATGCATGATTTAACTGCTTATATGATTATGTGATGCATGTATCATGTATATGGTTGTTGTGTGATATATCCATTTGTCGGTATCTCACCCTTACAAACATATCAGGTTTCTTCTGGTTTGCTATTGTACCCTGGGTATTTTAGTACATATGTGCATAGGAGTCTTCCTAAGTCACTCAGAGACTTAGATCTAGTTGCTTGATGAAGTATTTGATTGTGGAACGATCACGTGAGTTCTTATCAGGAATAAATTTTAGAATGACCAGCTTAGGGTTTGAGACTTGGATTTTTGATAAGTATGTATGAGTATGACTCAGAGAGTCTATATTTTAAAACGGAATGTTTATGGCTCGTAGAGCTTCTCTTTTTAATGAAAACTTAAACTTTTCCTTTTGGTCCTGTATAGCTAATTGATATAACTATCTTTAGCATATTAATGCTTGGTTGTATTTGGTGTAACTGGAATTCTGGAATGAAAATGAAATTATTTTAGCAGGTGTTCTTTTACCTGGGATGTCCGAATTACAGAGGAGACTCTGTCGAAATTTTCGTAAAATACTAGCTTTTATTCAAGTATATTCTTTAAATTAAATAGGCTTGCCATACTATGATAGTAAGTCTGTGTGCCAATCAAGGCTTAGGAGTCGTGACAGAATTTTTATACCCAATTTCAGACACTTGTATACTTATATAAACTATTTTCCGAAAGCACCAGCAAATTATCTTTTAATTTAAATTCCGCACGTGTTACGTAAGTAATGCCCCAAGGGGGGGGGGGGGCATTACAAGGTGGTATCAGAGCTGGTCGAGTCTTTCGGGATCTTTGGGGAATAGGTCTGTTAAGTTTTGTTGTGTGATCTCTGGTTGGCTCTTGTTTAAATTGTTTCTTGTCGAAGCAATGTGTGTTGACGCACAAGTATATGTTTCTTGATGGTTTTCCAAGGGCTTTATGTCCTGGTAGACCTTAGATCTTGAATGTTACTTGGGTTCGAATATGACATTCGATTATCCTTGCGAATCGTGTTTGATATTCGAAACAAGGTGCTTGTGTAAAGGGTTTTTCCGGGAGTGTTCCCTGGAAATATTCTAGGTTTATGGTTAGCAAAGGACATTGATTTTTGATTGATCTAGTTTCTGGATTCGGTCAGATCTCTGTCGCTTTGTGTAGGATGTTGCCTACGAGTTAAAAAGCGAGTTAGATGACTCATTCAATCGAAAGATCGGTGGTCTGAACCGTTTGTTAGACCGAAGTGTTTTCCTTGTGAAGCACCAATGTTGTGTGAAGGCTCGTGTCATATCTCTGGATTCCTGACAACTAAGTAAAGGACGAATTATGAACAAGTATTTTCTGACTTTAATTTGAAATCTGTCAGGACTCCTGAATTAGTTATGCTAATTCATTGATTTCCAGTTATTCATTTCTTTGTTTGTGAGAAGTTGTACTCACACTTCTAAATGATCCTCGATGTATTAGACATTTGAGTGAATTGGTTTAAAGGAATCCATTGGTCTGGATACTTTCACACTTTGTTGAGAAAAGTGGTTATGACTATTTCTTGAGTTATAACCCAGATAATTTCGTGATAGCAGAAGTTTCTTGGTGAAACTTAGTTTTGTCACTTCTATTTTTGGTAGAGGTGAAAGTCGTCATTTTGTAAATTCTTTGTACTAAGAATAAGAATTAATCCTCTTTGGATTAGACATTATTCATCCCTTGATTCCTTAAATCCGTTGGAAGATTCTTGTGGAAGAATGAACTTTATTAGATTCATGTTTGTAAATGTGTATTGATCATGCATTTTTACACCCACGAACCTGATGGAATGATCTTTTTCCATACTGGATGTTCCGATATCCTTCAAATTAATGAAATTCTTTTCTATGCTTATGTGAAAGTGAAATCAAGAAAAATTTTCTTTTCTTGAGAAATTCTTTTATGATCACCAAGGTCTTGTCTTATTGCGGTTCGAAAGTACTTGTCGTCGTTGATCATCTTAATTCTACGTATTCTCCAAATGTCGTCGATGTGTGACCTATCTAATCAGTCATGACTCATGAGTTGGATATCTCCGCATCAAGATGTACAATTGAAGCCTTCCTTGTTAAGATGTTGACATTCCTTCAATTCTTGTTATGAGTTTGCTGAAGACTTACACGAGTTTTGTTTGAATTCAAGTGATCGTTGATCGACTGGTGAAGTCTACACCCTTCTTACGAGTTAAGATCCACTATGCAGTATTAGTGAACCGAATAATGTATCAGAGGATTATTTATACTTCATGGAGTATCTTCAAGTGTTGTTTCAGATGAAAAACGGAAGTTTATCAACGTGTGTCGGTTAAGTTTACTTTAAGTGCTGAGGACTAAGTTGAGGCTAAGTCCAACCGATCGTCCTCAGTGGGATGGATAAGTAATGAGATTACCTATCCTTAGCAGGTTAGCTGGGAGATAGTGTGGTACCTAAATTTTTGTCATCTCTATGGTAGGACGAACTAGAGTTGATAGGAGCTCCGTTAATGTATAGATGTGAATGGTACTATGAGAACCCTTAAGTTCAACGTCATTGAGTGAGACGATTACGATGGATTTTATCATGCTCGAGGCAGATGTATCATTAAAGGAAATTAGAGTAGTGATCAAAGTTTATGATTAATGTTGACTTCGTGAGTCCGAGGATTAACGGAAAAATATATATGGTAGTTTTCCTTAATTTGAACGGAAATAGTAAAAAGGAGTTCTTGAGTGAAACTAAGTAGTTAGAAAAGTTTAAGAATTATGATTTTGGATAATTCAAGTTGAAGTGATTCCTTTTGGTTGTAGTTGCATGGAGAAATGTAATTGTATTCTTTAAGATTGAAATGAATGACTATGATATAATTTGGAGTGGTGGAATAAGTCCAAAGGAAACTAAGACTATAATTGTGTACTTTGAGTTGAAGGTTGATATATGTGATAGAGTTAAGTGTTGAACCTGATGCTCTTCGTGAGGATAAGGTGTTGAAGAAGTTTTGCCAGCGGACAAATTTTGAGGCAAGAAGTGATTAAGTTTTTATTATGTCTTTCGAGTGTGATAAGTTATGGTGAAATGTTTATAATCTTTGAGGTCTTATTCTGGTAAATATGTGGTTGATGATCCATAGTAGAAACTGGACATTTTAAAATACAAGATTTGCCATTGGGGAGTATCCACCTAGATTTCTTGGCTTTGTTTTGGTGCAACTCTTAGGGGTAATGGCCTTAGAGAAACTCTATTTTATAATCTCTTTTATCGACTGCAGATATATAAGATAAGGGCAGATACGATACAAGCATTTCCTTGCATAAGTGATGGAGCCCTGCCTTTAGATGAAGGAATTGTTAGGAGTTGTGTATTTTCTTTGGGCAATAGGGTAGATGCATGGGAAATTTCTTAAACCAGGGATACTAACGGGGCTTGAGAACTAAATTGAAAATTGAGAGTCAAATGAAGGATATGAAATCGAAGTAGGCAAAAGATCCGAGAGGAATTAAGAAGAGAACGGACTATGTTGGATGTGGTAAGATTCAATTTTAATGAGATTGAATTTCTTAGGTTTTGGCGCAAAGTATATCATGTGCAACTCAGGAATGTTACGACATTTTGATTGGAGACTTGAAAAGTGTTAATTTGATATGATTAGAAGAGTAGACTAAGCCTAAATGGACTAAGACTATGATTGCATCTCTTGAGTAGAAGGTTAATTGGTGTTATGGTAAAGATAGTGTTGATTTTGTTCTTGAAAGTGTAATAGACTAAGATGAAATATCGAAGGTAGTGGGGATAAAGCGGTAGTGAAAAATCTCGAGGATAAATAAAATGGTATAAGAATCGATCTTGTTATAAAGTTATAGATAAAAGGAATGAAGCGATGAGAATACCAAGCAAGATTTTAGGGTTAAGGTGTGATTACAAAATCCTGTGTAGTTTTGAGCTACGAAATTTCAAGGACGAAATTTTTTTAAGAGGGGTAGTAATGTAACACCCTAGTTTTTACACCTATGATTAATTATTTTATTTGGATGTTTAAATTTATTATGTTATGTGGTTTAGTTTGAGTAATTAAATTACTCTCTTCAAATTATTTTATTGGGTGCGTTAGCACTGACTCAATTCAGTGAATGCACGCTTACTAGACAATAATTACGTTATTGTCACTAATATACCAGTACAGAAAAATATTTTTCATAATATGATTAAGAGAAAAGCATTTTCATATTCTCATTCTATTTAATTTTAGAGTTAAAAATATTTTGGTTTGACATTTATCGGAGATTAAATTTTGGACTGAGTATTTTCTTAGTGGATCAGTTCAATTATTAATCTTTACTCTAATTTGAATTTCGAAATTATATCTTTATCAATCTTTATTTTTAGAATCCAAAAAGTAAAAACATGGTTATTTTAGGCCTAATATTTATCACTCATTTTGTACCTATCACTAAGTAACTAGTTTAAAAACTAAAGTTTCTCTTTTCTCTCTCTCACTCACTCGACGCCCTCACTCTCTCTTTTCTTCTCCTTCTCTGCAACTTTTTCTTCCTTCTTTCTTTCTTCTTTCTCTTTTCTTCTTCTTCCTCCCACCTCAACTCCATCTCCTTCTTCCTTGCGGACTGGTTCGCGCCGCCACCTGCAAGCCGCGCAACCACCACCTCAAAGAGTAGATCCGGTCTTGCTCACCAAAGACGAGAGGAGAAGACAGCTGCGCAACCCACACGTATTCCGGCCGTATTCTCCGCCGTTCGACGACGCCAACGGGGGAGCTCGCCAGGACGCTGTCTATGGTGGTTCGTCCACCTCCCACCCTTCTATGAGGTTCGCCTCCTCTGGTTGGTAAGGATTGTTGCAGACCGAAGCTCTTCCGCCGTCCTCAGACGCGCCACCGCCACGCCGTAGTTCTCAACAGCCACCACTTCTCTTCCTTCCACCTTGGGTGAGTCAAAACCCTCTCTTGTGTTTCAGATTCAAAATCCCCAAATTGATTTTGAAACCCTAACCCTAACCCTTTGATTTTAGATTTTAATCTTGAAATTTAAGGTTGTTTTATGAAATTGGGACTGTGAATTTGTGTTTCCCTAAACCAATTTTATTATTCTTTAGTTAAAATGAGTTTTCCCCAAATTTTATTTAGGAGCCCTAAACCCCCAATTTGATTTTATTTGAATTTGGGTATGTTTTTGTGAAATTAATTATGATTTAGTGCAATTAGGACTCTTAATGGATGATTTCCAAAGTTCTTTTCCTGATCTTTTAATCAAAACAAAGTTTCCTTAAAGGGTATTGGGAAGCGTGAGCTTCAAACATGATTTTCTTTAAAAGTAACCTTGTTTGGTAATTAGATTAAGTGTTTAGATAAAGTTAGAATGTGTGTTTGATCATGTGAAATTGATTTCTTGATTTTTGGTTGTTTGCGCGTTGTTGGATTCCCCTCTCTGAGACGTTTGACACGGCTATGCTTGCTTGATGGAGTAGATAGTTATACTCTTGGAGCTAACGTGAGCATTAAGACGAGGATCCATTACTTGTCTTCAAAGGTAAGGGGAGTTTGCCTAGGGATATTCAATAACTGTATGCATGTGTGTATGTGTTTAATTGGATATTTACATGTTGATTGAGCTTACTTGATTATCTAATGTACTTGAACTGTTATGCTATTATCTGATGTTGAACTGTACTTGTTCTAAAATGATATAATGCATATATGTGATGAATCGCTTTCACTGTGATATTAGCATTGAACCGATGATATATACTGTTGTTGATTGAAAGTTTGCTACGCCAGACGTGCGTCTGTGTCCAACCGTTATAAGGATTAAAAACCTTAATAAGCTTTGAAGATGAAGGGATTGGTGTTCTTTTCCCAAAAGCTCTTTAAACTTAAAGTACTTGTTTTAAATGTTGAAATGGTTTTGGTGAACTATTGTTATACGAGAGAAAAATCCTTTTCGAACTATGTGTCTTCAAGTGAAAACTTTCAAGATTATTTGGCAATATCCTATTGGGGGAAACATTTCAAAGATAAAATAATTTCAAAGATGCTTTATAAAAGATTTTCAAAGAAAAGGTTTTTCCTAAATATTTTAGAAACTTTCCGATAACCTGGATAGGTTATCGAGGATTCGGTTTTGAATTTGTTTTTCACTGAACGAAAAATAAGTACTTAAGAAAGAGAATCTAGTACGCGAGACGTCGCCTCTAGTATTCAAAGTGATGCGCACGTGATCTTGGATCAAGTGTAATTTCAGGACAACGAGTCCGGTTATGATGTTATGGATCGAGAGTCCAATTCTCGAAATTGAGGACAGTTCGTTTCGATTTCGTTGTGATGGACTTAGGTCCTAATCACGCTGTGTTGGACTGTGTATTCTAACCGCGTGTGATGAACATGATTAAAGGTGAAGGTTGTTTTCTACGACCACAACCCTTGACTGCGGCCACGGTCTTGGGCATTGTGATTGAGAATTCGGACTATGAGTCCTATGCTTCTGAGTTTTCAAGTGATGGGGAAATGATGATTTAAGTCGTTAGCTTTGAGCAGCGACAGTGAAAAGAATGAACACAAAGAAATACTTTTAAATAAAATATTTTCTCATGTGCATTTCCCCAGGCAGACGTGCCTTATTATCGTTGTTCTTAAATTGGACAATGAGACGGTGTATTATCGTTGTGCTTAGCTAGCCAATGAGACGGTGTATTATCGTTGTGCTTAGCTAGCCAATGAGACGGTGTATTATCGTTGTGCTTAGCTAGCCAATGAGACGGTGTATCGAGACCGATCAACTCATTTGAAGGATGTTGGGATCTCCGGAGATTAAGTTAGAGCCTGATATTGAAGTGTCATGCATATTTTCAAATGATTGACTGTGCGGGTTTGAGACCCTTTGATATAACACTGTTATGTTATGTATATGCATGATTTAACTGCTTATATGATTATGTGATGCATGTATCATGTATATGGTTGTTGTGTGATATATCCATTTGTCGGTATCTCACCCTTACAAACATATCAGGTTTCTTCTGGTTTGCTATTGTACCCTGGGTATTTTAGTACAGATGTGCAGAGGAGTCTTCCTAAGTCACTCAGAGACTTAGATCTAGTTGCTTGATGAAGTATTTGATTGTGGAACGATCACGTGAGTTCTTCTCAGGAATAACTTTTAGAATGACCAGCTTAGGGTTTGAGACTTGGATTTTTGATAAGTATGTATGAGTATGACTCAGAGAGTCTATATTTTAAAACGGAATGTTTATGGCTCGTAGAGCTTCTCTTTTGAATGAAAACTTAAACTTTTCCTTTTGGTCCTGTATAGCTAATTGATATAACTATCTTTAGCATATTAATGCCTGGTTGTATTTGGTGTAACTGGAATTCTGGAATGAAAATGAAATTATTTTAGCAGGTGTTCTTTTACCTGGGATGTCCGAATTACAGAGGAGACTCTGTCGAAATTTTCGTAAAATAATAGCTTTTATTCAAGTATATTCTTTAAATTAAATAGGATTGCCATACTATGATAGTAAGTCTGTGTGCCAATCAAGGATTAGGAGTCGTGACAAAATTTTTATACCCAATTTCAGACACTTGTATACTTATATAAATTTTTTTCCGAAAGCACCAGCAAATTATCTTTTAATTTAAATTCCGCACGTGTTACGCAAGTAATGCCCCGAGAGGGGGGCGTTACACACACGCTTCCCGGGAAAACTTCCCTGGAGGTCACTCATCCCAGAATTGCTCCAACTCAAGCTCGCTTAACTGTGGAGTTCTTAAGTGATGGGCTACCGAAAAGAAGATGCATCTTGTTAGTATAGGCGTACCAATCAATTCATATAAGCCTTCCCAAACTGTATAGTCCCATACCTACACAGCCTCGTGGATCCCTCCCATTCGGGTGTGTAATCGGTTCATTCATGTGCCCCTCCGCCTAGAAGCCTGCCAGGAGTTGCTCCTTGTCCGTGCCTTCTTGCACCGGCGACCACTCCCTGCCCTCGTCGGCACCAGGGTGTTACATTGTTGTCCACAACCGTGTATAGGCAATATAATACACAAGGACATCTGTGTATTTGTAATATAATACACCGTGTATTGGTAATTTAATACACGTAAAACACATCTGTGTATTGGTAATATAATACACCGTGCATTGGTAAAATAATACACTATGTATTGGTAATAAAATGCACGTAAAACCAAGAGTTCTCGCGAGACCATTTCCACCTTAGAAATAGGTGTGCAGCTATAGTGTTATTGCTTTGCATGAGATTGAGGGTAGAGGATGACAGATTATTCTTGAGGATTATTTGTTAATCATGTATGTTGACTGTCTGTGACAATTACTGTATAATTTACTATTACTCTTTTCTGCTTTTTGATGATAGAACTACTTTTTATCCAATGTATTCTTTCTATTTTT